>OZ024757.1:6386135-6651135 GCA_964016885.1 Eledone cirrhosa | reverse complement strand
ATATATATATATGTTCTGCGACATTTATAATTACATAAGCAAGCATCTAATTATTTGAATAACAAAATTTCAGGTTTAAATACTTTATTTTTTACCAATAACATTAAGAAAGGCATGAACAACACCACATGTTAATTACTCCATATTGAAAGTAGGTTTATGAATATTAAATTTCAGTAGTTTCTTATAACCTTCATGGTGGTCTGGTGGGAGATACCAGAGATGGTGGAGGTCCTGCTCTGGGGTTCAATCCTGCTCAGGAGATACTCTAAGAGGGTTCATACTAAACTTCTTCAGTGTTTCTTATCTCTAGAGACAAATATATATACATAAGGTAATCTGGTAAAGTTGTTAGAACATCACATAGAATTCTTTGTAGTATTTTTTCCTGTTCTTTAATCTGAGTTCAACTTTACTTTTCTTCCATTCGGGGTTGATAATAAAGTACCAGTCAAATACTAGGGGTTAATTCTTCCTCTATATCTCACTCTCTGTCTTTCTCTGGAAGAAATCTGTTTTATTCCGACCTGGAGAAGTTTTTTTTTCTAGAGGGAAAGAGAGACTTTTGTTATGTATTTAAACATAAATTTTTTTCACTGGACTTTGAATTGCTTTTTCTTCTCTTTAGATCGAATAAACCTTAACATTTTACGTCTACAATTATATTTACCTTAACTCATGTTAATCTTTACAGTCAAGGACCTGTTTATACTCCATCATATAAACACATCAATCTTGTTTTGTTTTTCTTGCACTGATGGAGTCATAGGGGTGTCACTGTGGACATTTGAAGCTTGGTGGAGCCCTTCACTCACCAGGTTGGAACCGATGATTTCTTCCAGAGAAGGAGAGAGAATGAGAGAGAGGAAGTGAGAAAGAAATATAGAGAGGAAGAACAGACCCCTGTGGTAGACTGGTAGTTTTGTGTTATCAACCTTGAATCGATGAAAGGCAAATTTGACCTCAGCAGGATTTAAACTAAGAGCGCAGAGAACCAGAACAAATATGGCAGAAAGCATTCTATCTATAGTTTTATAGACTTTAAATAAATGTTTCTACTTTTAACTCAACACCAGTGCATTACTGGTACTTTATTTTACTGAACCTCTGAGGAAGAAGAGTAAAGCTAACCTCAGCAGGATTTTAATACAGAATGTAAAGGGATGTAACTATATGACACAAAGCATATCGTCTGACACTCTACTGATTCTGCCAATCCACCACCATCACCAATAAAATAAGATTGTGTCTCTATAAGAAACCTTAATGACAAATATGAAGTAGAACTTTCTACAGAGTGTATTTGTGGATTACAATACAAAACCTGAGAATAATTTCCAACATATTTCACCATAATAAATGTTCATTAATATATATTATTATTTCGTGGCATTCTTGAGATCATTAATCCCCAGCTGAACATCCCTAGACATCTGATCTATGTAGGTCATTTTCAGTCATCTCACTAGGGTCTTACTATGTTTAGGTATCCACCACAGGAGCCAGCTCATCAATTCATTGGTAGGAATGTCTGGCATATCTTGCCCTTCACTCCCTAGATATTGTAGTAATCTTCAATATATGGCAGTATACTTCTTCCATTTGATAGAGTATATATATATATAGATGCATATGAAGGATGACAGCTGCATTAAAAGGTGCAGAGCACTAAATGTCGCTGGAACCCATGGAGTGGGGAGATCCAGGAAGACGCGGGATGAGGTGATAAAACCTGACCTTGCCCAATTGCACCTCTCAAAAGCGATGACGCAGGACGGTGCCCTCTGGCATCATGCAGTAATACAGAAGACCTGACTTCACACGGCTACAAGCCGAAGCTGGAGCATATAGACAAATATGTCCCCATCCCCACCCACTACAAAGTGGTCAACAAAAAAGCACCCAGCCCCCAGAGTAAAGTGGCTGTGTAGGCACCATGGTAAAAAAAAGCACCTAGCACACACAGTAAATGAGGTTTTGTGTTAAGAAGGACATCAAGCTGTAGAAATCAAGCCACAATCAGTTCCCGTACGAGCAAGACGAGGTCACATGACGTAAAACGGTGATGATGATAAGTATAAGATAAGGATTTTTCAAGCTTCACATTTTATATTCTTCCTTCCAGAGTGTGTCTGTATATTTGTGTGTTTCACATTTCACAGTGATGGGGTTTATTGCAAGGGTTGACTACGTAGGTGAACAACCAGTGAAGAATTCTGAGAGAAAGATTTCCCACATATTTCACATGAATAAGGTTTTTCTCCTGTGTGTATTCTTTTGTGTTGCCGTAGATTAGAACCTAGAGAAAAATATTTCCCACATATTTCACAATGGAAGGGCTTTTCTCCAGTGTGTATTCTTTTGTGATATTCAAGTTGCACCATCTGAGTGAAATATTTCCCACATATTTCACATTAATAAGCTTTTTCTCCTGTGTGTATTCTTTTGTGATCTACAAGATGAGAACCTTGAGAAAAAGATTTCCAACATATTTCACAATGGAAAGGTTTTTCTCCTGTGTGTATTATTTTGTGATCGACAAGATGAGAATTACAAGAAAAGGATTTCCCACATATTTCACATGAAGAAGGTTTTTCTCCTGTGTGTGTTCTTATGTGAACTACAAGAAAAGGATTTCCCACATATTTCACATGAATAAGGTTTTTCTCCTGTGTGTGTTCTTATGTGTTTTACAAGACTAGAATTGCAAGAAAAGGATTTCCCACATATTTTACATGAATAAGGTTTTTCTCCTGTGTGTGTTCTTATGTGTTTTACAAGACTAGAATTACAAGAAAAAGATTTCCCACATATTTCACATGAATAAGGTTTTTCTCCTGTGTGTATTCTTTTGTGATCGACAAGATTAGCATTACAAGAAAAAGATTTCCCACATATTTCACATGAATAAGGTTTTTCTCCTGTGTGTATTCTTTTGTGCTGTACAAGAATAGAATTCCTAGAAAAAGATTTCCCACATATTTCACATGAATAAGGTTTTTCACCAGTATGTATTCTTTTGTGATATACAAGATGAGAACTATTAGAAAAAGATTTCCCACATATTTCACACGAATAAGGTTTTTCACCAGTATGTATTCTTTTGTGATATACGAGATGAGAACTATTAGAAAAGGATTTCCCACATATTTCACATGAATAAGGTTTTTCTCCAGTGTGTGTTCTTATATGCCTTTTTAAATTTCTGTTCGAGACAAAATATTTCCCACATATTTCACAGTGGAAGGGTTTTTCTCCTGTGTGTATTTTCCCATGTGAGGATAGTTTCAGTTTTGAAGGGAAAGTTTTCCTACAAATCTCACATCTATATTCAGACATATTTCTAGCTAGTGATCTTTACATAAAGGAGTCTCACCACTTTTACTTATATATTAAGATATGTAGGTATCGTTAATAGATGCCATGTATTCTAATATACAGAGTGTCCATAAAAGACTGCAGAAGTCCGCTTTCTTCTTCTACAAGTTGTAATGTAGAATTTAGTTGGTACA
This sequence comes from Eledone cirrhosa, assembly GCA_964016885.1. Lineage (NCBI taxonomy): Eukaryota > Metazoa > Mollusca > Cephalopoda > Octopoda > Eledonidae > Eledone > Eledone cirrhosa. Next base: position 6,647,623 of record OZ024757.1, on the reverse strand, counting down.
AGTAATAAGACATATGTCAGTGTAAGAATGATCTTGGATGAAGAAAAGGCAAGTGCTTATATATATATATGTGTCTGTGTGTGTGATTATTGTGGAATATTCCACTATTATTATTGTTAAGGTGAGAGAAGCTCTATTCACAATAAAATCCTCAGCTCATAAAACAGACGAATAAGACTTCTATAGTTAAGGTTCTTGTTATTGGGGACAGTTCAGGTGACAAGAGAATTAATACCCATAATTTCAAAAGATGAAGGTTAATATATATACATATATATATACAGACATGCAGTGTGTAGGTATGAGAGAGAGAAATAGACGTGTGTGTGTGTAGAAATATGTGTGTAGGTGTTGTAATAAAACAAGATATTTCACTTCAGATAGAAAAGTTCACAATGTTTGTGTTGAGGTGGAAAAGGAAATAATACGTACTTTAGTTCTCAAGACCAAATATAAAGTCAAGAAAAGTTAGTAAAAACTAAATGTTCACTGATTTCTGATTAAAATAATATTTTCCTGTCCTGTAAAATGTTGAACAACCACTTCAATATTTAATAATACAGGTGATAAAACAACAACTATAAGGTAAATAAGTCACCTTATGTTATTTACAAACATTAACGTCCACCTTAATATGAAATAATCACCATAAAAGATAAAATTAGATGAGGTTTAAGTTGTAACAATGGAGCTGATATAAATGGTAATATTTCACCGTCTAGTTGACACCGGTGTCATGACTTAAAAGTCCCCCACATAATCTAATACATTCAGAAACAACTTCCGTTATATGAACTAGCAGAAAACCACCCGAAAGTAGCATGTGTAGTGTGTATATTGATATTATACGCAGGTATGTATGATACATGTATATATATACCTGCGTGTAATATCAATATACACATGCTACCTTCGGGTGGTTTTCTGCTAGCATGTGTAGTGTGTATATTGATATTATACGCAAGTATATATATATACATGTAGATATGATACATTAAATAAAATCGTAATTTACAATATATAATTGTTTCTACGTTAGGCACAAGGCCAGCAAATACACAGTGTATTACTGGTACTTTATTTTATCGACCCCGTAAGGATGAAAGGCAAAGTTAACATCGGCGGGATTTGAACTCAGAATGGCAAGGGCCGTAACTCTATGCGTCAAAGTATGGCGTCCGACCCTCTACCAATCCACCGCCTTGACAATATATAATACACAGAAATTGAACGAAGACTGTTTTACACTGTCTTATGTAATCAGTAACGTAATCCATGATACATTAAAAAAGACGATATTATATATAAACTGCATTAGGAGAAAATTAGTGACAGAAAATTAATAGTTTATTGAAGTGATGGCCAACCGGAAGTGTTGGCATTTCAGAAATTTTAAAGAAGTGAATCTTTAAATAAACAAAATATATTTAATCAACGGCCACGAAATTTAGTAGATAAATTATGTAATATTCATTAATTATTTATTCAAATAATCCAACTTATTTTACTAATGGGATAAACAATTATAAACCGTACAAGTCCCGTACTCATCCTTTTATTATAGTTTAGATTCATACGTTCAATAGATATGCTAGTACTTTATTCAGATTTGAATAAATAACGTTATTAATGTTATATCACTGTTCATATTAAACCAAAACACATTATTAAAAGTAATAAAATATTTAAGTATTGGAAAAAAAAAAAACGAATCAAGCAACGAAAATAATTGTTTCTACTTTTGGCACAAGGCCAGCAATCATCCTAGTGCATTACTGGTACTTTATTTTATCGACCTCGTAAGGATGAAACGCAAAGTTAACCTCGGCGGGATTTGAACTCAGATCATAAAGGGAGGAAACTCTATGCTACATAGCATGGCGTCCAACGCTCTACCGATACTGCCAATCCAACGAAAATAATGGGAGAGGGACAGACTTTATATTTCAGTCTGAGCTGTGATTCAGCCCCACCCTACAGACAAAATGACAAAGGTGTTACTACAGAGAATAGCCAGAGTCACCCACTACAACATACACCCCACCTCATGGGACTACTTCCTCAAGGGGGCTGCTGTGCTTCTAATTTTGAGAAGGAAATCAGCAGTGTGGGGACAAAGAAGAAGTGGTGAGTCAGGCCCCGGTATTTAACTATCTCCCTCTTCTCTCTATTGCAGGTAGTAAAGCCTGGGTTTGTGGCTGCAGGGAAAATGTTGGAGGCAGAGAATGATACAACCCATGCTAAACCTCCAACTAAAGCTGATACTTGTCTTTTTCAGCTGTGGAGATTAGAGACATGTGGAATGATGTGTCTTGCTTAAGGACACAATGTACCTCCCTAACTGACAATTGAAAACATGATATTACCATATGTTGTATGACTTCACTATACAATATATATGTGTTTGTATACATATATATAGTATATATTTGTGTATACATTGTCTCATTCCATGAGAGTAACTTGGTCAGTCTATGAACTCCTCATTGAACTCTTCTATATGTATATACATGTTTGTCAGTGTGTGTGTACATATGTATATAGAATATTGTCACAACTACTATATACATCACATATACACTATATATAATATTGTCCAATATATATAGACTATATGTCATGTTGTCCAAGGGAAAGGCTGATATAGATCAGCACCAGTGACATTACAACTATTATATACACTATATATCAACATCATCATTATCATTTAATGTCTGTCTTCCACGCTAGCATGGGTTAGACAGGAGGTGTCCCACTTGAGGCAAGATTGATCGGGTGACCGTGTCTCGCTCGTATAGGACTGTATCTGGCAGGTTTTCTACAGCTGGATGCCCTTCCTAACACCAACCACATTTCCAGTGTGGACTGGGAGCCTTTTCGTGATGACACCTATACGACCTCTTTAGTTTGGACTGGATGTTGTGGTACCAACATAGCTTTACAGAGACAGGGTGGTGTTGGTGGGAGTGGGAGCATGGAGTAGGGGTTGTGGGTTGGGGTGTATATTTGGTTAGGAGGGGCCTACTGACTGTAGGTTAACTTTGCACATAGGGAAGGCAGGTCTTCTCTGTTACTGTGTGGCGCCATAGATCTCGATCCAGTGACATTGTCTAAGAGAGGTGTAAGTGTGCAAGGTTGGATTTTATGTCGTCCCAGGTTTTTCTGGGTCTACCTACTCCGTAACTTCCATCAATTTTGATCACCCTGCACATTTTTATAAAGCTGTCATCTTTCATTCGCATCACATGACCATACCAATGTAATCTTCTCTCAAGTAAACAGTATCTGATCCCTCTTATGCCTAATTCTCACTTAGTTCGATTATGTTTTGCCTTTCATGTATATTACAATTACACGTCCAATGTAGCATGCATGCCTCATTCCTTTCCAATCTGTGCAGGTCCTCTGCACACAATGCCCATGTCTCACTGCCATGTAACATTGCTGTTCGTATACAAGCATCATACAATCTGCCTTTCATTTTTAGAGAGAAATGTTTGTGTCTAGCAGCGGTATAAGCTCTCTGAACTTTCTCCATCCCGTTCTAACTCTGGCTACTACACTTTCAGAACACCCTCCTCCACTGCTGATTTTGTCATCCAGGCAACAGAAAGTGTCCACTATTTCTATAGAACCATCTGGGCAGTAGAAGTTTCTAGTATCCTGTGGGTACTTGCTGCTTATTTCACATCAGCATCGGCCACATATAAAATCTACATTCTTAGATAGCTTACCTGTGATCTCACTACATCTTTTATGTACCCATAGTTTGCATTTGGGACATAGAATGGAATTTCTACCTACTCCTTTCCTACACACAGAGCATGGCACCAGTGCCCTATTTTCTTTTCTACATACTAGACCTTTAGTCTTAGACAAGTTAACTTTAAGGCCTTTTGATTCAAGGCTATGCCTCCATTTTGGGAATTTCTTGTGTAGTTCAGCCATAGATTTGGCTAGGAGAGTTAGATCATCTGAATATAGAAGTTCCCGTGGGCAGCTGGTCTTAAACCCCTTTGTTATAGCTTGAAGGGCAATAATAAACAGGAGGAAGCTAAGGATGGGGCCTTGCTGAACACCTACTTTTACACTATATTCATTGTTAATTCTAACCTTGCTGACTGTTTCTTTATACATGGCTTGTATAGCTCTCACAAGCCATTCATCTACTCGTACATTTCTAAGGGCCCACCAGATACTGGAGCGGGGGACTGTCAAAGGCGTTCTCCAAGTCAACAAAAGCTAAGTATAAGGGGTTTACTTTTAACTAGCTACTTCGCCTGTAGTTGCTGTACAAGGAAAAAAAGCATCTGTGGTACTTTTACCTGGCATGAACCCAAACTGCATTACATCTAGATCAATTCGGTCTCTGTTTAGTTGTGTAATAACTCTTTCTGTGACCTTCATGACCTGGTCAACTACCTTAATGCCTCTATAGTTTCCACTATCTAGAGCATCCCCTTTACCCTTGTAGCATTTGATGATGATGCTTCTACGCCAGTCATCTGGTATAACTCCATTCTGTATTATTTGGTTTGCTGTCTGGGTGACCATAGTATGTCCCACCATTCCAGATGCTTTCAACATCTCGGCAACTATCTCCAAAGGCCCAGCTTCCTTGTCCGTCTTCATATCTTTGATTGCCTTACTTACTATACCACCATTAACTTGCACTGCTGGTCCTTCTATTGGATCGATTTGGGGCAGACTATCTTTTTCCCGATTTATTCTCCTCATTTAGTAGTCTCTCGCAGTGACACTACCAAGCTACCTTCTTATCAGTATCAGTGAGGGCAAGTACACCATCATCATTACAGACACACTTCTCCCTGACAATATCACGGTTTTCCTTGACACTTTGTATTGCGATCCTGAACACCTTACGTTGTAGAACATGCTTGAACTTTCTATTCTCTGCTTCCCTTCTTGCAAAGTACAATTGTCTCCTAGCCACCTAATAGTGTTCTCTACTTTCCCCATCCCACAATACTTTCCAAGCCTGATTGTCTCCTCCACCTCCATGTTACTCTCCTCCTACCTATAGGTCTGCTCCAGCAACAGATTTCATCTGTCGCCTTCAGCAGGTTAACTTTCAATAATTGCCACTGTTCCTCTATATTGTATGTCTCTAATTGCACCTCTTTACTGTCAAAAGCATTAACTAATATGCTTTTAAATTTGTTACTGGCTGTGGGGTCCTTTAACTTCCATCTTCTCAAGATAGTCCTCCTCTGTCGTCGAGTACGTCTATTCCTGACTATGAGGTCACTAACTACTAGGCTATGTTGGGAGGTGAATTCTTCACGGGGGAGGGATTTAGTGTTTACAACAGACACTCTGCCACGTCTTCTAGTAAGGATATCGTATATCTGGCTGGTGTATTCCCGTGATCTATAGGTGACCAAGTCATTGTCTCATTTTTTGAAGTTTGTGTTACAGATAGTTAGGTTATTAGTGTCACAAAATTCCAGGAGTCTGAAGCCTTCCTCATTTCTAGTACCAAACCCATAGCCTCCATGGATTCCATCATAGCCATCACTATGTTGTCCAATATGATCATTTAGGTCACCAGCAATAATTATGCAGTCACTGTCGGTTATTTGGGAGGAAGTGAGCATTAGCGACTCATAGAACCTGTCTTTTATTACGTCAAGTAGACCAGATTGGGGTACATAAGTGGATATTATTGTCATAGTTGTTCTATTTAGAATTAGTCTTATTCTAATTATTCTGTTGTTCACTCTATTTACGGTAATTACCTTATCTAACCATTTCTCTGCTAAAACAATTCCTACTCCACCCAGCCCTTTGTCATTTCCCACCCAGAAAATTTATAGCATTGTTTATACCTACACCCCCCCTCCACCTACTCTCTTGAATATATATATATATATCATCATCATCATCGTTTAACGTCTATCTTCCTGGCTAGCATGGGTTTAGATGGGAATTGTCCCACTTGAGGCAAGATTGGTCATCTTTATTTCGATTTGTATAAATAACATTATTTTATATAACTGTTCATATTAAAACAAAACACATTATTAAAGGTAATAAAATATTTAAATAATGGAAAAAAAAACGAATCAAGCAATGAAAATAACGGGAGAGGGACAGACTTTATATTCCAGTCGAGCTGTGATTCAGCCCCACCCTACAGACAAAAAGGCAAATGTGTTACCACAGAGAATAGCCAGAAACACCCACTACAACATCCACCCCACCTCATGGGACTACTTCCTCAAGGGGGCTGCTGTCTTTCTAATTTTGAGAAGGAAATCAGCAGTGTGGGGACAAATAGGAAGTGGTTAGTCAGGCCCCAGTATTTAACTATCTCCCTCTTCTCTCTATTGCAGTTAGTGAAGCCAGGGTTTGTGGTCGCAGGGAAAATGTTGGAGGCAGAGAATGATCCAACCCATGCTAAACCTCCAACTAAAGCTGATACTTGTCTTTTTCAGCTGTGGAGATTAGAGACATGTGGAATGATGTGTCTTGCTTAAGGACACAATGTACCTCCCTAGCTGAGAATTGAACACATAATAGGATGTATGACATCCCTATATATATATATGCGTTTGTATACACATTTATAAATATGTTTGTGAGTACATATGCATATATATATATATATATATATATATATATATATATATCATCATCATCATCGTTCAACGTCTATCTTCCACGCTAGGAAGGGTTAAGCGGGAATTGTCCCACTTGTGGCAAGATTGATTGGGTGACCCTGTCTCTCTTGTATAGGACTGTATCTGGTAGGTTTTCTAGGGCTGGATGCCCTTTCTGACACCAACCACATTTACAGTATAGACTGGGAACCTTTTTACCGTGTATCCTACACGACCACTTTACAGTGTGGACTGGGTGTTATTTTAGTCATGACACCTGCATGACCACTTTAGTTTGGATGGGATGTTCTGGTACCAACATAGCTTTACAGAGAAAGGGTGGTGTTGGTGGGAGTGGGAGAATGGAGTAGGGGTAGTGGGTTGGGGTGTATATTTGGTTAAGAGGTGCCTACTGAGTGTAGGTTAGCTTTGTACGTAGGGAAGGAAGGTCTTTACATATATATATATATATTTATCAAGAAAACTTCCTGAACTTCACTGGCTGGGTTGAGAGAGAGACCAAGAGAGAGAGAGATTGGGTGAAAGAGAGAGAGTAAGAGTCACTGAGACCAAAGGGGTCTGTGGAAAGCAATAGTTTACATGTTTACTCTATCAAGAAATGCTCTAAACTGCTTGACCTGATCTAAGGCAGACTATTTATCTGTCACGTCCTCTGTCTCCAAGGCTTGAAAAATAAGGGCTGACCTTTTGAGGTCGCCCAATCTCAGACCTGTTGATGGCCAAAACGAGATAACCCAGAAATTGACCGTTAAATCTGACCCAGGTATCAACGTGTAGATAGATTTCGCTACACATATACATATATATACACACATATGTATATATACAGTATATATAGTACGCAAAAGATGTAATGAGTAGTCTAACAGGAAGGGAGAACTTTGCATGTAGACGAGGCACAGCAGAAATTGAGAGGAAGAGTGCTACTGTTATAAACCGTTTCCAGTCACAGGAAGGATCTATAGATGTGGTTGATAGCTTCTGCTATCTAGGTGACCTAATCAGCAGCAGAGGAGGGTGTGCCAAGAGTATGATGGCTTGAATAAGGATAGGATGGAAGTTTAGTGAACTACTACTGCTGATAACATAAGGTTTCTCTCTACACACAAAAGAAAGGGTATATAAAGCCTGTGTGAAGTGCACAATACTGCATGGTAGAGAAACATGGGCTGTGACTGCAGATGATACTATTATGCTGGAGAAAAATGAAGCAGCCATGTTTTGTTGGATCTGCAATGTATATGTTAGAGAAATACAGAGCTTGGACTAGCTGAGGAAATCCTAGTGGAAGGAAGCTGCAGGAGAGGATGACCAAGAAAATCAGGGGCAAATGTTGTGAGAGCTTAACTCAAATCGTGAAGACTGGAACGCATCTAGTGGAGAGATGTCGTGCTAAGAAGGACCTGTACAACCCATGCAAGCATGGATATCAGATGTAATGGTGATACACAAAATATACACTATATATATAAATACTATGTATAGAGTGTATGTGCTACATATACAAAATATATACACTATATATAAATACTGCATATATAGAGTATATGCTACATATAAACTATAAATATACTACATACACATTATATATAATGTTGTCCAAGGGAATAGCTGAAACAGCTTGGCACCAATGACATCATAGATCATCATTTAATGTCTACTTTCCCTGCTAGCAAGGGTGGGACAGGTCTTTACAAACCAGGGGGCAGTGGTTATTCTACATTCTACTGAGTGTATTTTATTGTGGCACCAGTACTAAAGAGGTTGTCATGTCTTTGACACAACTGAAGGGTCCTACCAAACCTTTGTTTGGCAAGAGAAGAAAGTTGTAAAGTATTTTCAAATGTGAATTATTTCTAAAAAAAAAGTCATAATTTCAACTGTCATGAAAGTACCATCAACAAATATTAAAGTTATAAAATTGTTTTTATTTACACAAAAATGTGGATATTTTTTCATAAATATAAACATAAATCAGTTAGTGTTTGTAAAATAACACATATAAACACATCAATCTTGTTTTGTTTTTCTTGCACTGATGGAGTTATAGGGGTGTCACTGTGGACATTTGAAGCTTGGTGGAACCCTTCACTCACCAGGTTGGGACAGGTGATTTCTTCCAGAGGAGGAGAGAGAATGAGAGAGAGGAAGTGAGAAAGAAATATAGAGAGGAAGAACAGAAACCTGTGGTAGACTGGTACTTTTTTGTTATCAACCTTGAATGGATGAAAGGCAAAGTTGACCTCAGCAGGATTTAAACTCAGAGCAGAGAACCAGAACAAATATGGCAGAAAGCATTCCATCCATTGTTTTATAGACTTTAAATAAATGTTTCTACTTTTAACTCAACCCCAGTGCATTACTGTTACTTTGTTACTGAACCTCTGAGGAAGAAGAGTAAAGCTAACCTCAGCAGGATTTTAATACAGAACGTAAAGGGATGTAACTATAAGACACAAAGCATATCGTCTGACACTCTACTGATTCTGCCAATCCACCACCATCACCAATAAAATAAGATTGTGTCTCTATAAGAAACCTTAATGACAAATATGAAGTAGAACATTCTACAGAGTGTATTTGTGGATTACAATACAAAACCTGAGAATAATTTCCAACATATTTCACCATAATAAATGTTCATTAATATATATTATTTCGTGGCATTCTTGAGATCATTAATCCCTACCTGAACATCCCTAGACATCTGATCTATGTAGGTCATTTTCAGTCATCTCACTAGGGTCTTACTATGTTTAGGTATCCACCACAGGAGCCAGCTCATCAATTCATTGGTAAGAATGTCTGGCATATATTGTCCTTCGCTCCCTAGTTATTGTAGTAATCTTCAATATATGGCAGTATACTTCTTCCATTTGATAGAGTATATATATATAGATGCATATGAAGGATGACAGCTGCATTAAAAGGTGCAGAGCACTAAAAGACGCTGGACGCCATGGAGTGGGAAGATCAAAGAAGACCCGGGATAAGCTGATAAAAGCTGAACGTGCCCAATTGCACCTCTCAAAAGCGATGACGCAGGACGGTGCCCTCTGGCATCATGCAGTAATACAGAAGACCTGACTTCACACGGCTACAAGCCGAAGCTGAAGCATATAGACAAATATGTCCCCATCCCCACCCACTGCAAAGTGGTTGACAAAATATCACCCAGCCCACATTGAAAAGTGGCTGTGTAGACACCATTGTAAAAAAAGCACCTAGCCCTCACAGTAAATGAGGTTTTGTGTTAGGAAGGACATCAAGCTGTAGAAATCATACCAAAATCAGTTCCCATATGAGCAAGACAAGGTCACTTGACATGGCATTGCCCACAACAGGACAACCCATCTACATTATGCTAGCATGGAAGAATGGAGGTAAAACGGTGATGATGATAAGTATAAGATAAGGATTTTTCAAGCTTCACATTGTATATTCTTCCTCCCAGAGTGTGTCTGTATAGTTGTGTGTTTCACATTTCACAGTGATGGGGTTTATTGCAAGTGTTGACTACGTAGGTGAACAACCAGTGACGAATTCTGAGAGAAAGATTTCCCACATATTTCACATGAATAAGCTTTTTCTCCTGTGTGTATTCTTTTGTGATCTTCAAGTGTAGAATTACTAGAAAAAGATTTCCCACATATTTCACATGAATAAGGTTTCTCTCCTGTGTGTATTCTTTTGTGATCTAGAAGAGTAGAACTCTGAGAAAAAGATTTCCCACATATTTCACAATGGAAGGGTTTCTCTCCTGTGTGTATTCTTTTGTGATCTACAAGATGAGGACCACAAGAAAAAGATTTCCCACATATTTCACATGCAAAAGGTTTTTCTCCTGTGTGTGTTCTTATGTGTTTTACGAGACTAGAATTACAAGAAAAATATTTCCCACATATTTTACATGAATAAGGTTTCTCTCCTGTGTGTGTTCTTATGTGAACTACAAGATTAAAATTAGAAGAAAAGGATTTCCCACATATTTCACATGCAAAAGGTTTTTCTCCAGTGTGTGTTCTTATATGCCATTTTAAATTTCTGTTCAAGACAAAATATTTCCCACATATTTCACAATGGAAGGGTTTTTCTCCTGTGTGTATTTTCTCGTGTGAGGATAGTTTCAGTTTTGAAGGGAGTTTTCCTACAAATCTCACAGCTATATTCAGACATATTTCTAGCTAGTGATCTTTACATAAAGGAGTCTCACCACTTTTTCTTATATATTAAGAAATGTAGGTATCGTTAATAGATGCCATGTATTCTAATATACAAAGGGTCCATAAAAGACTGCAGAAGTCTGCTTTCTTCTTCTACAAAGTTGTAATGTAGCATTTAGTTGGTACAAGTAATAAGACATATGTCAGCGTAAGACTGATCTTGGCTGAAGAAAAGGCAAGTGCTTATATATATGTGTGTGTGTGTGTGATTATTGTGGAATATACCACTATTATTATTGTTAAAGTGAGAGAAGCTCTGTTCACAATAAAATCCTCAGCTCATAAAACAGACGAATAAGACATCTATAGTTAAGGTTCTTGTTATTGAGGACAGTTCAGGTGACAAGAGAATTAATATCAATAATTACAGAAGCTGAAGGTTAATATATATATACATATATATATATATATATACAGACATGCAGTGTGTAGGTATGAGAGAGAGAAATAAATAGACGTGTGTGTGTGTGTAGAAATATGTGTGTAGGTGTTGTAATAAATCAAGATATTTCACTTCAGAAAGAAAAGTTCACAATGTTTGTGTTGTGGTGGAAAAGGAAATAATACGTACTTTAGTTGTCAAGACCAAATATAAAGTCAAGAAAAGTTAGTAAAAACTAAATGTTCACTGATTTCTGATTAAAATAATATTTTCCTGTCCTGTAAAATGTTGAACAACCACTTCAATATTTAATAATACAGGTGATAAAACAACAACTATAAGGTAAATAAGTCACCTTATGTTATTTACAAACATTAACGTCCACCTTAATATGAAATAATCACCATAAAAGAGGAAGCGAGGGCATCGGCTCTCGGGATCCTGACTGGGATCTTTCGGCACCGCCTGAGCCAAGCGAGGCTTGGGCGTCAGGTAAGCTCGTTGTATCATCTGGTGGTGTGCTAGACGGCCGTGGCTGGGCAGACAAGGCGAAGAGACAGTTTCAGCTTCTCCACGCTGCGAGGGCACTGGAGGTTTGACGCGTCAAGAAAACACAGGTGAGGTGGTGGAAGCAGCCGCACCCCATCAGTTCCGGCCCCTCTCCCGTCTATTCGTGGTGCTGCAGGTGTCGACTGCAGGGGATGGAGGATTGGGGGGGCATGAAGCGGCATCAGGGATGAGTGGCTGGTTGTCACCAGCCAAGTTGCTAGGCACAACTGTGTGGGTGGAAGGGAAAATGCTGATAAGAGGGCCTCATAGCTCACCTACATCAGATATGGAGGCATCAGAAGACAAGAGAGAAAAGAAGGGGTGCATGGAGAGGGGGGAGACACAAGAAGGTAGAATGTTAGCAAATAAATAAATGAATGAATGGATGAATATACAAAAAAGAAAACAGGGGGTTGTTCCCAGCGGATAGACCCAGACTTCAGCACGCACACATGCGAGCATGTTAGCAGTTTCTCATAGAACCTTGTGGCTAAAGGTGAGTCTTTCAATCCTGAAAACATATGTGTTGTTATTGTCACTGATGCTGGAGTTGGCTTCCTCTTGTTAATGGTAGTGGTTGTGTTTGCTGGTAAGATTTTGGTGTATAAACATATATGTTGTTGTTGTTAATGTCACCGCTGCTGTTGCTGCCTTCCTCTTGTTAATGGTAGTGATAATTGTTGGTGCTACCTATATCGGCTGTCAAGCTGGCTGCTGTATCAGCTTCTGTGAGTGACGCTCCAATGGCCTTCTTGACCAAAGATGCAGGTCAATGGCTCTTAAATATATTCTCTATTTTTTTTCTCTCTTTCTAATCCGATTCAATATCATCAATTGGAAAGACCAATGGAAACATTGTTTCCTTGGTCCAATCTGATGAGTTCCACTCCACTTGCTAAGTAAGGTCTGAGATGTTGAGATTTATTACAAAAATATCACTAAAATCAAGATACTGGGTTGGTATAACTACCTGGTTTGTATGTGTCTGTTGTGGTGTGGTGTGGTGTGTTGTGGTGTTTTGATGTGGTGTGGTGTGGTGTGTTGTGGTGTGTGTTGTGGTATGTGGTGGTGTGGTATGTTGTGGTGTGTGGCGTGGTGTGGTATGTGGTGTGTTGTTGTGTGGTGTGTTGTGGTGTGGCATGATGTGTGGTGTGTTGTGGTATGTGGTGATGGGGTGTGTGGTATGTGGTGTGGTGTAGTGTGTTGTGGTGTGGTATATGATGTGGTGTGGTATGCAATGTGGTATGGTATGTGTTGTGGTGTGGTATGGCATGATATGGTATGTGGTGTAGTGTCTTGTGGTGTGTGTGTGTGCAAGGTGATGTGTAGTGTAAAGAGGAAATTTTACACACATAGGACCTAGAAGGGGTGTGTGAGGACTCTACCCCCTACAACCCTCTCAGAAATAAATGGCTCAAGAAAAAGAGAAGAAAGTTGTAAAGTATTTTCAAATGTGAATTATTTTTTTAAAAAGTCAAAATTTCAACTGTCATGAAAGTACCATCCAACAAATATTAAAGTTATGCAATTGTTTTTATTTACACATGTGGATATTTTGTCATAAATATAAATATAAACCAGTTAAGGTTTACTAAATAAACACATACAAACGCATGAATGTTTTTTTTTTTTTAATGATGTAGTCATAGGGGTGTCACTGGACATTTGAAGCTTGGTGGAGCCCTTCACTCTCCAGGTTTGAACAGATGATTTCTTCCAGAGGAGAGAGAATAAGAGGGAGGAAGTGAGATAGAAATATAGAGAGGAAGAACAGACCCCAGTGATAGACTGGTATTGTTTTTTATCAACCTTGAAAGGATGAAAGAAAGTTGACCTCAGCAGGATTTAAACTCAGAGAGCAGAGAACCAGGACAAATATGGCAGAAAACATTCTATCTATTGTTTTATAGACTTTAAATAAATGTTCTACTTTTAACTCAAGGCCAGCAATTTGAAGAGAAAGGGGAATGTTGTGAGAGCTTAACTCAAATCGTGAAGACTGGAAGAGGAGATGACGAAGGAGCGCATTTAGTGGAGAGATGTCATGCTAAGAAGGACCCGTCCAACCCATGCAGGCATGGATAGTACATGTAATGATGATACACAAAATATACACAATATATATATATAAATAATATGTATATAGTGTATGTGCTACATATACACAATATATACACTATATATATATATATAAATAATATGTATATAGTGTATGTGCTACATATACACTATATATATATATAATATGTATATAGTGTATGTGCTATATATACACAAAATATACACTATATATATACATATAAATACTATGTATATAGTGTATGTGCTACATATACACAATATATACACTATATATACATATATATATATAGATAGATTTCTTTATTTACCATAAAGGCATAAAAAGAAGGGACAAATACAAAGGGGGGGTTTACATATAATCGAGTAAAAAGGGTGTAACATGAAAATAATCGAAAATAACCTCAAAAGGGAGGGGACGTGATGGGGGTTGCACACACCCCCGAAAAAGTGTGCAATCCTTTGCCCGGGGAGCACATGGAGAAGGTGCTCCCCTCTCCTTTACTTCTTTACCTACAGGATGGTATACAGAGAAGGCCCATTTACACGAGCCATTCTCGCCACTATCACCCACCTTTCATAAAACTGCCTGTGGCCAAGCACCTCTCTCTCCATTCTTATCCTTCTTCCGAAGTGATATCGGAAGAAGTAGACCAGACTATGGCCAGAGAGGAAGTTGCCTGACCTCAGACCTTTCAATCGTGTCCACCAAACAACCTCTTTCAACATGGCTATTACGCACAGAAAAACCGCCTTTGCTTCCTTTGTGAAGAGGGGAGGCGGTTTGATTGTCATCACGGACTCGGCTGTCAATTTAATCGGCGCCACCCGCGACAGCAGTTGTTCGGCGTAGCCCCACAGATCAGCCACGCCCGGACATTGCACCAATGCGTGCGCCACGGTTTCTTCGTGACGCACGCATCTAGGGCAAATCTTTTTTGAGGGATCCCTGCCCGGGCGCCCGTGTCTGTAGAGCCTCTCTCGAACGGGTAGAGCCCCTCGGTAGCACTGCCAGGCCAGTGACTTCTGGAAGTTGTCCATTGGTCCTGGGCCGAAAGTCCTACCGAACAGGCTGGCCAGTTCGTCTTCTTCCATGTCCAGCGACTCTCCAAGGGTGTCATCGCCCCTGCTAGCCACCAGCCCTCTATAGAATGATGAGGTGGATTCTCCACCGATGGCCCGGCCCGCTTGCCAGAGAGCCCTGAGCGCCTGAGCACACTCAGTGTGCCAGTCTCCCAGTTTTCCGGATCTTTGCTTGACCCAGGACTGTAGCTCGGTGAGTGAGACGAGTCTCGGAAAGGCTCGTTTCACGAACGGAGCCCACACCGGTTGACCAGTGAGGAATACCTGTAGGTGCCGTAGCCTTAATGCGTGCCTACGCATCATCAACCACGGCATCCCCAGCCCTCCTTTCGAAGGTTGTTGGCAGCAGATGGATCTTCTCACCATAGGAGGACGCTTCTTCCAAAGAAATTGGAAGAGCATGCGTTCCATGGTGGTGAGTGTTTCCTTAGGGCAAGGCACGACAGTCAGGCGGTAGTAAGTGACGGACGCTATGTAAATGTTCGCCACCTCCGCCCGGCCTTTTAGGGACAGCTTACACTTGGCCCATTTCTGGGTTAGTGCAAACACCTTGTTCGTAACCTCGTTCCAGTTCTTTTCCACCTGGAGGTCCGGTCCAAACCAGACCCCAAGCAACTTTACCGGGCCCTCCGTCCAGTGTCCGACGACACCATCGGGAGGCATCGGTCTGCCTCTCCACGTTCCGAGTTGCAGCCCGATGGATTTTTCCCGGTTCAGTTTCGCTCCTGACAACCTTTTGTACTCCTCCAGTAAGGTACCGATCGCCTCGATCTCCGAGTCGGTTGATACCATTACTGTTACGTCATCGGCGTAGGCCGACACCGCTTTGCTCAATCCTGGTTCCAGGGGGATACCCTGCAACAACTCCAACTTCCTCAGTAAAGGCTCGAGAGTCAATACGTACAGAAGGGAGGAGAGAGGGCACCCCTGTCGAATGGATCGTGTGATTTCGAACGGCTTCGAAAGGTAGCCGTTCACCTTGATCCTAGAACAGATGTGGTTGCTATGTAGGGCAGTGATCCAGCCTCTGAAAACAGGACCGAACCCAGCCGCCGCTAGCACCGCATCCAGGTAACCATGGTCGACCCTATCGAAGGCCTTAGACTGATCCAAGTTGATCAGGGCCCCACCGAAGCCGGGTTTGTTGCCAACCCTCTCTATGATGTATCGCATGAGGTGGAGGTTATCGTGAATGGACCTGGATGGGATAGCACATGTCTGCGCATCTCCCACCAGGCCACCCACGACAAGCGCCAACCTCTTTGCTAACACCTTGGCCAAAATCTTTAACTCTGTGTTTAGCAGGGTTATGGGCCGAAAATTATTTATACTATCCCCCTTGTTCTCGTCCTTCCTCACCAGCGTGACTACGCCCTTGGCTACAGAACAAGGAATTCTCCCGTTCTGCTGCCAATTGCAGTAGACCGCTTCGAGGAGTTCGGAGAAGAAGACCGGCATTGCTAAATAAAGTTCGTAAGGTATACCATCGAGACCTGGAGATTTGCGTCTGCTGCATTGGCTCAGCGCATCTCCGATCTCATCAGCCGAGATTGGTCCCTCGCAGGACTCCGCCTCTTTGTTCGAGAGACGCGGCAGGCCGTCGAGGTATGGACCGAAATCCACGCCCCGGCCCGGACCCTCGCCTCCCCCGAACAATCGGGCAAAGTGCTTTTGAAAGGCCTCGCACATCTGCTTAGGCTCCCGGATCACTCGTCCATCTTCGTCTTGCAACGACCGGATGGTGGATCGATTTCCACTTTTAGCTTCTGTCACGCGGGCCCATCCAACGGCTTTGGCCCCCTCATTACCTAGAGCACGTATTTTACTTCGAATGACGCAGCCTTCATGCTTTGCATCGAAAAACTGGTTCAAGGCCGTCCTCGATGCCAGCACTCTGGCCACATCTTCGCTCTTGATTGCCTCTTCTAATTTACCTGTTAATTCTTTCTCGTTTCTATTCCTATTGGCAGCTAACATCTTGCTATAACTTATTGATTCTGTTCTAATCTCTCTTTTGAGAGATGCCCACCATCGGTTGTTGACGATTGCACCCGTCAACCTCTCCTTAACTAATCTGCTAATCCGGTTTCTGTAAGTCTCTTTTGCCGGTAAAGACAAATTAAGTTTCCAGTAACCGGGACCCTGTCTATGTGTTTTCTCGAGATTGACCACGCAGGTCACTAATTTGTGATCCGTGTAGCCAACCGTGCGCATTTCTGGACAGCTTAATATGTCCCTATCCTTACTTCTAACTAAGAATCTATCTAAGTACGATCTAGATTGACCACTGTGGTTTCTCCAAGTCCAGGTAGGCACAGTTGGAAAATCTAGTCGATATCTATCGACCAAGTTAAAACGGTCGAGTAACCCCTTGAGGATGTTACACCCCCCTCTATTAGGACATGCTCCTGCATAGTCCCAACGTGCATCTAGGATGTCATTCCAATCCCCCGCTAGAAGCAGGGAACGCGACGTTCCCAGAAAAGTCTCCAAACGCTGGAAGAAGTCGGGCCGTTCAGCTCCGAAAGGGGAGTAGACGGCGACCAGTCTCAAGGCCGCACTTTCACTACTGCCAACGTCTAGCACCAACAAACGACCCTCCGGGTCCGAGTGCACAACCTGTACGGCAAGACCCAGGTGTTTTTGCAGCAGCACGACAACCCCACCCCCACCTCCAGGTTGACAGAGAGATGCATGCACCTCAAAGTCATCGAAGGTGGGGGCCAGCTGCCGCATGACACTGATTCGAGTCTCACAGATAACCATTACATTTATACTACATGACCTGAGGTCATTTAGAAGCTTTGCTTGCTTCCAAGTTGAGCCCAGGCCACGTGCATTCAAACATCCTACTCTTAACACATCCATGTGGGCGGCAGAGCCAAAGGAGAGTGTAGAGACCTACCTTTCCGCTTCCCGGGGTTCGGGTTGCACGACTTCCATGGGGTCGGGGGTGTTGGGTGAAGGGGTGTCTTGTGGTGGTGTGGGGTCGTCGGTGTGTGGTGGGGTTGGGGTGTTTGGAGTTGTGTTGGGGAGGGGAAGGGGAGGGGGAAAGCTTTTTAGTAGGACGCGGTTTATGGGTTTGACAGAGGGTGGTCCTACGTCCTCCTTAAAATCCTTTTTTAGTTTTTGGTAGAGGTTCATTGGGATTTTTATTAGTTTTAAATGTGGGTGGTTTTCTGATGAAACAAAGTTTACACCTTCGGTTTGTACCGAAGGATTATTGTATATGAGTTCATTTAATTTATTATTGTTTCTGTTGATGTAAGTATAGTGTAATGTCTTTTTTTCCGATGGTGTGAGTGTTTCGAAGAGGGGAGGGGCAGGTTTGGTTTTGTTTGTTGCTGGAGGGGTGTTTTCTGTTTTGTTAGATTGTGTTGACATTTGGGTGGGGGTTGTTTGGCCTTGTGTGTTTTGCACATGTTTTCTTTTTTTCCTTTTAATCTGTCTGAAGGACTCCGTTTCTTCCTCCGAATTCGTTGGGTTATCTTCAGTGTTGGAGGGAAGAGGTATGTTTGCTGGTAATGTTTCCGTGTTGGTTTTCTTTGTGGGGGAGATGGATGTCACTATGTTAGACTGTGTTGTGTGTTGTGTCTGCGGTGGTTGTGTTGTTTTATTGAGTGAGAGGTTGGGTGGGCCTGTATTTTGTTTTGGGGTAATGTGTTGTGACTGTTTGTGTTGTGGTGGTGTTGTGGTGTTACTGAGGGACGGGTTGGGTGGGACTGAGTTTTGTTGTTTGTTTATCTGTTGTGGTGGTGGTGGTGGAGCTGGTGTTGGTAGCAGGGTTTTCTTTTTGTTGAGTTGGGGACAAGCGGCCTTCAGGTGCCCTCTGCCTGCACAGATATGGCAGGACGGCCTTCTCCCCTCCACGCTAATGTTTATATACCCGTGGTCCTCTAATAGGATTCTGTCGGGTATTTGGGCGATGCGTTCAGGCTTCATTTGTACTACCAGCTCTATACCTGTTCCACTGAACGCATTGCCTGTGGTTTTCCCAATGGAAATCACGTTGTCATTCACTGGATCGATGAAGCCAGCTATGAGCCAGCAGTAGTCCACATCTGGCATCATTGCATCCAGCCATATGCGTTGAGTTTTTTTCCCCATATAAGATGGATAAAAGGTGAAATTTTTCGAACGAATCGGTGACAAAGCACATTTTTTTGCCGCCGATTCGTTCTTCATGATAATTGCTAGGCTTCCATACAGTCTGTCTTTTCTTATGAAAGTTGTTTCATTCAGTACTTCTGCGAGTACTGTTTTGATATCTGCTTGAGAAGGCTGTTCAGGTTTTTTTGTACTGTTGTTGATGGTCCGAAACTTGACCGTTCGGCTTTCAATGTCTTTCGTGAATTCTTGAGGCATTTTTACCAATAAAATACCATTCTCACCTTCACTTATGTATTGTTTTGCGTCCGTGATCCTTCGTACCACATCTGAAATGTTTTCCGCTATATAAGTCAAAGATTTCTTTGTTTTCTGTGCAAATGAAATCTGGTCGTCTGCTTTGTTTTCTGATATGATGTTATTTTCAACTGTTATTTTTTTTTGTTGTGTCTTTGTTTGTGTTATTAGTATTGTCATGCAATTTTTCAAATTTTTTTTTTTCGTTGTTTTCGTCATTTAATTTTTTCTCCGCTGATTCGTCCGTTTTTATTTTCATTTTTCCTTCCTTCTCTATGACGTTAGTTGGGAAGGAAGGGAGGACTAAAGCATGCGAGCTTACAACTCTTACCGCTGTCCCCCCACCACTATTTTCGTTCGCTGCGTTTAACATTTCTGTTAGACGATTGAAATTTTTTACACAAAATCTTTTTTAAAACAGGTTTTTCACCTCTAGGAGGGGTAAAGATGAGCTGACCCACCGCCTGACTGTTCAGACGGAGGGTCAAGCTACACAATTGTATCAAAATTAAGTTTGAACTCACAAAATTTCCTCAATAAATTTGAACAAAACTTCTGTGCGAAGTGAATGACATCCACACTGTAGAACAGACGACAGCTAGATTAATGACATATATATATATAGATAGATAGATAAATATACACGGGTGTGTATGATTGTGTATAGAAGATTATATTAATAAAAGGAATTCCAACTTTGTCTGATTTACTCGTTTTATTTACAATCCTTTAAAATGTTATAATGGTATTAGAATGAAATAGTTTGGTAGAATATTAAATATTAAGTGTTCATTGAACAAGTACTTTCATGCTTTCGCAATCTTCAGGTTCATATTGTGTGGTGACAGTCAAGTTTGTAATTTTCACAGTTGAAAATTGCAAACTTGGCCCGTCCAACCCATGCAAGCATGGAAACGTAGATATAATGATGATACACAAAATATACACTATATATACACATATAAATATGTATATAGTGTACGTGCTACATATACACAATATATACATATAAATACTATGTATATAGCACATACACAATATATACACTATATATATACATATAAATAATATGTATATAGTGTACGGGCTACATATACACAATGTATAAACTATATATATAAATACTATGTATATAGTGTAAGTGCTACATATACACAGTATATACACTATATATAAATACTGCATATATAGAGTATATGCTACATATAGACAATATATAAACTATATATATACTACATACATCCCTAGACATCTGATCTATGTAGGACATTTTCAGTCATCTCACTAGGGTCTTACTATGTTTAGGTATCCACCACAGGAGCCAGCTCATCAGGTCATCCCTTCTTCAGTAGGAATGTCTGGCATATCTTGTCCTTCGCTCCCTAGATATTGTAGTAATCTTCAATATATGGCAGTATACTTCTTCCATTTGATAGAGTATATATATATAGATGCATATGAAGGATGACAGCTGCATTAAAAGGTGCAGAGCACTAAATGTCACTGGAAGCCATGGAGTGGGGAGATCCAGGAAAACCCGGGATGAGGTGATAAAAGCTGACCTTGCCCAATTGCACCTCTCAAAGGCGATGACGCAGGACGGTGCCCTCTGGCATCATGCAGTAATACAGAAGACCTGACTTCACACGGCTACAAGCCGAAGCTGAAGTATATAGACAAATATCTCCCCATCCCCACCCACTGCAAAGTGGTTGACAAAAAATCACCCAGCCCCCAGAGTAAAGTGGCTGTGTAGACACCATGGTAAAAAAAGCACCTAGCACTCACAGTAAATGAGGTTTTGTGTTAGGAAGGACATCAAGCTGTAGAAATCAAGCCAAAATCAGTTCCCATATGAGCAAGACAAGGCGACCCAACCTGGCATTGTCCACAACAGGACAACCCATGGAAGAATGGACGTAAAACGGTGTTGATAATGATGATGATAAGGATTTTTCAAGCTTCACATTGTATATTCTTCCTTCCAGAGTGTGTCTGTATAGTTGTGTGTTTCACATTTCACAGTGATGGGGTTTATTGCAAGTGTTGACTTTGTAGGTGAACAACCAGTGACGAATTCTGAGAGAAAGAGTTCCCACATATTTCACATGAATAAGGTTTTTCACCAGTATGTATTCTTTTGTGTTTTACAAGATGAGAACTCTGAGAAAAAGATTTCCCACATATTTCACAATGGAAGGGTTTTTCTCCTGTGTGTATTCTTTTGTGATGTACAACATTAGAACTTCGAGAAAAAGATTTCCCACATATTTCACATGAATAAGGTTTTTCTCCTGTGTGCATTCTTTTGTGATATACAAGATGAGGACCACGAGAAAAAGATTTCCCACATATTTCACAATGGAAGGGTTTCTCTCCTGTGTGTATTCTTTTGTGATCTATAATATGAGAATTCTGAGAAAAAGATTTCCCACATATTTCACATGAATAAGGTTTTTCTCCTGTGTGTATTCTTTTGTGTTTTACAAGATTAGCAACACGAGGAAAAGAGTTCCCACATATTTCACATGAATAAGGTTTTTCTCCAGTGTGTATTCTTTTGTGATCTTCAAGATGAGAACCTTGAGAAAAAGATTTCCCACATATTTCACATGCAAAAGGTTTTTCTCCAGTGTGTGTTCTTATATGCCTTTTTAAATCACTGTTCAAGACACAAGATTTCCCACATATTTCACAATGGAAGGGTTTTGCTCCTCTGTGTATTTTCTCGTGTGAGGATAGTTTCAGTTTTGAAGAGAAAGTTTTCCTACAAATCTCACAGCTATATTCAGACATATTTCTAGCTAGAGATCTTTACATAAAGGAGTCTCACCACTTTTACTGATACATTAAGAAATGTAGATATTGTTAAGATGATGCCATGTATTCTAATATACAAAGGGTCAATAAAAAACTGCAGAAGTCTGCTTTCTTCTTCTACAAGTTGTAATGTAGCATTTAGTTGGTACAAGTAATAAGACATATGTCAGTGTAAGACTGATCTTGGATGAAGAAAAGGCAAGTGCTTATATATATGTGTGTGTGTGATTATTGTGGAATATACCACTATTATTATTGTTAAGGTGAGAGAAGCTCTATTCACAATAACATCCTCAGCTCATAAAACAGACGAATAAGACTTCTATAGTTAAGGTTCTTGTTATTGAGGACAGTTCAGGTGACAAGAGAATTAATATCCATAATTTCAAAAGATGAAGGTTAATATATATACATATATATATAAAGACATACAGTGTGTACGTATGAGAGAGAGAAATAAATAGACGTGTGTGTGTGTGTGTGTTGTAATAAATCAAGATATTTCACTTCAGAGGGTAGAAAAGTTCACAATGTTTGTGTTGTGGTGGAAAAGGAAATAATACGTACTTTAGTTGTCAAGACCAAATATAAAGTCAAGAAAAGTTAGTAAAAACTAAATGTTCACTGATTTCTGATTAAAATAATATTTTCCTGACCTGTAAAATGTTGAACAACCCCTTCAATATTTAATAATACAGGTGATAAAACAACAACTATAAGGTAAATAAGTCACCTTATGTTATTTACAAACATTAACGTCCACCTTAATATGAAATAATCACCATAAAAGATAAAATTAGATGAGGTTTAAGTTGTAACAATGGAGCTGATATAAATAGTAATATTTCACCGTCTAGTTGACACCGGTGTCATGACTTAAAAGTCCCCCACATAATTTAATACATTCAGAAACAACTTCCGTTATATGAACTACCAGAAAACCACCCGAAGGTAGCATGTGTAGTATGTATATTGATATTATACGCAAGTATATATGATACATGTATATATATACCTGCGTATAATATCAATATACACACTACACATGCTACCTTTGGGTGGTTTTCTGATAGCATGTGTAGTGTGTATATTAATATTATACGCAAGTATATATATATATACATGTAGATATGATACATCAAATAAAATCATAATTGACAATATATAATTGTTTCTACGTTAGGCACAAGGCAAGCAAATAACAGTGTATTACTGGTACTTTATTTTATCGACCCCGTAAGGATGAAAGGCAAAGTTAACTTCGGCGGGATTTGAACTCAGAATGGCAAGGGCCGTAACTCTATGCGTCAAAGCATGGCGTCCGACCCTCTACCAATACTGCCAATCCACCGCCTTGACAATATATAATACACAGAAATTGAACGAAGACTGTGTTACACTGTCTTATGTAATCAGTAACGTAATCCATGATACATTAAAAAAGACGATATTATATATAAACTGCATTAGGAGAAAATTAGTGACAGAAAATTAATAGTTTATTGAAGTGATGGCCAACCGGAAGTGTTGACATTTCAGAAATTTTAAAGAAGTGAATCTTTAAATAAACAAAATATATTTAATCAACAGCCCCGAAATTTAGTAGATAAATTATGTAATATTCATTAATTATTTATTCAAAGTAATCTAACTTATTTTACTAATGGGATAAACAATTATAAACCGTACGCAGTCCCGCGCTCCTTCTTTTATTATAGTTTAGATTCATACGTTCAATAGATATGCTAGTACTTTATTCAGATTTGAATAAATAACGTTATTAATGTTATATAACTGTTCATATTAAACCAAAACACATTATTAAAGGTAATAAAATATTTACGTAATGAAAAAAAAAAGAAAAAACGAATCAAACAACGAAAATAATTGTTTCTACTTTTGGCACAAGGCGAGTAATTATCGCAGTGTATTACTGGTACTTTATTTTATCGACCTCGTAAGGATCAAAGGCAAAGTTAACCTCGGCGGGATTTGAACTCAGATCATAAAGGGAGGTAACTCTATGCTACAAAGCTTGGCGTCCGACGCTCTACCGACACTGCCAATCCAACGAAAATAACGGGAGAGGGACAGACTTTATATTTCAGTCTGAGCTGTGATTCAGCCCCACCCTACAGACAAAATGGCAAAGGTGTTACCACAGAGAATAGCCAGAGACACCCACTACAACATCCACCCCACCTCATGGGACTACTTCCTCAAGGGGGCTGCTGTGTTTCTAATTTTGAGAAGGAAATCAGCAGTGTGGGGACAAAGAGGAAGTGGTTTGTCAGGCCCCAGTATATAACTATCTCCCTCTTCTCTCTATTGCAGGTAGTAAAGCCTGGGTTTGTGGCTGCAGGGAAAATGTTGGAGGCAGAGAATGATCCAACCCATGCTAAACCTCCAACTAAAGCTGATACTTGTCTTTTTCAGCTGTGGAGATTAGAGACATGTGGAATGATGTGTCTTGCTTAAGGACACAATGTACCTCCCTAACTGACAATTGAAAACATGATATTACCATATGATGTATGACTTCACTATACAATATATATGTGTTTGTATACATATATATAGTATATATTTGTGTATACATTGTCTCATTCCATGAGAGTAACTTGGTCAGTCTATGAACTTCTCATCCGACCCTTCTATATGTATATACATGTTTGTCAGTGTGTGTGTACATATGTATATAGAATATTGTCACAACTACTATATACACCACATATACACTATATATAATATTGTCCAATATATATAGACTATATGTCATGTTGTCCAAGGGAAAGGCTGATATAGATCAGCACCAGTGACATTACAACTATTATATACACTATATATCATCATCATCATTATCATTTAATGTCTATCTTCCACGCTAGCATGGGTTAGACGGGAATTGTCCCACTTGAGGCAAAATTGATCGGGTGACCGTGTATCGCTTGTAAAAGACTATATCTGGCATGTTTTCTACAGCTGGATGCCCTTCCTAACACCAACCACATTTCCAGTGTGGACTGGGAGTCTTTTCGTGATGACTTCTACACGACCTCTTTAGTTTGGACTGGATGTTGTGGTACCAACATAACTTTACAGAGACAGGGTGGTGTTGGTGGGAGTGAGAGGATGGAGTAAGGGTTGTGGGTTGGGTGTATATTTGGTTAGGAGGGTCCTACTGACTGTAGGTTAACTTTGCACATAGGGAAAGCAGGTCTTCTCTGTTACTGTGTGGCACCATAGATCTCAATCCAGTGACATTGACTAAGAGAGGTGTAAGTGTGCAAGGTTGGATTTTATGTCGTCCCAGGTTTTTCTGGGTCTACCTACTCCATAACTTCCATCAATTTTGATCACCCTGCACTTTTTTATAAAGCTGTCGTCTTGCATGTGCATCACATGACCATACCAATGTAATCTTCTCTCAAGTAAACAGCATCTGATCCCTCTTATTCCTAATTCTCACTTAGTTTGTTTATGTTTTGCCGTTCATGTATCTTACAATTACACATCCAACAGAGCATGCATGCTTCGTTCCTTTCCAATCTGCGCAGGTCCTCTGCACACAATGCCGTTCATATGCAGGCATCATACAACCTGCCTTTCATTTTTAGAGAAACTGTTTGTGTCCAGCAGCGGTATTAGCTCATTGTGACATGTGAGAGAAACCATTCTCTTTGAATGTTACATTAACTACACACAAACATATACAGGAGAGGAACTATATCACTATGATGTCTGTGGTAAATGCTTCTCTAAATTCTGTGACTTTACTACACACTAACATATACAGGAGAGGAACCATATCACTGTGGTACCTCACTCTCTAAATGTTGTGGCTTCACTACACACTAACATATACAGGAGAGGAACCATATCACTGTGATGTCTGTTGTACCTCCCTCTCTAAATGTTGTGACTTTACTACACACTAACATATACAGGAGAGGAACCATATCACTGTGATGTCTGTGGTACCTCACTCTCTAAAAGTTGTGGCTTCACTACACACTAACATATACAGGAGAGGAACCATATCACTGTGATGTCTGTGGTACCTCACTCTCTAAATGCTGTGGCTTCACTACACACTAACATATACAGGAGAGGAACCATATCACTGTGATGTCTGTGGTACCTCACTCTCTAAATGTTGTGGCTTCACTACACACTAACATATACAGGAGAGGAACCATATCACTGTGATGTCTGTGGTACCTCACTCTCTAAATGTTGTGGCTTCACTACACACTAACATATACAGGAGAGGAACCATATCACTGTGATGTCTGTGGTACCTCACTCTCTAAATGTTGTGGCTTCACTACACACTAACATATACAGGAGAGGAACCATATCACTGTGATGTCTGTGGTACCTCACTCTCTAAAATTTGTTTGCTTTTAAGAAACCACTGGTAAATGAAATAATTGCCTTATGTTATTTATTACATAACTATTAAGCTCTGTTACCTACATAGAGCACTCTTTTTTCCTGGACTTTTCCGACGGAATTACTTCACATATATATATATAAACGAAAAAAATGAAACAAAATTTCATTTCCCACTCTTAGTACGGTTGTTACTTAAATATAAGTATGTACACGTACATACATATATGTATACAGACGTACAGTAGTATGTATATATATATACATACATGCACACATATATATATATGTACGTATGGATTCACCAAACATTCATTACAATGCTCGGTGTGTTTGTAAACAAACATCCCCTATTAAGCCGTAGTGTCCAGCAACCATCGTTGCTCGTTTGTTCAACACTGACAAAGGAACGCTGTACTAGTTTCAAGCTTGTTAGCTATCGTCAGCAACGTATACCTTCCTGCCGATATGCAAATTGGGCTACTCAGCCATTAATATGCATAAGGAAATTATATACTTTCGGACGTTCAACCATCTGGCAGGAAGGTATACGTTGCAATTTGTATATAATAGGGGTTAATTTGAAGCAGAAAATGTTGGGGACCACTTAAGACAACAAATCGTCCTTTTTATTTTATAACAATTATTATTATTATTATCATATATATATATATTTTAGTCAACTTTGCTCCTCTCCTAAATCTGCTGCTCTTGAGCCTAATTTACAAATCAATAGAGATTTAACTAGTTTTAGCAAATAATATTTGTTGTTTCATATTTCTTGAAACATTTCTTATAATTGACTGTGACTAACAACAATCAGTAAACTATACCATCAATACCCCCCAATGATACAAACCTGCACAGTGTGGAAGAATTCTCTCAGGCATAGAGAACACTAGGTACCAGTTACCTTGTGGTCCCAGGAGAGGACAGAATGGTGAAAGGGGGTTACCCTGGAGGACAGCAAGTGAGATGTGTTGAAATAGCTTTTAAAACTTGTGGGGCTCTCACCTGTGTGTGGCCAACTCCACCCTGATAACAGTAGGGAGCTGATATAGGGACCAAGTCTGACAATTGTCTCCACCACTATAGTTTAACAAGACACTCCTGTGTGTGGCTAACTCCACCATGATAACAGTTAGTAGGGAGGTAGTTTAGGGACCAGAATGCCAGAAATCTCCATTACTACAACTTCAACAACAAACAACTAATACTTCAACAGTTTGTGATCTTTTGTGACTAAGTTTTAATTTTTCTTGTTACTTTAGGGAAACAATGATATCAACAAAGTTAGTGGCCCTATAACCAGGATATTGTCAAATTTCTAAATTTCAGTTGTAAAATATACAAAGAGTGATAGAATTTCAGTCATTTTAAACAACATTGAAGTGTTTGTGTTAGATGTATTAAAACTGCTTACAAGATGATATCATTACATATGGTGTTAATAACAGAGATTTAGATGGGTGTTAGATGTATTAAAACTACTCACAAGATGATATCATTACATATGGTGTTAATAACAGAGATTTAGATGGGTGTTAGATGTATTAAAACTACTTACAAGATGATATCATTACGTATGGTATTAATAACAGAGATTTAGATGGGTGTTAGATGTATTAAAACTACTTACAAGATGATATCATTACGTATGGTATTAATAACAGAGATTTAGATGGGTGTTAGATGTATTAAAACTACTTACAAGATGATATCATTATGTATGGTGTTAATAACAGAGATTTAGATGGGTGTTAGATGTATTGAAACTACTAACAAGATGATATCATTAAATATGGTGTTAATAACAGAGATTTAGATGGGTGTTAGATGTATTAAAACTACTTACAAGATGATATCATTACATATGGTGTTAATAACAGAGATTTAGATAGGTGTTAGATGTATTAAAACTACTTACAAGATGATATCATTACATATGGTGTTAATAACAGAGATTTAGATGGGTGTTAGATGTATTAAAACTACTTACAAGATGATATCATTACATATGGTGTGAATAACAGATTTAGATGGGTGTTAGATGTATTAAAACTACTTACAAGATGATATCATTACATATGGTGTTAATAACAGAGATTTAGATGGCAAAATAACAAAAAGTTGAAGTTACAGACTTGATAAATTCCTTAAATATAATTCTTTTATTAACAACAAATAGAATGAAATTTAGGTCATAAATACTATTTACAAAATTAATTATGAAAAATTAATAAATTGTTTACAAAACAATGAAATCAATAAAAAAGAAAAAGAAAAACAAGTAAAACTACTCCTCCAATTACTCTAACAGAGAATGTTGGTGTTACCCTCTAAAATTTCTGAGACTAGACACTCACAGCATTACCTCAGGTGATAGAGGGCCCTCCAATTACACACTACAACAGGGAATGTTGGTGTAGGCCTCTAAAATTTAACATAGCAGAGAAGACATTACCTCAGGTGATAGAGGGTCCTTTAATTACACACTACAACAGGAAATGTTGGTGTAAGCCTCTAAAACTTTTCATAGCAGATGAGAGCTGGTCTCGTAATTACACACATTATAGGAGGGAATGTTGGTGTAGGCCTCTAAAATTCAACATAGCCCTAGAAGGCAATACCTTAGGTGATAGAGGGTCCTTAATTACACACACTATAGCAGGAAATGTTAGTGTTGACAAACCAAGGCTGAAATTTCTGGCATAGATTTAAAATTAATTCAAAAATTCAAGAATAGATCAGAGAAAGATTTTAATTTCAAATGAAAATATATTACCTCAGGTGATAGAGGGTCCCTTAATTACACACTACACCAGTGTGTGTCCTTTTATGTATGGTTAAAGAACTGCTCTGTACAAACCCTTTCCCACATATTTCACAATGATAGAGTTTCTCACCAGTGTGTGTTCTTTTGTGTACAGTTAAAGAAGGGCTTGTTACATAAGATTTCCCACATATTTCACAGTGATAGGGTTTCTCTGCAGTGTGTGTTCTTTTTGTGTAGTTAAAGAAGGGCTTGTTACAAAAGATTTCCCACATACTTCACAGTGATAGGGTTTCTCTCCTGTGTGTGTTCTTTTGTGTTTAGTCAATGCACCATTACTGCCAAAAGATTTTCCACATATTTCACAATGATAGGGTTTCTCACCTGTGTGTATTCTTTTATGTTCAGTTAAATGACTGCTTGTTACAAAATATTTCCCACATATTTCACAATGATAGGGTCTCTCTCCAGTATGTGTTCTTTCATGTGTAGTTAAGTCATTACTCCTGCCAAAAGATTTTCCACATATTTCACAATGATAGGGTCTCTCTCCAGTGTGTCTTTTTTTATGTATAATTAAATGACTGCTTCTTACAAAATATTTCCCACATATATCACATTGATAAGGTTTCTCTCCAGTGTGTCTTCTTCTGTGAACTAAAAGAACAGCGCTATCAGCAAAATATTTCCCCCATATTTCACAAGGAAAGGTTTCTCTCCGGTGTGAATACGTATATGTCTAACAAGATTGGCTTTCTCAGCAAAATATTTCCCACATATTTCACAGTGAACAGGTTTCTCTCCGGTGTGAATACGTATATGTCTAACAAGATTGGCTTTCTCAGCAAAAAATTTCCCACATATTTCACAGTGAAAGGTTTTTCCCCACTGTGATTACATAAATGCCTAATTAAATTGGTATTTTGGCTGAAAGATTTCCCACATGTTTCATATTTGAAAGGTTTTTCTCCAGTGTGTGTTCTTTTGTGGTTAGTCAAGTCACCACTCCAACTGAAAGATTTTCCACATATTTCACAATGATAGGGTTTGTCTTTAATATGT
Organism: Eledone cirrhosa; assembly: GCA_964016885.1. Classification (NCBI taxonomy): domain Eukaryota; kingdom Metazoa; phylum Mollusca; class Cephalopoda; order Octopoda; family Eledonidae; genus Eledone; species Eledone cirrhosa. Next base: position 6,617,209 of record OZ024757.1, on the reverse strand, counting down.
ATGTGTTTGTGTGTAGATAATTCATCTTCTGATGAGAAAGTTTTCCTACAAATCTCACAGGAATATTTCTGTATAATGATCCTTGTTCAGTACATATTTCACTAGGTAAAGGTTTGTCACCACTGTATGTCTGTGTAACTGTATCTATATTGGTAGAAACAGGTGTGGTAGAAATGTCCAAGTGTTTAACGTCCTCCATAGTAATTCTTGAAGAATTCTTCGAAGTTCTGAAGATATATGACTGTGTAAGACAGATGTTGGTATAAGAAAGTGTAAGAGAGAGTGTGTGTGTGTTTGTGTCTTAATAAATGAGGATTGTTCACCACGGAGTGTAGAAAAGTACACAATATCTGCTGTGTTAACAATACAAATAATACATACTTTATATTTCAAGTCCAAGTGTAAAGTCAAGAAAGACCAGGGAAGCTAATTGTTCAGATGTTGGTGATTTAAACCTATTTCTCACTGTCCTGTAAAATGTAGAACAACCAATTCACGATGTGGCGTAGTTTCTCATGAAATGAAATATTTAATCATGTAGGAGATGGAACACCTACCCTGGAACATGTAGCTCACTCTATGTTATCTACAGAATATTAACTTTCACCTTAACATGAGATAATTGCTATACAAGATATAATTAGATTAATTAAAGTTATAATTAAGATAGCAGGTACGTGGTATCGTTGACAATGTTTCCCTGATCATAAATAAAACCGGTGTCATACGTTAAAAGTCCCTGACATAATTTAAACCTTTAGAAAGACCTTCAGTTATATCAATTAACTCCATCAATTGTATCCAACCCCTGGTGAAACAAACAACATCTCCCAGTAAAATGTTTATTACGTAACAACGAGGGAGTCTCTTACCTGGTTACTTGACCTGGTAGAAATAGCAGCCAAAAACCCTCTAGCTCTAAATATACATCGGCCATATACTGCAATTTAGTCACACATAATCACACACACATGTATGTATATATACATACACACACACATATAATATATATATATATATATATATATACAGAAACGTGATGGTCACAGCTGGAACAACTTTAAATAAACGATTATTCAATCATACTAACGCGAGATTTATATAAAGCTAAAGTGGAGTTATCTCCCCTGGTAGTTTACTACATCATCCTTATCACTGTTTAACGCCATGCTAGCATGTGTCAGGCTAATTGCCCTATTGTGGGATCAGATGACTGTGTCTTGCTCATACAGAACTGTTTCTAGCTTGGTCTCTACGTCTTCCCTTTTAACGTCAACCACATTTTCAGTGTGGAGACTGAGTGTTTTTATCATGGCTCCAAAACGACAACTTTACAGAGTGAACTGGGCGCTTTTTGTCGTGTTACCAACGTGACCAGATGACAGTATGGAGTGGCCGCCTTTTGTCGTAGCACCAAAACGACCAAATTACAGTGTGGACTGGGAACGTTTTATCACGTCAACAACACGACCACTTTACTGTGTCGGCTCGACGGTTTTCATCTTGTCACCAAGTTTGGGGTGGGCGTATATTGTGGTGTCACCATCACGATAGTGGGGGCTAGACGTTTGTGTCGCTACCAAACCTACTCTACAGGGTGGACTGGGTTCTTTTGACATGTCCCCAACATGACCATCTTAAAGTACAGACTGGGTGTTCTTTGTTGTGTCACCAACCACCAGTCCACCCTACAGAGCAGACCTGACTCCTTCTGTTGTGCCCCAACGTGACCCCTTACACTGGGTACTTATCATGTCATCAATGTGACCCCCTGGAGGGAGGACTCTATGCCCTTTTGTCATGTTATCTTACAGAGATTTTATTCGTAGCACCAACATGAGCCCCTAACATGATGGACTAGGGGACTTTTTCGTATCACCAGCATGACCCCTTTAGAGGGTGGACTGAGGACTTTTAGCCATTTCAGCAGCATTGTAGGAGAGTGTGGTCAGCTTTCAACACTTGTATACATGGGTTGGTCAAGAGGGGTGCATCAGACGTGGAGAGTGTGGTGGGGATGGGGCGTGCATGTGTGTAGGGTGGGGATTGGAGGGGTATGTCTAGGGTGGGGTATTTAGCTGGTGAAGGGTGGAGTGTTAAGACGTGGGAGGAGTATGAAAGAGGAAGAGGTGGTGTATACTAGAAACCACTAGATGTTGCTTTATCCTGTGTACATAGGAAGGCAGGTCTTCTGCAGTACAACAGAACTCCAGAGATCATCCATTGGGGGCATGTAAGCTTCATTTCTTTCCAATCTTTATAGGTCCTCTACACACAGAAACCAGGACTCAATACCATGCAGATTTGCTGTTCATATACACACATCAATCAATATGTCCTTCAGTATGAGTGGAAACAACTTTTGTAGCGAACAGCAGTAGCTCCCTGAACTTTCTCCATCCAGTTCTCATTCTGGTAGCTGTATTTTCAGAACACCCACCACCACTGCTAATTTGGTCATCCAGGTAACAGAAGCTATTAACTGCTTCTACATAACTCTCACAGAATTTAATAGAGCTTGTTACCTGTCAGCATTCACTGCTTACTGCTCCTGGTCAGATATAAAACCTATGTACTTAGCTGGCCTACTTGAGATCTCACTACATCTCTTGTGTCCCCATAGTATACATTTAGGACAGGGTGGAATTTCTACCTACCCTTTACATACACACTGAGTAAGGCCATTTCTCTGAGGAGATCTGGACCTTGTTTTCTTTTCTACATACAAGGACTTTAGTCTTTGTCAATTTGAATTTAATACATTTTTATTCCAGATTGTGCTACCAGGTCAGGAATTTTTCTCTACTTCTGCCATAGATTCAGCTATGATAGTTCAATCATCAACATACTGGATTTCCCAAGAACATCTTGTTTTAAATTATTCTGATATAGCCAGGTGGGCGATAATAAACAGGAGAAGGGCTAAGGACAGGGCCTTGATGGACCCCAACTTGCAAGTGAAACTCCTCACTATAGTCATTAATTTTAACCTTACTGATATCATCTGTATACATGGCTTATACCACCCTCTCAGATTATCCCATAGAACTTCCTAATTTACCTCTATACTATATGTCCATAACTCCTCTTCCTTACTGTTTTAGATGTAATAGTAGGATGTCTCTGAATTTGTTACTTACAGAGAGTTACAGTTCTTCCTTCTCTAGACTGGGCCTCTTAACCCTTACTTTAGGGTCACTGACAACTAGTATATGTTGGGAGGTACATTCTTCCCCAGGACAGGCATTACAACCATTTGCCTGTCCCGTTATCTGGAGGATAAAGTATATTTGGTTTGTATGCCCCCCTGTGCCATATATCTAGCTTCCATATACACCAGGGAATTTGTCATGATGTTTCCCAACTCACTCTAACTACCTTCCTTACCTGGTCTACCTATCAATATAAACATTAAGACAGGTATGTGGAATTACATACTCACAATTATCTCACGTTATTATGTGAATTTCATGAGTCGTTAGAATGTCTGATAGAATACTTTGCAGTATTTGTTTCAGCTCTCTACTCTCTCAGTTCAAATCTCACCCAGGTCGACTTCTCCTTTCATCCATTTGAGGTCAATAAACAAAGGTACCAGTCTAATACTGGGGTCGACTCTTCTTCTTTATCTCTTTCTCATTCATTCTCAATAATTCTCTGGAAGAAATTTGCTGTATTCAGACCTGGAGAGGAGATGGGTCCTGGCAGGTTATATAATACCCTAGAAATAACCTATGTCAATAGGTTGCTACTACGACTCGCTCAGGAGTTACAGGTCCATTCATACATACTAGTAACATCAGAGATAAATTGGAAGCCCATGCTTTACCCCAGGTGATGGAAGGACCCTCAATTACACACAGTACCAGGAAATGTTGCTGTTGACAAACAAATGGCAGACACTTCTGGCATAGATTTTAAATTAATTCAAAAATTCAAGAATAGATCAGAGAAAGATTTTAATTTCAAATGAAAATATATTTGTAAAAATGGCCAGCAATGTTTGGAGTCTATCAAACTGCCAAGTATTCACATTTGATATTGTTTGAAAATAAGTTTAGATTTGTAAGAGGAAGGATGTCTCATATTTCATAGTTAAAAACTTTCCTTCCTCTCTATGTTTGTGTCTAAATAACTGTTAGAGAAAAAACATTTCCCACATATTTCACTGTGTAAAAGGTTTTTCACAAGTGTGTTATTTTGTGTTTATTATATTCACTGTTACTAATGAAAGATTCCCACATATTTCACAGTGATAGGATTTCTCTCCAGTGTGTGTTAATTGTGTTTATTATATTCACTGTTACTAATGAAAGATTCCCACATATTTCACAGTGATAGGGTTTCTCTCTAGTGTGTGTTAATTGTGTTTATTATATTCACTGTTACTAATGAAAGATTCCCACATATTTCACAGTGATAGGATTTCTCTCTAGTGTGTGTTAATTGTGTTTATTATATTCACTGTTACTAATGAAAGATTCCCACATATTTCACAGTGATAGGGTTTCTCTCTAGTGTGTGTTAATTGTGTTTATTATATTCACTGTTACTAATGAAAGATTCCCACATATTTCACAGTGATATGGTTTCTCTCTAGTGTGTGTTATTTTGTGTTTATTATATTCACTGTTACTAATGAAAGATTCCCACATATTTCACAGTGATAGGGTTTCTCTCCAGAGTGTGTTATTTTGTGTTTATTATATTCACTGTTACTAATGAAAGATTCCCACATATTTCACAGTGATATGGTTTCTCTCTAGTGTGTGTTATTTTGTGTTTATTATATTCACTGTTACTAATGAAAGATTCCCACATATTTCACAGTGATAGGGTTTCTCTCCAGAGTGTGTTATTTTGTGTTTATTATATTCACTGTTACTAATGAAAGATTCCCACATATTTCACAGTGATAGGGTTTCTCTCCAGTGTGTGTTATTTTGTGTCTATTATATTCACTGTTACTAATGAAAGATTCCCACATATTTTACAGTGATAGGGTTTCTCTCTAGTGTATGTCATTTTGTGTTTATTATATTAACTGTTACTAATGAAAGATTCCCACATATTTCACAGTGATAGGGTTTCTCTCCAGTGTGTGTTATTTTGTGTCTATTATATTCACTGTTACTAATGAAAGATTCCCACATATTTCACAGTGATAGGGTTTCTCTCCAGAGTGTGTTATTTTGTGTTTATTATATTCACTGTTACTAATGAAAGATTCCCACATATTTCACAGTGATAGGGTTTCTCTCCAGTGTGTGTTATTTTGTGTTTATTATATTCACTGTTACTAATGAAAGATTCCCACATATTTCACAGTGATAGGGTTTCTCTCCAGAGTGTGTTATTTTGTGTTTATTATATTCACTGTTACTAATGAAAGATTCCCACATATTTCACAGTGATAGGGTTTCTCTCCAGTGTGTGTTATTTTGTGTTTATTATATTCACTGTTACTAATGAAAGATTCCCACATATTTCACAGTGATAGGGTTTCTCTCTAGTGTGTGTTATTTTGTGTTTATTATATTCACTGTTACTTATGAAAGATTCCCACATATTTCACAGTGATAGGGTTTCTCTCTAGTGTGTGTTAATTGCGTTTATTATATTCACTGTTACTAATGAAAGATTCCCACATATTTTACAATGATAGGGTTTCTCTCCAGAGTGTGTTAATTGTGTCTATTATATTCACTGTTACTAATGAAAGATTCCCACATATTTTACAGTGATAGGGTTTCTCTCCAGAGTGTGTTATTTTGTGTCTATTATATTCACTGTTACTAATGAAAGATTCCCACATATTTCACAGTGATAGGGTTTCTCTCCAGAGTGTGTTATTTTGTGTCTATTATATTCACTGTTACTAATGAAAGATTCCCACATATTTCACAGTGATAGGGTTTCTCTCCAGAGTGTGTTATTTTGCGTTTATTATATTCACTGTTACTAATGGAAGATTCCCACATATTTCACAGTGATAGGGTTTCTCTCAAGTGTGTGTTATTTTGTGTATATTATATTAACTGTTACTAATGAAAGATTCCCACATATTTCACAGTGATATGGTTTCTCTCTAGTGTGTGTTATTTTGTGTTTATTATATTCACTGTTACTAATGAAAGATTCCCACATATTTCACAGTGATAGGGTTTCTCTCCAGAGTGTGTTATTTTGTGTCTATATATTCACTGTTACTAATGAAAGATTCCCACATATTTCACAGTGATATGGTTTCTCTCTAGTGTGTGTTATTTTGTGTTTATTATATTCACTGTTACTAATGAAAGATTCCCACATATTTCACAGTGATATGGTTTCTCTCCAGTGTGTGTTATTTTGTGTTTATTATATTCACTGTTACTAATGAAAGATTCCCACATATTTCACAGTGATAGGGTTTCTCTCTAGTGTGTGTTATTTTGTGTTTATTATATTCACTGTTACTAATGAAAGATTCCCACATATTTCACAGTGATAGGGTTTCTCTCCAGAGTGTGTTATTTTGTGTCTATATATTCACTGTTACTAATGAAAGATTCCCACATATTTCACAGTGATAGGGTTTCTCTTCAGAGTGTGTTATTTTGTGTTTATTATATTCACTGTTACTAATGAAAGATTCCCACATATTTCACAGTGATAGGGTTTCTCTCCAGAGTGTGTTATTTTGTATCTATTATATTCACTGTTACTAATGAAAGATTCCCACATATTTCACAGTGATAGGGTTTCTCTCCAGTGTGTGTTATTTTGTGTTTATTATATTCACTGTTACTAATGAAAGATTCCCACATATTTCACAGTGATAGGGTTTCTCTCTAGTGTGTGTTATTTTGTGTTTATTATATTCACTGTTACTTATGAAAGATTCCCACATATTTCACAGTGATAGGGTTTCTCTCCAGAGTGTGTTATTTTGTATCTATTATATTCACTGTTACTAATGAAAGATTCCCACATATTTCACAGTGATAGGGTTTCTCTCCAGAGTGTGATATTTTGTGTTTATTATATTCACTGTTACTAATGAAAGATTCCCACATATTTCACAGTGATAGGGTTTCTCTCCAGTGTGTGATATTTTGTGTTTATTATATTCACTGTTACTAATGAAAGATTCCCACATATTTCACAGTGATAGGGTTTCTCTCTAGTGTGTGTTATTTTGTGTTTATTATATTCACTGTTACTAATGAAAGATTCCCACATATTTCACAGTGATAGGGTTTCTCTCCAGTGTGTGTTATTTTGTGTTTATTATATTCACTGTTACTAATGAAAGATTCCCACATATTTCACAGTGATAGGGTTTCTCTCCAGTGTGTGTTATTTTGTGTTTATTATATTCACTGTTACTAATGAAAGATTCCCACATATTTCACAGTGATAGGGTTTCTCTCCAGAGTGTGTTATTTTGTGTTTATTATATTCACTGTTACTAATGAAAGATTCCCACATATTTCACAGTGATAGGGTTTCTCTCCAGTGTGTGTTATTTTGTGTTTATTATATTCACTGTTACTAATGAAAGATTCCCACATATTTCACAGTGATAGGGTTTCTCTCTAGTGTATGTTATTTTGTGTTTATTATATTCACTGTTACTAATGAAAGATTCCCACATATTTCACAGTGATAGGGTTTCTCTCAAGTGTGTGTTATTTTGTGTTTATTATATTCACTGTTACTAATGAAAGATTCCCACATATTTCACAGTGATATGGTTTCTCTCTAGTGTGTGTTATTTTGTGTCTATTATATTCACTGTTACTAATGAAAGATTCCCACATATTTCACAGTGATAGGGTTTCTCTCCAGTGTTGTTATTTTATGTTCAATTAAATGATTGTTCAGAACAAAAGATTTCCCACATATTTTACATTGACAGACATTTTCTCCAGTGTGTGTTCCCGTATGTACAGTTAAATTACTGTTAGAAGTAAAAGATTTCCCACATATTTCATAATGGAAGTGTGTGTCTTTAGTGTAATCTAATTTTATCTTGTCAGCTTTTATCATTTCATTGCAAGCTTTCCTAGGTCTTCCTATTTCATAGTTAACGACTTTGATGACCCTGTAGCCTTTTATACAGCTGTCATCTTCCATACACATCACATGTCCAAACCACCACCATCTCCTCCCCTCTACACTGTATCTGACCTCTCTTATACCTAGTTTCTCTCTCAGTTTATTAATGCTTGTTGTTCATGCACACTATTACACCTCTATCAGATCCTGTAAACTTCATTTCTTTCCAGTCTTTATAGGTCCTCTGAATATATTGCCCTGGTCTCACTTCAATGTAACATTGCTGTTTGTACACAGACTTCATACAATCTGCCTTTCACTTTCAGGGGAAATCATTTTGTAGGCAGCAGTAGTAGTAGCTCCCTAAACTGTTTCCATCCCATTCTCACTCAGGCTACTGTACCTTCAGAACACCCACCTCCACTGTTAATTTGGTCATCTAGTTAATAGAAATTATGAACCAGTTTCTACAGAGCCTTCTGGATATTTAAACCAGCCATATCCAGCCAGAATACTCTCACATCTTTCTGTTCAAACCAGCCATAACTGGCCACTCATACCGACATTAAGGTATTGTTCTCAATATAAATAATATCAAAATCTCATAGATTCGATATTATGTGAGATAATTATGTAAGATAAAGTATTTACCACAAAAATACAATAGTATATACAGAGTAATGTAAATGCTAAAAGGTTAAAGTAGCTTGTTTTTTGTGAGCTGTTGCTACTTATTGCTCTTGTGCATCAAGAACATACAAAATCTACATTCTTTTGCTAACCTTACTGAGATCCAACTACATCTCTTGTTTATCCATAGTTTGAAATTCTTCCTTTAGACTGAGCAAGGCCATTTTCTTGAGGGGGTAAAGACCCTGTTTTCCTTTCTATTTTGCCAAGTTAACTTTAAGACATTTTCATTCTAGGCCATGCTTCCAGGTTTGGAATTTCTCCTCTAATTTTACCATAGATTAAGGTACAAGGGTTCAATCATGTGCATACAGGAGTTCCCATGGACAGCCAGTCTTCAACTCTTATGTAATAGCCTGCAGGATGATAATAAACAGAAGAGGGTTAATAACAGAGCCCTGATAGACTTGCCCACTCAATTCTTCACTATAGCCATCATTACTTTTAACCTTACTGACTGCTCCTCCATACATGGCTTTTACTGCTCTCACAAGCCACTCATATATCCCTAGTTTTCTAAGTTACACACCAGATTATGGAACGGGGAAGTCTCACAGAAGCTCTCTCTGGGTCAACAAATGCCAAGTAGAGGGGCTTATTTTAGCTAGGTACTGCTCTTGCAGTTGCCACACAAGGAAGAGGACATCAGTGGTACTTTTACCTGGCACAAATCCAAACTTCATCTCATCTAGGTTAACTTGGTCCCTAATCAGCTGTGTTATAACTCTAACACCTTCATGAACTGGTCCATCCAATGTCTCTATAGTTTTCTAGCTCTAGTACATTTGCCCTTGTAGCAGTTGATGATGATGATACTACACCATTTATTTGGTATGACACCATTTTGTATTACATGCTGTACGATACCAGTGGTTAAGATGTGACCCACCATCCCAGATACTTTCAGTATCTCAGCAACTATCACCAATGGACAAGATACTTTCTCTGTCTTCATATCCTTAATTACCTTACTACACTACTGCTTACTTGTATGGCTGGACCCTCTGTTGGGCCCACTTTTCATAGACTATCTTCCTCCCATGCATTCTCCTCATTCAGTAATCTTTCATAAAGGAATTTCTATGTTACAAAGGTTGGCTGAAAAGTTCATAGACTATCAATGATAGCATGATGCTAGAGCTGTGAAATCTTGCCTGCATTAATTTCAACTCTTCTTATTAATAACTGCATTGTTTCCTTCCAGGGACTATATTGAAAATTAAACCTCATTTGGTCATTCCATGAGAGTATCTTGGTCTGCCTATGAACTTTTCAGCTGACCCTATTCAGTGTCAGTGCCCCTTTATCATCCTGGACACACTTTACCCCAACATCACAATTTTCCCTCATAATCCTGAACATCTCATGTATTTCATCCTCACATCATAAAACCAGCTGAAATTATATATTCTCTGCTTCCCTCCTTGCAAAGAATACTTCTTGCCTAGCTTCCTGGTAGTGTACCCTCCAGATTCCCCTATTCTGCCATTATTCCATGCCTGTCTCTTGGCCTTAACTGTCTTATCTACCCTACTGTTTCACCACCAAGTTACTCTCCTTCTCTCTGAAGCCCTGCTCCAGCCACAGATCTAGTTTGACACCTTCAGCAAAGTTTCTCTCAGGAACTCCCACTGTTCCCCTATATTGTATGTTTCTATTTGTTCTTCCTTACTGTTGTAAAGATCAAACAAAATATCTTTAAATTTAGAACTGGCTGAGGGGTCCTTTAACTTCCATATCCTTCTCTTCCAGGTTGCATTCAGTCTTCAAGTTTATCTAAATCTATGAAGTCACTAACTACTGGGTTATGTTGGGAGGTGCATTCTTCCCCAGGGGGTGGGGATTGTGTGTTTACAAATGTCAATATCTCCTGGTGAGGATAAAAATCAGACTGGCATGCTCACCTGATCAATAGGTGTTGAAGTGGTTGTCGGGTAAACGTTAAGACCCTCTTATATACATATATATATATACTAGCAGTGGTACCCGGCGTTGCACAGCATAATATATTTTGGAACGCGGGCCGCCATCTTCCACTTCAGCCGGTCGCCCTAAAGTGTTGGCTATTCAGTCTACTTGAGGCCATCTGGTGAGGGGGGTAAAGCGTTTAGTGTGCTACTACCCTCACGGTCAAATAGAAAGGGAGAGGAAGATAAGTCAGCGTTAATATCATGCTACACGAAAAAAGACAGAAAGAAAGGGGAAGAAAAGGAAGAAGAAGAAAAGCCAGCGTTAATGTTGAGCTACAAGAAGAAAGACAGAAAGAAAGAGGAAGAGAAGTCCGTACTAATGTCAAGCTCGCCAGGCCAGGAGTGGCACGAAAAAATGTTATTCTAAAGGACCCGTATCTTAACAGAGGTAAATATAGTGGGGGTCTGCATATTACAATGTGTGAGCAGAAGATTGGAATGTTAAATTTGTGTTTAGATTTATAGGATGAAGTTACACAAATTTAATATTTAATGTTAACATTATAAAATTTAAGAAATTAGAAAATTGAAAATTAAACAGTTTAAAATTTGTGAGGTTTAAGTAAAGAAAGAGTCTTTTATGAAGAAACTTAAATTGTATTATAGAGTAAAGATTATGTCTTTGTTTAGCAGTCAAACAGCATGCGGCGACTTCAGGCTCCGCCGGCCCAACCTTACCGCGTGTCAGCCCTTCCGAGGGATATCGCCTAGCGAAAGATATGGAAATCAATTTTTCCAAGCACTCTAGGAAGGTATAACAGGCTTCAGGTGCGCCAAGACAATAGGGTTTGCCAGTCTCTATTTAAGAATAAATCAAGAAAATAAATACAAACCGATTTGAACACATATATGTATATATCTGAGTTCGTTTTTCTTTTATATTCAATTATAATATACGGCTCGGAAAAATCTCTTTCTTAGAGCTATTTTATTGTAAGAGACTATTTTGAGTTCCTAACTCAATATATACCTTTGATATATTCGGCTCCGTTAATTTGTTGAGCTATTTCAAATGTCGAATAAACCTGGCTGCTATTTTTGGTGGTGTAAGTTTGTGAGACACGCTAAGATACCATGTGCGTTGTTATATATAGCACACTATTCAGTTACTTAATATACTTAGAAGTGTCTAGGATACTAATTCATCACCCACTGATGAGCAAGAATTGGTATTTCTATTCCCAATTAATATTGCGAAACAGCACCAAGAGCTGTCTGGGTGATTGGTAGTTACCACAATTCCGATTTGTATTTATTTTCTTGATTTATTCTTAAATTGAGACAAGCGAACCCTATTGTCTATAGTTAGTATTCTTTTCACCTTGGCGAATCTGGCCCCTTGCGATTTGAACACATATATGTATATATCTGTGTTCGGTTTTCTTTTATATTCAATTATAATTACACACACACATATATATATATATATATATATATATATATATATATATATATATATATATATATATAGGAAAAAGTATGACCCCGACGGCAGAGCTCAAGCCGTTTCGACGGCTACTTCGAGTCCAGAAATAGCCGTCGAAACGGCTTGAGCTCTGCCGTCGGGGCCATACTTTTTCCTATTTCCCACTCTACTACTCTACGTATTGAGTACTCTGGTGCGTTATGGTCCACCTGGTTCCTTACCACACTTCCTTTGTTATATATATATATATATATAATTAAATATATATATATATATATATATATATATATATAGAGAGAGAGAGAGAGAGAGAGAGAGAGAGAGAGGGGAGAGAGAGAGAGGGAGCGAGAGAGAGAGAGAGTAGACACACAATGACAAACAGACAGAATCAGTATTTCATTTATGGACCTCAAAATGGGATTTTTACTCTGAGAGCTAGAGCAGACACTGAACATATATCCAGATGTGCACACATCTATATAAGAACACATATATAAATATACACATATGTACACACAGATACACATATTTATACACACCTAATTATACTCACATATAGATATACATATACACAAATGAAGATACAATCATTTTTCGCATGTGGAGCGTACTTCATCTTTATACTGTATATGTGTGTGTGTATATGTGTATATTTATGAGTGTATATGTGTATATTTATGAGTGTATGTATGTACGTATTTGTATGAGTGGCCGTATGTATGTATGTATGTCTATGTTTGTGTCTACGTGCGCTTATATGTATGTGTATACGCATGTATATGCGTATTTGTGTGTATATATATATATGGATATGTGTGTGTATGTGTATTTTTGTGTATTTATATATATATATTTGACGCTATAGTCACTTATATATTATGGAATACTGTTGGCTTCTTGCTACAATAATTTCTATACTTTTCATTTATATATATATATATGTAGTATAACAATAAAATGTTAAAGGTAATCCGATAAGAGTCTACGAAAACGTCTCATGGACAGTTTAAGCACACGGTAGTATGGGACTCAACAAGATGTTTACTACGGGGACAATTGTGCTTGTCTTCCTATGTAAATATATCTTGGAGTAATAACAAAGTTAAGAATAACATGGTTGACAAAACAATCAAGGGTATTTAATTATAGTCTTACAATTGTTTCCATGGTGGAATTGTCTATAAATTACTAATACTGGAGAAGTATAAATCAACTTACAATACATTTAAATCAAACCATTTCATCAGAAACTCTTAATAAATATAAAATATATGCCTAACGGTAAACTTAAAAGCACTACAACGGAATTGGCTGTCAGAAGTGAAAGTAGAAGAATGTGACGTCATTCGTCAACCTTCGTTTATTTCCGTATCACCACGGGTTTATTAATGTTTATTTACGTTAGCGTAGTAATCAATGAAAATATATTTATTTCGCTCTGTATATCAAATTAGAAAACAAGTTAGCGTAATCGATTTGTTTTCAAATGAAAATATATTTATATATTTCAATAATGTTTCAATAGCATGGATACAGTAAAGTGAGTAGATTTGCACACACATCGATTACGCTAACACCACCAATGCAGACTCTCACACAATCCCCACCACCACCATGTGTAAATAAATAAACTTTGAAATCACCACGTTCATGTAAAACTTGGTTTTTCACTTTGGGATAATACACGGATTTGCAAGTTGAATAATATGAATTCTACATTATACCCCAGCGTGGAGTTAATCATCGCCATATTTCCATCGCTACCCCTACTACAGCAGATACCATTAATTGGTTGAAAAACATGGACTTAATCCTGTGTGTTATTAAAGGGTTCCCGAGTAGTACAGTAAATTAAAGCCTTTACGAACGGAACTATGCAATGAAAGTATTTTTAATAAGTGTATCTCATCGTAAACGTATCTCTTAGAAATTCATAAATGGCTGTGTAAACCCTTACACTTTAAAACAAAATTACAAACCAATTATGTGGTCATTGAAGTTGCTAGAAATAGCAGGCAAATCTTATACACTCTGCCACATCCTGTGTTCCTGGCAGCTGAGTATCAACCATCCATAAAGAATCTTCAATGTCTGCCAGTATTACAAAACAAGGTTATCTTGTAGTTACCCGCGTTAAATAGTTTTTTTTTAAAGAAAGTTTTCTAATTTTATAACTATGACTATGAAATAAAACGCGTGGAGATATGGAAACAAATCGATTACGCTAAACGTAAATAAACGTAAATAAGTTGCAAATACGTGTATTATCCCAAAGTGAAAAACCAAGTTTTGCATCAACGTGGTGATGCATCAACGCTGGAAGATCCCACTCAGGATGAGAGAGCAGCCCGGGTGCCGGTAGCCGATGCCCTCGCTTCCTCTTTTATGGTGATTATTTCATATTAAGGTGGACGTTAATGTTTGTAAATAACATAAGGTGACTTATTTACCTTATAGTTGTTGTTTTATCACCTGTATTATTAAATATTGAAGTGGTTGTTCAACATTTTACAGGACAGGAAAATATTATTTTAATCAGAAATCAGTGAACATTTAGTTTTTACTAACTTTTCTTGACTTTATATTTGGTCTTGAGAACTAAAGTACGTATTATTTCCTTTTCCACCACAACACAAACATTGTGAACTCTTCTATCTGAAGTGAAATATCTTGATTTATTACAACACCTACACACATATTTCTACACACACACACACACATTTCTATACACACACACATCTCTCTCCCCCTCCCCCCATCTCTCACACTCTCTCTCTCTGATTGAATTATTCATATATATAATATATGCTTGAATTTTCTTCGTCAAAAATCAGTCTTATGTTGTCATATATTTCCATTCAAGGTTGATAAAAAACAATACCAGTCTACCACTTGGGTCTGTTCTTCCTCTCTATATTTCTATCTCACTTCCTCTCTCTCATTCTCTCTCCTTCTCTAGAAGAAATAAACTGTACAAACCTGTAGCGTGAAGGGCTCCACCAAGCTTCAAATGTCCACAGTGACATTCTTATGACTCCATCATTAAAAAACAAAACAAAAGAATTATGTGTTTATTTTGTAAACCTTAACTGGTTTATATCTGACAAAATATCCACATGTGTAAATAAAACCAATTCTATAACTTTAATATTTGTTGGATGGTACTTTCATGACAGTTGAAATTATGACTTTTAAAAAAAAAATAATTCACATTTGAAAATACTTTACAACTTTCTTCTCTTTTTCTTCACCCATTTATTTCTGAGTGGGTTGTAGGGGGTAGAGTCCTCACACACCCCTTATCAGTCCAATGTTTGTAAAATGTCCTCTATACACTACACTCACACAACAACACATCACTCTGCACACACACCACATCAAAACACCACAATATACACCCCATCCCACACAACAGACACACATCATACCACACCACACCACATCCAACACATACCACACCACAACACATACAAACCAGGTAGTTATACCAACCCTGTATCTTGGTTTTAGTGATATTTTTGTAACGAATCCCAACATCCCTGACCTTAGAGTGGACATTAAATGATGAGCTGTGACATCATTGGTGTCAACCTGTTTCAGCCATACCTTTGGACAACAATGTATAGATATATAGAAATCATATATAATAATAATAATAATAATAATAATGAAATTATTGTGTACAGTGCTCAGGTGCACTACAACTCGTCAAAGGTATATGTATAGAACATAGAAAAATAAACAAATGTCAGGGAAATGAATAGTGTATGAGTCATGATATACAAGTGTCTATGTGTATGGAGGGGGAACATTAGGTGTAGTGTTGGTGAATCTCGGGAAGCATGGAGGCCTTAAAGGATGCAGTGTCTTGACAGCTAACAACTGATGGAGGTTTTAAAGGATGCAGTGTCTCGACAGCTAACAACCGATGCAGGTAGTTTGTTCCATGGAGGTTTTAAAGGATGCAGTGTCTCGACAGCTAACAACTGATGCAGGTAGTTTGTTCCATGGAGGTTTTAAAGGATGCAGTGTCTTGACAGCTAACAACCGATGCAGGTAGTTTGTTCCATGGAGGTTTTAAAGGATGCAGTGTCTCGACAGCTAACAACTGATGCAGGTAGTTTGTTCCATGCTTCAACAACTCTGAGCGTGAAAAAATGTTTCCGAAAGTCATGGGAACTGTGCTGTTTTCTGACTTTGTGGGCTTGCCCGCGTGTGTTAGACACATGGAAATCAAAAAGGTGCTCAGGGTTGTTGTTGGCAAGATGGTTAACAATTTTGTGGGTGTTTACCAAGTCAGTTGCCAGGCGTCGGAGCTTCAATGAATCCATGCCCAGGGAAGCAAGGCGTTCAGAGTATGGTAGATGCCTGATGGAGGGTATTCACTTGGTTGCACGTCTCTTAACAGTTTCCAGGCGGTCAATGTTCTGAGCAAGATAGGGGTTCCAGACTGGTGATGCAAATTCTAAGTGTGGCCACACCATAGCTGTATACAGCCTTAAATAGATATCTGGAGAGCGGCTGACAAAGGTCTTGCTGAGTGATGCTAAGACACCCTCGGCCCTCTTGACAATTTAAGAGATGTGCTTCGTCCAACGCAAATCGCTGCTGACCGTAATGCCCAGGTCATGTTCACAAGAAGACTTCTTGATATTAGTGCTGTGGAGGGAGTATGTGGACGCTGGGTTTTTAATCCCAAAATGCAGCTAGCTTGAGTTGCCAGTCTGTGATCCATTGCTGCATTGTGTCCAGGTCAGACTGCAAGCAAGATCTATAGTGTTCAGGATCAGTCCTTTTTATCTCAAGGTACAGGTTGATGTCATCTGTGTACTTTAGTACTGTGGCATTCTTTAAGTTGGCATCTGTGTCATTAATATATGCCACAAACAAAAGGGGGCCAGAACAGATCCCTGTGGTACACCAGATTACATCTCATATGGTGAGAAATGCTGTCCCAGAACCGTGACTACCTCTCTTCGACTGAGAATGAAGGACTTCAACCAGTTAAAAATATCATCCTTCACACCCATTGCAGAGAGTTTTGCCATAAGTCTTTTGTGTGGCACAGAATTGAAAGCTTTCGCAAAGTCAAGGTATAGATATATATGTGTGTGTTCAAGAGACTAGGTGCAGGGGTGGGTCTGCTAGATTCATTGTGGGTAAAAAAAGATGCTATAAACTTTTCTGGATGGGAAATGACAAAGGGCTGGGTGGAGTAGGAATTATGTTAGCAGAGAAATGGGTAGATAAGGTAATTGCCATAAATAGAGTGAACGACAGAATAATTAGAATAAGACTAGTTGTAAATAGAACAACTATGACTCTAATATCCACTTATGCACCCCAATCTGGTCTACTTGACGTTATAAAAGACAGGTTCTATGATTTGCTAATGCTCACTTCCTCCCAAATAATAGACAGTGACTGCATAATTATTGCTGGTGATCTAAATGCTCACGTTGGACAACATAGGGATGGCTATGATGGAATCCATGGAGGCTATGGGTTTGGTACTAGAAATGAGGAAGGCTTCAGGATCCTGGAATTTTGTGACACTAATAACCTAACTATCTGTAACACAAACTTCAAAAATGAGAAAACCACTTCATCACCTGTAGATCAGGGGAACACGCCAGCCCGATATACGATATCCTTACTAGAAGACATGACAGAGTGTCTGTTGTAAACACTAAGTCCCTCCTCTGTGAAGAATTCACCTCCCTACATAGCTTAGTAGTTAGTGACCTCACAGTCAGGACTAGACGTACTCGACGACAGAGGAGGACTATCTTGAGGAGAAGATGGAAGTTGAAGGACCTCACAGCCAGTAACAAATTTAAAAGCATATTAGTTAATGCTTTTGACAGTAAAGAGGTGCAATTAGAGACATACAATATAGAGGAACAGTGGGTATTCTTGAAAGTTAACCTACTGAAGGCGACAGATGAAATCTGTTGCTGGAGCAGACCTATAGGCAGGAGGAGAGTAACTTGGAGGTGGAGGAGACAATCAGGCTTGGAAAGTATTGTGGGATGGGGAAAGTAGAGAATACTATTAGGTGGCTAGGAGACAATTGTACTTTGCAAGAAGGGAAGCAGAGAATAGAAAGTTCAAGCATGTTCTACAACGTGAGGTGTTCAGGATCGCAATACAAAGTGTCAAGGAAAACCGTGATATTGTCAGGGAGAAGTGTGTCTGTAATGATAATGGTGTACTTGCCCTCCCTGATACTGATAAGAAGGTAGCTTGGAAGTGTCACTGCGAGAGACTACTAAGTGAGGAGAATAAATGGGAAAAAGATAGTCTACCCCAAATTGATCCAATAGAAGGACCAGCGGTGCAAGTTAATGGTAGTATAGTAAGTAAGGCAATCAAAGATATGAAGACGGGCAAGGCAGCTGAGCCTTTGGAGATAGTTGTTGAGATGTTGAAAGCATATGGAATGGTGGGACATACTATGGACACCCAGATAGTAAACCAAATAATACAGAATGGGGTCATACCAGATGACTGGCGTAGCAGCATCATCGTTAACTGCTACAAGGGTAAAGGAGATGCCCTAGATAGGGGAAACTACAGAGGCATTAAGGTAGTTGACAAGGTCATGAAGGTCACAGAAAGAGTTATAGCACAACTAATCAGAGACCAAATAGATCTAGATGAAATGCAGTTTGGATTCATGCCAGGTAAAAGTACCACAGATGCTATTTTCTTGTTCAGCAACTACAGAAGTACCTAGCTAAAAGTAAACCCCTTATACTTAGCTTTTGTTGACTTGGAGAAAGCCTTTGACAGAGTCCCCCGCTCCATTATCTGGTGGACCCTTAGAAATGTAGGAGTAGATGAATGGCTTGTGAGAGCTATACAAGCCATGTATATAGAAACAGTCAGCAAGGTTAGAATTAACAATGAATATAGTGAAGAGTTTAGTGTAAAAGTAGGTGTTCAGCACCCCCATCCTTAGCTTCCTCTTGTTTATTATTGCCCTTCAAGCTATAACAGAGGGGTTTGAGACCAGCTGCCCATGGCAACTTTTATATGCAGCTGAACTGACTCTCCTAGCCGAATCTATGGCTAAACTAGAGAAGAAATTCCCAAAATGGAGGTATGGCCTTGAATCAAAAGGCCTTAAAGTTAACTTGTCTAAGACTAAAGGTGTAGTATGTAGAAAAGGAAATAGAGCACTGGTGCCATGCTCAGTGTGTAGGAAAGGAGTAGGTAGAAATTCCATTCTATGTCCCAAATGCAAACTATGGGTACATAAAAGATGTAGTGAGATCACAGGTAAGCTATCTAAGAATGTAGATTTTATATGTAGCCGATGCTCAGATGAAATAAGCAGCAAGTACCCACAGGATACTAGCACCTTCTACTGCCCAGATGGTTCTATAGAAATAGTGGACACTCCGTTGCCTGGGTGACGAAATCAGCAGTGGAGGAGGGTGCTCTGAAAGTGTAGTAGTCAGAGTTAGAACAGGATGGAAAAAGCTCAGAGCTTATACCGCTGCTAGACACAAAAAGTTTCTCTCTAAAAATGAAAGGCAGGTTGTATGATGCCTGCATATGAACAGCAATGTTACATGGCAGTGAGACATGGGCATTGTGTGCAGAGGACCTGCACAGATTGGAAAGGAATGAAGCATGCATGCTACATTGGACGTGTAATTGTAATATACATGAACGGCAAAACATAAACAAACTAAGTGAGAATTAGGAATAAGAGGGATCAGATGCTGTTTACTTGAGAGAAGATTACGTTGGTATGGTCATGTGATGCACATGAAAGATGACGGCTTTAAAAAAAAGTGCAGGGAGAACAAAATTGATGGAAGTTATGGAGTAGGTAGACCCAGTAAAACCTGGGATGACATAAAATCCAACCTTGCACACTTACACCTCTCTTAGACAGTGTTACTGGATTGAGATCTATGGTGCCACACAGTAACACAGAAGACCTGCCTTCCCTATGTACAAAGTTAACCTACAGTCAGTAGGCCCCTCCTAACCAAATATACACCCCTACTCCATCCCCCCACTCCCACCAACACCACTCTGTCTCTGTAAAGTTATGTTGGTACCACAACATCCAGTCCAAACTAAAGAGGTAGTGTAGGTGTCATCACGAAAAGGCTCCCAGTCCACTCTGGAAATGTGGTTGGTGTAAGGAAGGGCATCCAACTGTAGCAAACCTGCCAGATACAGTCGTATACGAGCGAGACACGGTCACCCGATCATTTCCCGTCTGACCCATGCTAGCGTGGAAGATGGACGTTAAACGATGATGATGAATTGTGTTAATATATATACATACATAATAATACAAGGACAAAAGGTTACACCTTCATTACATTTATTGGTTGGTGACACATGTTTCACTATTGATCAGCTCAAGGTTTGATCTGTATCAATACAGATCAAACCTTGAGCTGATCAATAACGAAACATGTGTCACCAACCAATAAAAGTAATGAAGGTGTAACTTTTTGTCCTTGTATTATTCTATTACACTCTGTCTAGCTCTACACTTCACTACAGACGTGAACCTAAAGATGGAGTGCTCACCCAGGTGAACCTACAGTAACTCCGTGTTACACTCCCTGGATATATACATATATATAATGTGGGTAATATTAAATATTATCCAATTACAAGTATGACAATAGCTCAATGTAAAACAACAAATATAATACAGAGGTGAAATATAATTTATTAATAACATTTTTTGTATTAATTTTTTATAAATTTTAATAATATTCAGCTTTTTACTCTACATTGATTAATTATTTTATTGTATTTGCTAATATATTATTGTAAAATTATTATTAATAATTTTAAAAATAATTCTCTAGTTGTATAATCATTAGCCCTAATATTTATTATTGTCATTATTACACCTTGACTAGGGCAGTGGATTGGTAGAGGGTCGGACACCATGCTTGCAGCATAGAGTTACGGCCCTTTACGGTCTGAGTTGAAATCCTGCCGATGATAACTTTGCCATTGATAAAATAAATTACCAGTAATGCACTGGGGTAATTGCTGGCCTTGTGCCAAAAGTAGAAACAATTATTACATTTGAAGTATAACAGATTATCTATATACTTAAGACTGAAAGATGTAGTTGAACTTTTTATTATAAATATATTAAAAATATATTTTGAAGATGTATTTTTACATTCTTAAATTTATATTTGATCCATGCACTAGCTTTTATAGACTTTTGTTATGCTTATGTTCATCATCATCATCATCATCATCATTTTACGTCCACTTTTCCCTGCTTGCAAGGGTGGGACGGGTCCTATTCAGCACAGCATCACTCCACTTGTTACGGTCCCTCATCATCTCCTCTGTGAGTTTCAGTGATCTGAGGTCTGCTCTCACCACCTCCGCCCATGTTTTTCGTGGTCTTCCTCTACTGCGTCTTCCTTCTACTGGGATTTCTTGGCATTTCTTTACCCAGTGGTCATCCTCCATGCACATCACATGTCCATACCAACACAATCTTCTCTCCCACACACTACATCTTATCTCTCTTATACACAGTTTCTCTCTCAACACATCTATGCTTGGTCGTTCATGCACATTGACATTGCACATCCAACGGAGCATGCTTGCTTCATTTCTCTCCAGCCGTCGCATATCCTCTGCAGTTGCTGCACATTTACTCAATAATGTCTCTTTTTTATTCAGTCATTAATGTCAAAATCCCACCATGGGTCATCGTTATGTTGTCTTTTTAATAATGTAACTTAATAAATATACTTACTGATGTAATCATCATCATTATTATTGTTAGTTGTGGTGGAGCTGTTTCCACAATAAAATACACCCAGTACACTCTGTAAAATGCTGACAACTTCAAATCAATAACATAAGATCAATGTAAAGATGTATGACACTGCATCCTTCAACACCTCCATGCTTCCTGATATCCCCCCTCCATACACGTGTGTGTGTGTGTATATCATGACTCAATCACTGTTCACTTTCCTGATATTTCTACATGACTCTATGTATGATACATCCACCTTTGATGAGTTGTAGTGCACCTGAGCATTGTACACAATAATTTTCTTTATTATTATTGATTATGGATTGGCAGTATCAGTAGAGCGTCACACGCCATGCTTTGTAGCATAGAGTTATGACCCTGAACGTTCTGAGTTCAAATCCTGCCGAGGTTAGCTTCGCCTTTCATCTTTACAGAGTCAATAAAATAAAGTAGCAGTAATGCACTGGGGTTGATTTAATTGACTTTCCCCTTTCCCTTCAAATTGTTGGCCTTGTGCCTAAAGTAGAAACAATTATTATAATATTTAATACATACAAGATTTCCACACTTCATACTTTATTCATAAAAGATAAATTATTGAATCAAAATGGTAAAGAAATCTTTTTTTATATTGTTTCTCTCATGACTAAAGTTGTGAACATATTATAGCAACATGTCTGAGATAGGAAATGTATTGTGTCTATGTGTGTGTATGTTTGTGTGTGTCAATTCTAAAGAATTACAGGTGGGGTTATATATAAACATACAAACACAGGTGATGTATTGTAATACTTTTATTATAAATTATATTCATCATTATCATCATGAAAGGCACTGCTGATTTAATCATGGCACCAACACTAGGGATGTTGTCATGTCTAAATTTAGTAGCGAGGACGAGGAAATGTTTGTCACTTGTCATTGATGTCTTGGTACCTTTTAGGCAGAAACATGACTATTTCAGACACTGATCTTGTGATGTTATTGAGGGGTCTTCAATCTCATCCTTTAAACCTTTCCTATGGATGACATGTTGTGAATGTTGGTTATCAATGTTGGATATTTAAATTCTGAACAAGTTCTGACAATACAAAAACTTCTGCCATTTCTTTGCCATAATTTTCTCAAGTCTATTTTCTTTAATCTTCTTCTTCTTTCTTCTCCTCACTTCAACTTCTTTATTTTTGTCGGTATCCTTGGAAACATACAACAATATTTTAGAATGTTTATGTTAATTATTTCTATTACTCTACAGCTAGTTACTTTATTTACAACAACCTGTGGTATACATATTTTATATAACTAATCTGTTTAATGTTGTTGTTGTTGTTGTAGTATTGGTTTCTTATTGTTTTATATTTTACAGGTGTTGAATTAGAAGTTCCATCTATTGAACTTGACAAAATAGAGCATGACAATCCTAAGAGTATTGTGAAACAGGCTATTCAAATGTTACGCAGATGGTGTGAAATTTGTAAACCAGAAAAATGCACCATAGCCACTCTGAAAGAAGCTCTAAAGACAGAAGAATGTTTTGAGGCTCTTCATTGTCAATATTTAAAGGCAAACTAGTCTCTATCATCATCATTATCATCATCTTATATCTGTGTTCCATTCTAACATTAGCTGGATGGCTTGTGTTGTCATGGAACGAGACCAGACATTGCTGGATGACGTTTTCAATGACAACCACTTTACAGAGTGGACTGGGTGCATTTTATTGTAGAACCCTCATGACTAATTTACAGAGTGAACAAGGTCTATTTTATTGTGCCAGCAACTCTATTACGCTACGCAACCACTTTATACTCTTGTGTGTGTGTATATGTATATATATATATATATATATGTGTGCGTGGAAAAAGGAGGGAAAGAAAGTGTGAAAAAGAGAAGAATTACTTTTACTAAAATTATTGTTTATCACCAAATTATAAATAAATAAAATATTCTATTTTGCTAGATTCAGTCGTTTGTTAAATTTATTTGATTTATTTTGATATGTTGTATATATATAATTAAGTAGTGTATATATTATTTCTGTATACACACACACAAATATATACATACAAATATATATATATGTGTATATCATCATCATCCTTTTACATCCGCTTTTCCCTGCTTGCTAGGGTGGGACGGGAACTGATTCTGGCTTGATTTCTACAGCTGGATGCCCTTCCTAACACCAACCTCATTTACAGTGAGTGCTGGGTGCTTTTTTTCCGTGGCACCTACACGTCTACTCTACAGTGTGGGCTGGGTGCTTTGTTTGCCGTGGCACCTCCACGACCACTTTGCAGTGGAATAATAGGGACCCCAGTCCTATCATCTCATTTCTACAGCTGAGTAAACTGGAGCAATGTGAAATAAAGTGTCTTGCTAAAGGAAACAACACATCACCCGGTCTGAGAATATATATATAATTAAGTAGTGTATATATTATTTCTGTATACACACACACAAATATATACATACAAATATATATGTATGTGTATATCATCATCATAATCATCATCATTTAACGTCTGTTATTTCCCACTTGATATGTTAGACAAGGTGTCATGTTATGAAACATGTCAGACCATGTGAACATGTGTTGCTCACATGGATCTGTATTTTGGTTTGATTTCTACAGCTGGATGCCCTTCCTAATGCCAACCACATTACAGTGTGGACTGGGTGAATGGTGAGGTGTAGGGAGAAGATCGGTGCAGATTAGTGTGTACTCTACATGTTTGTTTCATATCATTTTGTGTACATGGGAGGTGGGGCAGGTCTTCTGTAGTGATGGCTTCCCTACTCCTGTCACTTTGCTCTCTAACGATGAGATTAGTTTCATTATACGGCTTTTAGGAGAGTTACCGTAACCAACAATTTGGTTCCAAAGTACTTACCATTAAAAGATTTGCTATTACATGTCAGCTTTGTTATACAGGATCTCTGTACCACTTCACACCCTTTGTACATTCGTTCACGTCAAGCAAAAATAAATCTTTATTATGTTTTGAAGTATGCCTACTGATCTGATCCACAACCTAGTCTCCCTAACTGCTAGAAATAGCAGTGATATTATCCATTACAATTGCTCTCTCTCTCTATATATATATATACATATATATATATATCAACTAGAAATTGATTGACATATAAATATATCTAAAATAAACTTATGAAACAATCAGAGGGGATAATTTGTAAAAGTGTGTAAGTACACATAGCTAGGTAGGTAAGTAAATAAAGTTTAACTAGAACTTCAAAAATAGATACCTTATTAATTGATAAATTGATTAATTGATATAAAATGCTTGGATCTATTCATTAGAATCTTGGAGCATATTTTACAGGGGATATCACGCATGTCTATCTGACATGACACCCTTAATTTTGGATATATATATATATATATATTTATTAAAATAACAGATTAAAGTTTAAGCAAAGAATCGCTGCTTTCACCCTTAACGGGATCTTCTGAAGATCCCATTAAGGGTGAAAGCAGCGATTCTTTGCTTAAACTTTAATCTGTTATTTTAATAAATATTTGCTCTACGGTTCTTATATATTTGATATATATATTTATCCTTATCGAGCCCTCTTTGGATTTTAGTCTTCAAATTTATTATTACTATATATCATCATCATCATCATCACCGTTTTACGTCCGTTCTTCCACGCTAGCATGGGTTAGACGAGTTGTCCTGTTGTGGGCAGTGTCTGGTCGGATGACCATGCCTTGCTCATACAGGAAATGATTTGGTGTATGTACGTATGTATGTATATGTGTATATGGTGTTTACACGTATGTATGGTGTGTATATGTGTACATAGGGTGTTGGTATATGTATGTTTGGTGAACGTGTGTATTTACCTGTAGGTATGTGAGTGTGAGTTCTATACGCATTTATGCGTGTATATTTATATATGTATATAAAATTATATGTATATATACACACAAACATATTTATATGTGTATTTGGTGTATACGTTCGTATGTGTCGCGCAAGTTTACAACCGTGTGTGCGTGTTTATGTGTACGTGCATGTATATGCATGCATGCCGTGTGTTTTCACATATGCACCTGAATAAATGTGTGTATGCATATATTTAATTATTATTACTTTAATGGATGGTCTGAGTTCAAATCCCACCGAGGTTAACTTTACCTTTCATCCTTACGGGGTCGATAAAATAAAGTACCAGTAATGTACTGGTTAATTGCTGGCCTTGTGCCAAAAAGTAGAAACAATTATTAGTTTTATGATTTTAATAACCTCTGTCATTTTCGTTCTACTAATTTACTTACATTATTCTGTAAAGTACCAGTAATACACTGGGTAATTGCTGGCCTTGTGGCAAAAGTAGAAAAAATTATTCTGAACTCCGAAGCCGAGAATCATTCAGTTTCCTAAATAATTGTTTCTACTTTTGGCACAAGGCCAGCAATTATCCCAGTGTATTACTGGTACTTTATTTTATCGACCCCATAAGGATAAATGCAAAGTTAACCTCGGCGGGATTTGAACTCAGATCATAAAGGGCAGTAACTCTTTGCTGCAAAGAATGGCGTCCGACCCTCAACCGAAACTACCAACCCAACGACTCCATTTATACCATAAACACGGTTTTGTCCTTACGTGTAATTGTTGTCACCGCTCCACATAACGACGTATTGTCTTCACTTTTTCCCGTTCATTGCCAGGAAACGTCTTCATGGAACAAAGTATCGTCTTCCGGTCTTCCTTCGGTTGCAAAGTTTTTCGAAATATTTACTTCTGTGTTCACAGATTATATATATATATATACAAATATCTCAACGGCGGTGTCCCAGCATGGCTGGAACAGGTATAAGGATAACAGAATATAATATATACGTATATATTCATATACTGTATTTATCCTCATCACAATTTAAACTCCATTTTACAAGCTAGCATGGGTCAGACGACTTGTCCTGTTGTGTGAAAACTTAGATCAAATAACCGTCTCTTGCTCATGCAAGAACCATTTCTGGTTGGTTTCTACGGCTGGATGCCCTTCCTAACTCCAACCACATTTACAGGGTGGACTTGGTATTTATTGGGTTGCTAACATGACCAATCTACAGGGTGGACTGGGTGCTTTTTGCTGTGTCATCATCATGACAACCACCAGCTAAGAGAGCAGACTTGGTGCTCTTTGTCAGGTCACCAATTTGACTACTTTGAAGGGTGGTTCGAGTCCCTTCAGTCTTGCCACTAGCATGACTACTTTACAGAGTGGGCTAGGGGTCTCCTGTCATGTCTATATTACTGGGTGAACTGGGTGCTTAGTTGTCATGTCACCAGCATGACTACCTTGCAGGGAGGGTTAGGTGCTCTTTTGTCATATTACCTAACAGAGAGGACTCTGTGTTCTTTTGTCATGACACTTGCATGACCACCTTACAGGGTTGTTTGAGGGCTTTTAGCCATTTAAGCAGCATTGGGGGAGAGCATGTTAAGCTTTCCATACTTGTATACATGGGTTGGTCAAGAAAGGTGTTTCAGATGTGAAAGTGGGGGTGTGGTTGTGTGTATGTAGGGTGGGAATTGGAGAGGTAGGTCAGGGTGGAGTACTTAGCTGGTAAGGGGGTGGAGTGTTAAGATGTGGGGAGGAGGAAAATTAGAGCATACTTCAAACCACTAAATGTTGTGTCAACCCGTGGACATGGGAATGCAGGTCTCCTGCAGTATTGTATAACGCCAGAGATTTCAATCCTGTGTTATCACCTTTGAGAGGTACAATGGTGTCAGGTCAGTTTTTACCTCCTCATCCCAAGCTTTCCTAGGTCTTCCTCTTCCATCAATTTTCAAGCAGTCAACCTTTTATACAGCATCTCTACCTTCATACATATCACATGCCCATACCACAGCAATCTCCTCTCCTGCATACTGTATCTTATCCCTCTTATCCCCAGGTTCTCTCTCAGGTTATTTGTTCTTCATGTATATTAATATTACACATCCATTGGAGATTCAAGCTTCATTTCTATCCAATCTTGAGGTCATCACTGCAATGCAGCATTGCTGTTCATATACAGACATAAAATTGATGAAACAACCTTGTGTAGCTAGTAGCAGTAGTAACACCCTAAACCTCTGCCATCTTGTTCTTACTCTTGTTACTGTACTTTCAGAACACCTACCTCCACTGCTAATTTGGTCACCCAGGTAACAGAAACTGTCAACCAGCTACTTTTATGGAACCCTTTAAATATTTGATAGAGCTTGTCTCCTAAAAGCGATTGCTTTTTACTGTTCCAGTGCAATGACCCCCACATAAAACATACTTTCTTACCAACCTTACTTTATCTCCTACTAAATCTCTGGTGTACCCATAGTCTATTTAGAGTAAATAATGTTTCATACACATAACATGTATGTGTGACTATTGGTTTCCTATTCCACTTATGGCCACCACTGTTTAATGGGGAGGGGGGGGGGGGGGCATTTCCAAACAGACCCTTCATTAGGCATGCTGACAAATATTAAAAGGAAGTTCTTTCCTCCAACAATTTTCACCTAAAACAGAGGAGAGTTTCATATTGTCAAAAAGGGAGGTAAATCTTTAGCAGTGTAATTGTCAGGCTTAAATAAATATGTAATTAGACACACATAGAAGTGGTTGATAGATTTTGCAATCTAGGTGACTTAATTAGCAGTGGATGAGGCTGCTCTGAAAGATGAATAGCTAGAATAAGGAAAGGATGGAAAAAGTTTAGAGAGCTACTGCAACAGTTCACCACAAAAGGTTTCTCTCTCTGTACAAAAGGACAACTGTATGACACATGTGGGTGATGTGCAATGATGCATGGTAACTAAACAAGGGCTGTAACTGCAGAGGATATGTAGACTGGAGAGAAATAGAACAACCATGCTTTGTAGGATATGTTATGTAAGTGTAAGAGAAAGGCAGAGCTTGGACGAGTTCAAGAAAAAGCTGGGTTTAAGAGTGATCTGAAGTGGTGTGTAAGAGAGAAGACTGTGTTTGTACAGACATGGGATGCACATGGATAATGACCGCTGGGTGAAGAAGTGCCAGGAAATCCCAGTAGAAGGAAACCATAGTAGAGGTAGACCAAGAAAGACCTGGACAGAGGCTGTGTGAACTGACTTCAAATAACTGACTCTCACAGAGGAGATGACAAAGGAACATGACGAGTGGAAAGATGCCATGTTGAGAAGGACCTGTCCAACCAAGCAAGCATGGAAAAACCGACATAAAAACAGTGATCATGTTGATGAAGATGACGTACATACATACATACATAAATCAAACACATATGCACATAAGTATATACAAACACAGATACGAACATATACATGGACACAAATTTCTACACACATACATTCACATATATATAACGTGTGTAAATTCTGAACAATACAGTTTTGTTGGCAAAACTCTTGGTTACAACTTCTACAAATAAAATGAAAGGAGAAGAATTTCTTAGTAAAACAGTTTTATTCAAAATATTAACATTGGTGGCACTATTTTGGGTGAGTGACATGGTTTTCATCTTGTCTAATTGTGTTGCATTAAGTAATCTTTAGAAGAGAACAATTTATCACAGACATCACAGTGATATGGTTCCTCTCCTGTAGATGTTAGTGTCTAATGAAGTCACAGAATTTAGAGAAGCATTTACTGCGGACATCATAGTGATATGGTTCCTCTCCTGTAGATGTTAGTGTCTAGTGAAGTCACAACATTTAGAGAAAGATTTACCAAATATATCAAAGTGATATGGCTTCCCAGCTGTATGTATATGTTTGTGTGTAACATTCAAAGAGAATGGTTTCTCTCAGATGTCACAATTATATGTATTTGTATTCTCATTAATTCACAAATTTGAGAGAATGATTTATGACTGATGTCAATGCGTTATGATTTCTCCTCTGCATGTATCAGTTTGTGGCTAGTTAAGGTACTACTAACACAGAATGATTTACCACAGATATCACAGTGATATGGCTTGTCTCCTGTATGTATACGTTTGTGTCTAGTTAAGGCATTACTTACAGAGAATGATTTACCACAGATATCACAGTGATATGGCTTGTCTCCTGTATGGGTACGTTTGTGGCTAGTTAAGGTACCATTTCGAGAGAATGATTTACCACAGATATCACAGTGATATGGCTTGTCTCCTGTATGTGTACGTTTATGTGTAGTTAAGTTACTACTTAGAGAGAATGATTTACCACAGATATCACAGTGATATGGCTTGTCTCCTGTATGTGTACGTTTATGTGTAGTTAAGTTACTACTTAGAGAGAATGATTTACCACAGATATCACAGTGATATGGCTTGTCTCCTGTATGGGTACGTTTGTGGCTAGTTATGGTACCACTTAGAGAGAATGATTTACCACAGATATCACAGTGATATGGCTTGTCTCCTGTATGTGTACGTTTATGCGTAGTTAAGTTACTACCTAGAGAGAATGATTTACCACAGAAATCACAGTGATATGGCTTGTCTCCTGTATGGGTACGTTTGTGGCTAGTTAAGGTACCACTTAGAGAGAATGATTTACCACAGATATCACAGTGATATGGCTTGTCTCCTGTATGTGTACGTTTATGTCTAGTTAAGTTACAACTTAGTGAGAATGATTTACCAAAGATATCACAGTAATATGGCTTGTCTCCTGTATGTGTACGTTTATGTGTAGTTAGGCTACTACTTTGAGAGAATGAATTACCACAGATATCACAGTGATATGGTTTGTCTCCTGTATGTATACGTTTATGTGCAGTTAAGTTACTACTTTGAGAGAATGATATACCACAGATATCACAGTGATATGGCTTGTCTCCTGTATGTATACGTTTATGATTAAATAAGGATCTACTTTCAGAGAATGATTTACCACAGATATCACAGTGATATGGCTTGTCTCCTGTATGGGTCCGTTTGTGGCTAGTTACAGCCCTACTTCCAGAGAATGATTTACCACAGATATCACAGTTATATGGCTTGTCTCCTGTATGTATAAGTTTATGCTTAAATAAGGATCTACTTTCAGAGAATGATTTACCACAGATATCACAGTGATATGGCTTGTCTCCTGTATGTGTACGTTTATGTGCAGTTAAGTTACTACTTAGAGAGAATGATTTACCACAGATATCACAGTGATATGGCTTGTCTCCTGTATGGGTACGTATATGTGTAGTTAGGTTACTACTTTGAGAGAATGATTTACCACAGATATCACAGTGATATGGCTTGTCTCCTGTATGGGTACGTTTGTGGCTAGTTAAGGTACCATTTAGAGAGAATGATTTACCACAGTTATCACAGTGATATGGCTTGGCTCCTGTATGTGTACGTTTATGTGCAGTTAAGTTACTACTTAGAGAGAATGATTTACCACAGATATCACAGTGATATAGCTTCTCTCCTGTATGGGTACGTTTGTGGTTAGTTAAGTGACTACTTCGAGAGAATGATTTACCACAGATATCACAGTGATATGGCTTGTCTCCCGTATGTGTACGTTTATGTGTAGTTAGGCTACTACTTTGAGAGAATGATTTACCACAGATATCACAGTGATATGGCATGCCTCCTGTATGGGTAGGTTTGTGATCAGTTAAGCGACTGCTGAGAGAGAATGATTTACCACAGATATCACAGTGATATGGCTTATGTCCTGTATGGGTACGTATGTGAGAAGTGAAGTCACTACTTCGAGAGAATTATTTACCACGGATATCACAATATGGCTTATCTCCTGTATGTATAACTTTGTGAGTAGTTAAGGTACTAAGTTTATTAAATGATTTACCAGATATCACAGTGATATGGCTTCTCTTCTCTAACCTTCGTCATCTCACCAGGAATACTAAACACTTTAGATTGTGTTACACATTTAATCTTCTTTGTCAAATATTTTCCATAATTATTCCTTTTCAACAGAATATACAGATGTTTTCCTTGTAATTTTATTATATTATAATTCTTATAAAATATTTCTTCTTCTATATTTCCCTCAACTATATTTCAGATAACATCTGAAGATAATACAAACTTCTTTTTCATCCACGTTTAGTTAAAATACAAAATCATCTTATAGTGAAGAAAATAAACTCAGTTTTGAGGAAATATTTCACAGTAATACGATGAGAGATTTATATAAACAGTGTTATATAAGTTCTGCTTAGAATGTTTTAGTCTTAAAATGATGATAAATAGAGGTGATGTATCCAAGATTGAAAATAATAATTTATCCC
The DNA here is from genome assembly GCA_964016885.1 of Eledone cirrhosa. NCBI lineage: Eukaryota > Metazoa > Mollusca > Cephalopoda > Octopoda > Eledonidae > Eledone > Eledone cirrhosa. The sequence goes on along the minus strand of OZ024757.1, from coordinate 6,585,045 downwards.
AATGTCATCTGATATTCTGAAATAAGAAAGAAACAGTATGAGATAATACAGAATACTTTAGAAGCAGAGATAGATTTAACAGTGGGAATTTTATATTTCTATATTGGTAAATTGTAGACTACCTTGAGTAGAAGATTATGGAAGTTAAAGGACCCCATAGCCAGTGACAAATTTAAAAGCCTATTACTTGATGCCTTTGACAATAAGGAAGATCAATTAGAGACATGCAATATAGAGGAACAGTGGCAATCCTTGAAAGTGAACCTGCTGAAAGCAACAGTCAGTAGGAACCTCTAACAAAATACACCCCCGTCCCACTACCCCCACCCCATCCACACCACCCCCTTAAATGTGAAGTTATGTTGGAACCACAACATCCAGTCCGAAACAAATGAGGTCGTGTAGGTGTCACGACAAAAAAAAAAACACACAGTCCACGCTGTAATGTGGCCATGTAGGTAACACGGTAAAAACCTCCCAGTCCACACTGTAAATGTGGTTGGTGTTAGGAAGGGCATCCAGCCGTAGAAAACCCACCAGACAGTCCTATGCGAGCAAGACAACCATTCTTGCCTCAAGTGGGAAAACTCCCGTCCAAACCCATGCTAGCGTGGAAGATGGACGTTAAACGATGATGATGATGATGTATATATATATACACTGTGCACAGTATATATAATACCCTATATATGTTGTCCAAGAGAAAGGCTATGGCCGATACAGCTTGGCACTTGTGACATCACAACATATATATACACTGTGTACAATATATATTATACACTATATATGTTGTCCAAGGGAAAGGCAATGGCTGACACAGCTTGGCACCAGTGACATCACAACATATATATGTAACTTATATCCCAGACTTCCATAGATTATTTCTATTCTACAGCTATCTCTCTTCCCCAGTTTCAAAATGTTCTGTTTACATTATTATTATTATCATTCACTTGTTTCCACAACGTATATACTTCGACCTTGTTTTTGATACAAACCATGTTGGACATTGTCTCTTTCTCTACAAACTCATCCCTAACCCCCACCATTACCTCCCCTTTCTCCCACTCATTCATTTCGGTGATTACGAAGCTAGGTGACCATCTTCAAAGTTCTTGCATACTTGCCTTGTCTAATATGTCTACTTATATCTGCTTATTTCCCCCGAATCTCCTGTGATGATATATGTCATGATGGCTACCTATCTCACAATTTCCCACTCACCACCATTGGCTATTTGACCAATCAAACCTCAGCAACATGTCCTTACACATTACCAGCCCCAACAAACTCTGTCATTACTACTACTGTGCTTCTAGCCCTTACCAGCCCCAACAAACTCTGCCATTACTACTACTGTCCTTCTAGCCCTTACCAGCCCCAACAAACTCTGCCATTGCTACTATTGTCCTTCTAGCCCCAACAAACTCTGCCATTACTACTACTGTCCTTCTAACCCTTACCAGCCCCAACAAACTCTGCCATTGCTACTATTGTCCTTCTAGCCCCAACAAACTCTGCCATTACTACTACTGTCCTTCTAGCCCTTACTAGCCCCAACAAACTCTGCCATTACTACTACTGTGCTTCTAGCCCTTACCAGCCCCAACAAACTCTGCCATTACTACTACTGTCCTTCTAGCCCTTACCAGCCCCAACAAACTCTGCCATTGCTTCTACTGTCCTTCTAGCCCTTACCAGCCCCAACAAACTCTGCCATTGCTTCTACTGTCCTTCTAGCCCTTACCAGCCCAAACAAACTTTGCCATTACTACTACTGTCCTTCTAGCCCTGCACCAAAGAATTCTTGTTCACTGTTATGTATGGAGGAGTGAAAGATAAATGGAACAACCCCCTATAAATAAATAAATATAAATCCGCAAGTTACCAAGCACCCATGCAAAGCTTTAATTCAGAGACAGGAAGCTTACACACTCCCCTGCAAAAATTCACCCTCTCCCACAAATGATGGCAAATGTCCAAAACTCTGAGTTTGAACCATCAACATAAGCACAATGAAAGGAAGGGCAGGAGAAATTATAGACATGCGAGAGTGAAAGGATATTGACGTATGCTGTGTGCAAGAGACTAGATGGAGAGGAGAGTCCGCTAGAGTCCTTGTAGGCAAAAGTTAGTGCTATAAACTTTTCTGGGTGGGAAATGACATGGGATGGGTGGTGTAGGTATACTATTAACTGACAAATGGGTAGATAAAGTAATAACCACATATTGTTAACCAGGTAATACTAGAGGGTGTCATACCAAAGGATTGGTGCAGCAGCATCATCGTCAACTGCTACAAGGGTAAAGTAGATGCACTAGATAGAAGAAACTATAGAGGTATAAAGCTGATGGACCAGGTCATGAACGTAATGGAAAGAGTCATAGCACAGTTGATCAGGGACTGGGTAAAACTAGGTGAGATGCAGTTTGGGCTCGTGACAGGAAAAAGCACCACTGATGCCCTCTTCCTCGTGAGGCAGTTACAGGTAAAGTACCTAGCTAAAAGCAAGCAGCTCTACCTGGCTCTTGTCGATATGGAAAAAGTCTTCAACAGAGTGCCCCGTGCTATAATCTGGTGGGCTCTTAGAAAACTAGGAGTAGATTAGTGGCTTGTGAAAGCTGTACAAGCCATGTATAGGGGACATGTTAGTAAAGTTAGGCTTAACAATTACTATAGCGAGGAATTTAGCATACAGGTCGGTGTCCACCAGGGCTCTGTTCTTAGCCTTCTCCTGTTTATAATAGTATTGCAGGCTATAACAGAAGAGTTTAAGACCTGATGCCCATAGGAACACCTATATGTGGATGATCTTACACTTATAGCTGAATCTATGGCAGAACTAAAGAAACAAGCACCACCAAACTCTGGGAGAGATCTGTAGAAACAATAGACAGCTTTTGCTACCTAGGTGACCAAATGAGCAGGAGGTGAGTGTTCTGAAAGTACAGTAACCAGGGTAACAACGGGATTGAAGTTTAGGGAGCTACTGCCACTGCTAGCTGCAAAAGGCTTTTCCCTCAAAATGAAAGGCAGACTGTATGATGAGTGCATACGAACAGCAATGTTACATTGTAGTGAGACCTGGGCGCTGTCTGTAGAAGACTTGCGTAGAAAGAAATGAAGCTTGCATGCTCCGATGGATGTGTAATAGTAATATAGGCGAACAGCAAAGCATATATAAATTGAGAGAGAGACTGAGCATCAGAGGGATCACATGCTGTGTGCAGGAGAGGAGGTTGTGTTGGTATGGACATGTGAGGTGTATGAAGGATGAAAGCTACATAAACAGATGCAGAGCAGTAGAAGTCAATGAAAGCCATGGAGTGGGGAGACCCAAGAAGACCTGGGATGAGGTGATGAAAGCTGACCTTACCCAATTGCACCACCCGAAGGCGATGACACCGGACCGTGACCTCTCACTTCACACAGTAATATAGAAGACCAGACTTCTCACGGGTACAAGCCGAAGCTGAAGCACATAGACAATACGCCCCCACCCTCTCCCACTGTAAAGTGGCCATGGAGGTGTCACAACAAAATAGCACCCATCACTCAGTGAGGTTGGTGTTAGGAAGGGCATCCAGCTGTAGAAATCAAGCCAAAATCGGATCCCATCTGAGCAAGACAAGGTCACCCTACCTGGCACTGCCCAAAACAGGACAACCTGTCTAACCCATACTACCGTGGAAGAAGGGACGTAAAACAGTGATGATGATATACATATATACACTGTGTACAGTATATATACACTATATATATTATACAGTATATATACACTATATATATATTATACAGTATATATACACTATATATATTATACAGTATATATACACTATATATATTATACAGTATATATACACTATATATATATTATACAGTATATATACACTATATATATTATACAGTATATAAACACTATATATATTATACAGTATATATACACTATATATATTATACAGTATATATACACTATATATATATTATACAATATATATACACTATATATATTATACAGTATATATACACTATATATATTATACAGTATATATACACTATATATATTATACAGTATATATACACTATATATATATTATACAGTATATATATACACTATATATATTATACAGAGTATATACACTATATATATTATACAGAATATATACACTATATATATTATACAGTATATATACACTATATATATTATACAGTATATATACACTATATATATTATACAGTATATATACACTATATATATTATACAGTATATATACACTATATATATTATACAGTATATATACACTATATATATTATACAGTATATATACACTATATATATTATACAGTATATATACACTATATATATATTATACAGTATATATACACTATATATATATTATACAGTATATATACACTATATATATTATACAGTATATATACACTATATATATTATACAGTATATATACACTATATATATTATACAGTATATATACGCTATATATATATATTATACAGTATATATACACTATATATATTATACAGTATATATACACTATATATATTATACAGTATATATACACTATATATATTATACAGTATATATACACTATATATATGTCCAAGGGAAAGGTTATGGCCGATACAGCTTGGCACCAGTGACATCACAACTCATTTCTACAGCTGAGTAAACTGGAGCAACGTGAAATAAAGTGTCTTGCTCAAGGACACAACACAACACCCTGTCCAAGAATCGAACTCACCACCTTTTAATTGTAAGCCCAATGCTCTAACCACTAAGCCAGGATACGTTCCAGAACCAACCGTGATATAGAGAGACCATAAAGACAACCGTTGTTTTCATAGTTTAAGCCTTAAAATACCTCTCATACATGCTTTAAGTACATATAAACTCATTAAAACACACTTTTGTATTTAAACACCAAAAACAGCCAGTAACGATCGTATAGAAACTACCACCAACCATCATACCACTAGTTACTAATGAGGACTATTGCCAGCCACGGTAGCCACTTGGTAATACACTGCACATCTCCCGTCAATATATGAAGGGTTTGTAGTAGATTAGAGCAAAACACAATCAGTAAAACAATAATGGAATGAAAAATATAAACATTTGTTTATAATTAAAGCCTTAAGATGTCCCTTCCTTACGATATACACTTTAATAACATTGAAACTTATTTAATAAGTTTAAAATTGAAACACTTTTTATTTTGACGTACCGCGATAAGAAACTAGATATGTTCTAATGAATAATCCGCGATACGTTCCAAAGACATATCCGCGATGTAACGGGACCGCGAAAAGTGAACCGCGATATAGCGGGGGATTACTGTATATATACACACACAACATACATCTATTTATATACACTCGTAACATTTATTTCGATATCTTACATTAAAATGTTGACTGAGGGTGTGACAACTATTTCTTGTTTGAGGTTGTTCCAGTGGTTGAAATATAGACGGAGGTAATTAAATAATAAAGACAGTCATGATAACAATATATTTTATATCACATGTAACAGTGGAATCTGATGATTGAAAAATATCACATCAACATTTCAGTTTGGAAGTGTTTTTTCTATATATAAAAGTGGAGGAAGAAATATATTTATCTAATGTTGTTATATATATTTTCACTTGTATATAATTACTGGGTCGTTGTAGGGTTCACATAATTATATTATTTACACACATTAATATAGGCATTAAGTAAATCTTTGTCAACTTACCTCCTTCACATATAATCAATGTGTTGTGCTGTTAGTTGTTACTAAACAACCAAAGAAATAATCTCTTTGTTATCAAATTAGAAGTTTCAATGTTATCAGCTTTATTTCACGACATTAACGTTGGTGTATCTTCTTCATCTTTAGTCATAAATTGATATCTTGTCAGAATGAAGTAGTGAGGCTGACTTTATGTCTTTAGCTACAGATTAGATAGGAAATATATATATATTAGGTTGATATGTGGTCTAAAATATATATATTGTCTATAAATGACTGATAGCAGATGTTCTGGTGAAATAGTAGTTTTACTACTACAGATTGTAATGGAACTCCTAGTAGACACAATTGTAAAGTAAGAATAGATATGACAGTGTAAGACTGATGTCGGGGAATAAAAATTGTGTATATATATATATATTATATTAATTAATATATATATTGTGTGTGTATATATATATATATATATATATATATTAGATTAATTAAAGTTATATTGAAGACAGCAAGTACTCGGTGTCATTGGAAATGATTTAGCTCCCTTACCGGTGTCATTAGTTAAAATTCCCTGATATAATTTAATACATTCAGACAGTTCCGATCGTATTTAATTGATGGTAAATCAGAAAGTATCACTCAGTAAAATATCAATTATATATCTACGTAGTCTCGTACCCTGCTAGAAATAGCAGTGAAATTATCCATTACAGATTCTTCTTTAAACTCTTACGTTTAGTTAAACAATCAACACAGCAAATCTTTTGTACAGACTTCAGAATAAGCTCGAAAACCGGCAGAATATCAGTCTCCTTCTTGCTATATATATATATATATATATATATACACGCACGCACACATAATATATATACAGTGAAATTCCGTTATAACGAAATTCAGGTGGTATAAATATAATTCGTTGTAACGACAAATTCTTTATAATCGAAACAAATCGTTTGTTTGTTGTTCAATTGTATTCTAGTTATGATGTTTCACATGGAACCTTATATATATAACACAGAGAAGTATAGAGTCCAAGTGAAAATATAAGACAACATATAATCTAATAAGAAGGTTAAAGAAAAGAAGGAAAAACAAGTGAAATGAAAGAGAAAGTTGAAAGGAAAATGTAGAAAAGAATCATTGAAATAATTATTCTACAAAGTGTTCTGTCTCATTTAGAAAGTGTTTTCTATGTTGGCCAGCTAAAATCTTCCCTCACTCAATTGTATCAAGTTAATTAGTTAATTCTAACTTTCCTGTAAAAAATTACTGATTTCAACAACAACTTTTTGGCTAAAATCACTAACAATAACAAATATGTTTGTTTCGAGAGAAGGAGTGAAGACCTCTATGTGGTTACTTGACCTGTTGGAAATAGCAGCCAAATTTCTTTCAGGTCACATACCTTCTTGAATTAAAAAGGGACTGTTTGGTGGGCTGCTTTAAGCCGCAGTTTAAAGACAATAGGGTACTAAACGGGGGTTAGTTCCCTAAGGAAATATATATCAGGATTGAGTGACCCAAGTTTCATTTTGACATTTTATTCGTAATCACGTGTAACACATGTTTCGTGAATGTATTATATTTATTTCTCCTCCACTGTTTTTTATACATCTCAAAATTCTGTCTATGCAGCCGTCCCTGCCGGACGGGATTTCCAGGGCTCCACATAAGTCAACATAAGCAACGCATACAACCACGTGCAACTACCCACCAAAAACAAGAAATCAATCACTGAAATATTGACTTAAATAGTCCTTACAAACCTAAGGTAACACAGCAAAAAGCCTACTTAGCCTTACTAGGGCGAAAGCTAGGACATTCCACAATTTATTATTCATCTGAACGTTATCTCCATAACTATGTGGTTGGTACCAGTACATCTCTCAACAAGATTTCTGCTCTGTTAACCTGGCTTCCAAACACTGAAGCATTAACACTGCAGTAACTCAACCACTCTTACAACACGTCGGTTGTATTTACAAGCCAAAGAAAAGATAACATGAAAAAATCAATTCAAATAGAAACAAAAAGAAAGATCTATCGCCTTGCTTCTCCATATTTTTATTGAAGATTCTCATCCAACATCTGCTAACACAATAAGTTAGTTTCAGAAGCCCCAAGTTCGAGTAGTGATTCGGTAATCTTGGTAAAGTTAAACCTACATAAGTAGATATAATTCAGACTAAGGGTCAGACCTGTAGTAATAGAATGAATTTCTCCACAATTTAGCTGTTCATATTATAGATCATCTTGCCTGTGTTGAAATATGAAACCACAGAAGCATCACTATCGCAGCCTTGATCGTGGTTCAGTGACACTACATGCTCAACCCATCGGCCAACAGCTCCTACCCAACAACCAACACAACACTCCACCTAAAGACAAGAACCTTACAATTAGCAGCCCGACTCCCTCTCTTTTTATTTGTGATATTATGACGACTGTATGATCTGAGTTCAAATCCCTCCGAGGTTAACTTTGCCTTTTATCCTTACGGGGTCGATAAAATAAAGTACCAGTAATGCACTGGTGTTGATTTAATCTACTTTCCCCTCCCCCAAAATGGTTGGTCTTATGCCTATATAAGGAACCAATATTATCACGACGGTTATGTTAACAAATAAACTGTTTATTTAGATTTTTAAAAATTTATTTTAACATTAATTTAGATCAATTATAATAATCTTCTTTCATAGACATTAAAATCAAACATAATTTAATCATACATTGTAGTTTTTAATAAGTTAATAATTCATTGTATGTATATAAATAAATAATATATTTTATGTGCATAACTGTCCATCTATATGTATGTATAGATGGACATCTATATGTATGTATAGATGGACATGTATGTATAAAAATATATTTACATACAAATATACATTTTCAGACGTATACACATAAGAGTATATATATATATATATTCATATAAATATATATATATACACGTGTAGAATATTTAATGGAATATATAAGATTATATATTTATAAATATATGTGCATATATATATATATATATATATATATATATATATATATATATATATGTCAGGTCACCAGTTGGTGCTACTGGCAACATGTGTTCCAGTACAACCTGTCTCATGGTCGGGTCATTGGCGACTAAACTGGCAACCCCACCAAGTTTTCTTGGTGAGGAGGGTGACTTTGGACATCCTGCAGGACTAAAAACAAAACCTGTCAAAGGGCAAAGGAGCTCTTAAGAGTCAATGGCCATCCAAAATCACCGGGTGAGATGACCCCTTAGCCTTTGTCAAGGCAGAATTCTAGGAGAAGGAAAACTCTGATATAACACCTGCAACCCTGATGGTATCCAATGATGTTGACTTGTTCTTCTTTTTGGTAAATATCATCTCGGTTAAGAGAGTGGGACTGGCTTTGTGCAGTGCCTTTGCTCACTATAAAAGCTTCACGGCACAGGCATTGCTTTATATCTGGAGATCTCTCTACACTTGTCGTCACATGGTACCATGGGCCCAGCACTATGTGTCAATAATTGTCCCAAGTGTAGTGTTTGTACCAGAGTTTTCAAGTCGCTGGCTGGACTCAAAAGTCACACTCGTTCAGCGCATCGGTAGGGGTTCTCCTACATGGATATAAAGTAGTGGCCGTACTCGAAAACGAGTTGGCATCCGCCATGTATATGTATATTTGTGTACGTCGCCATATGTGTATGTATGTGTGTGTATATGTATATTTGTGTACGTCGCCATATATGTATGTATATGTATATTTGTGTACGTCGCCATGTATGTGTGTATATGTATATTTGTGTACGTCGCCATGTATGTGTGTATATGTATATTTGTGTACGTCGCCATGTATGTGTGTATATGTATATTTGTGTACGTCGCCATATATGTATGTATGTATGTGTGTATATGTATGTGTGTGTGTATATGTATATGTGTGTACGTCGCCATATATGTATGTATGTATGTGTGTATATGTATATTTGTGTATGTCGCCATATATGTATCTATGTATGTGTGTATATGTATATTTGTGTACGTCGCCATATATGTATGTATGTGTGTATTTGTATATTTGTGTATGTCGCCATATATGTATGTATGTGTGTATATGTATATTTGTGTACGTCGCCATATATGTATGTATGTATGTGTATATGTATATTTGTGTACGTCGCCATATATGTATGTATGTGTGTATATGTATATTTGTGTATGTCGCCATATATGTATGTATGTGTGTATGTATATTTGTGTACGTCGCCATATATGTATGTATGTGTGTATATGTATATTTGTGTATGTCGCCATATATGTATGTATGTGTGTATATGTATATTTGTGTATGTCGCCATATATGTATGTATGTGTGTATATGTATATTTGTGTATGTCGCCATATATGTATGTATGTATGTGTGTATGTGTATATTTGTGTATGTCGCCATATATGTATGTATGTGTGTATGTATATTTGTGTACGTCGCCATATATGTATGTATGTGTGTATATGTATATTTGTGTATGTCGCCATATATGTATGTATGTGTGTATATGTATATTTGTGTACGTCGCCATATATGTATGTATGTGTGTATATGTATATTTGTGTATGTCGCCATATATGTATGTATGTGTGTATATGTATAATTGTGTACGTCACCATATATGTATGTATGTATGTGTGTATATGTATATTTGTGTACGTCGCCATATATGTATGTATGTGTGTATATGTATATTTGTGTATGTCGCCATATATGTATGTATGTGTGTATATGTATATTTGTGTACGTCGCCATATATCTATGTATATGTGTATATGTATATTTGTGTATGTCGCCATATATGTATGTATGTATATGTGTATATGTATATTTGTGTACGTCGCCATATATGTATGTATGTGTATATGTATATTTGTGTATGTCGCCATATATGTATCTATGTATGTGTGTATATGTATATTTGTGTATGTCGCCATATATGTATGTATGTATGTGTGTATATGTATATTTGTGTATGTCGCCATATATGTATGTATGTGTGTGTATGTATATTTGTGTATGTCGCCATATATGTATGTATGTGTGTATATGTATATTTGTGTATGTCGCCATATATGTATCTATGTATGTGTGTATATGTATATTTGTGTATGTCGCCATATATGTATGTGTGTGTGTATATGTATATTTGTGTATGTCGCCATATATGTATGTATGTATGTGTGTATATGTATATTTGTGTATGTCGCCATATATGTATGTATGTATGTGTGTATATGTATATTTGTGTATGTCGCCATATATGTATGTATGTGTGTGTATGTATATTTGTGTATGTCGCCATATATGTATGTATGTGTGTATATGTATATTTGTGTATGTCGCCATATATGTATCTATGTATGTGTGTATATGTATATTTGTGTATGTCGCCATATATGTATGTGTGTGTGTATATGTATATTTGTGTATGTCGCCATATATGTATGTATGTATGTGTGTATATGTATATTTGTGTATGTCGCCATATATGTATGTATGTGTGTATATGTATATTTGTGTATGTCGCCATATATGTATCTATGTATGTGTGTATATGTATATTTGTGTATGTCGCCATATATGTATGTATGTGTGTGTATGTATATTTGTGTATGTCGCCATATATGTATGTATGTATGTGTGTATATGTATATTTGTGTATGTCGCCATATATGTATGTGTGTATATGTATATTTGTGTATGTCGCCATATATGTATGTATGTGTGTATATGTATATTTGTGTACGTCGCCATATATGTATGTATGTGTGTATATGTATATTTGTGTATGTCGCCATATATGTATGTATGTGTGTATATGTATATTTGTGTACGTCGCCATATATGTATGTATGTATGTGTGTATATGTATATGTGTGTATGTCGCCATATATGTATCTATGTATGTGTGTATATGTATATTTGTGTATGTCGCCATATATGTATCTATGTGTGTATATGTATATTTGTGTACGTCGCCATATATGTATGTGTGTATGTGTGTATATGTATGTGTGTGTGTATATGTATATTTGTGTATGTCACCATATATGTATGTATGTATGTGTGTATATGTATATTTGTGTATGTCGCCATATATCTATGTATGTGTGTATATGTATATTTGTGTATGTCGCCATATATGTATGTGTGTATATGTATATTTGTGTATGTCGCCATATATGTATGTATGTGTGTATATGTATATTTGTGTATGTCGCCATATATGTATGTATGTGTGAATATGTATATTTGTGTATGTCGCCATATATGTATGTATGTGTGTGTATATGTATATTTGTGTACGTCGCCATATATGTATGTATGTATGTGTGTATGTGTATATTTGTGTATGTCGCCATATATGTATGTATGTATGTGTATATGTATATTTGTGTATGTCGCCATATATGTATGTGTGTATATGTATATTTGTGTATGTCGCCATATATGTATGTATGTATGTGTGTATATGTATATTTGTGTATGTCGCCATATATGTATGTATGTGTGTATATGTATAGTTGTGTATGTCGCCATATATGTATGTATGTGTGTGTGTATATGTATATTTGTGTATGTCGCCATATATGTATGTATGTGTGTGTATGTATATTTGTGTACGTCGCCATATATGTATGTGTGTATGTGTGTATATGTATGTGTGTGTGTATATGTATATTTGTGTATGTCACCATATATGTATGTATGTATGTGTGTATATGTATATTTGTGTATGTCGCCATATATGTATGTATGTGTGTATATGTATATTTGTGTATGTCGCCATATATGTATGTATGTGTGTGTGTATATGTATATTTGTGTATGTCGCCATATATGTATGTATGTATGTGTGTATATGTATATTTGTGTATGTCGCCATATATGTATGTATGTGTGTATGTATATTTGTGTACGTCGCCATATATGTATGTATGTATGTGTGTGTATGTATATTTGTGTATGTCGCCATATATGTATGTGTGTGTATATATGTATATGTGTATGTCGCCATATATGTATGTATGTGTGTATATGTATATTTGTGTATGTCGCCATATATGTATCTATGTATGTGTGTATATGTATATTTGTGTACGTCGCCATATATGTAAGTATGTGTGTATATGTATATTTGTGTACGTCGCCATATATGTATGTATGTGTGTATATGTATATTTGTGTATGTCGCCATATATGTATGTATGTGTGTATATGTATATCTGTGTATGTCGCCATATATGTATGTATGTGTGTATATGTATATTTGTGTATGTCGCCATGTATGTATGTATGTATGTATGTATGTATATGTATATTTGTGTATGTCGCCATATATGTATGTATGTGTGTGTATGTATATTTGTGTACGTCGCCATATATGTATGTGTGTATGTGTGTATATGTATGTGTGTGTGTATATGTATATTTGTGTATGTCGCCATATATGTATGTATGTATGTGTGTATATGTATATTTGTGTATGTCGCCATATATGTATGTATGTGTGTATGTATATTTGTGTACGTCGCCATATATGTATGTATGTATGTGTGTGTATGTATATTTGTGTATGTCGCCATATATGTATGTGTGTGTATATATGTATATGTGTATGTCGCCATATATGTATGTATGTGTGTATATGTATATTTGTGTATGTCGCCATATATGTATGTATGTATGTGTGTATGTGTATATTTGTGTATGTCGCCATATATGTATGTATGTGTGTATATGTATATTTGTGTACGTCGCCATATATGTATGTATATGTGTATATGTATATTTGTGTATGTCGCCATATATGTATGTATATGTGTATATGTATATTTGTGTATGTCGCCATATATGTATGTATGTATGTGTGTATGTGTATATTTGTGTACGTCGCCATATATGTATGTATGTATGTGTGTATGTATATTTGTGTATGTCGCCATATATGTATGTATGTATATGTGTATATGTATATTTGTGTATGTCGCCATATATGTATGTATGTATGTGTGTATATGTATATTTGTGTATGTCGCCATATATGTATGTATGTGTGTATATGTATATTTGTGTACGTCGCCATATATGTATGTATGTATGTATGTGTGTATTTGTATATTTGTGTACGTCGCCATATATGTATGTATGTGTGTATATGTATATTTGTGTATGTCGCCATATATCTATGTATGTGTGTATATGTATATTTGTGTATGTCGCCATATATGTATGTATGTATGTGTGTATATGTATATTTGTGTACGTCGCCATATATGTATGTATGTGTGTGTATGTATATTTGTGTATGTCGCCATATATGTAAGTATGTGTGTATTTGTATATTTGTGTACGTCGCCATATATGTATGTGTGTGTATGTATATTTGTGTACGTCGCCATATATGTATGTGTGTATGTGTGTATATGTATGTGTGTGTGTATATGTATATTTGTGTATGTCGCCATATATGTATGTATGTATGTGTGTATATGTATATTTGTGTATGTCGCCATATATGTATGTATGTGTGTATATGTATATTTGTGTATGTCGCCATATATGTATGTATGTATGTGTGTATATGTATATTTGTGTACGTCGCCATATATGTATGTATGTGTGTATATGTATATTTGTGTACGTCGCCATATATGTATGTATGTATGTGTGTATATGTATATTTGTGTATGTCGCCATATATGTATGTATGTGTGTATATGTATATTTGTGTATGTCGCCATATATGTATGTGTGTGTATATATGTATATGTGTATGTCGCCATATATGTATGTATGTGTGTATATGTATATTTGTGTATGTCGCCATATATGTATGTATGTATGTGTGTATATGTATATTTGTGTACGTCGCCATATATGTATGTATGTGTGTATATGTATATTTGTGTATGTCGCCATATATGTATGTATGTGTGTATGTATATTTGTGTATGTCGCCATATATGTATGTATGTATATGTATATTTGTGTACGTCGCCATATATGTATGTGTGTATATGTATATTTGTGTATGTCGCCATATATGTATGTATGTATATGTATATTTGTGTACGTCGCCATATATGTATGTGTGTATATGTATATTTGTGTATGTCGCCATATATGTATGTATGTATATGTGTATATGTATATTTGTGTATGTTGCCATATATGTATGTATGTGTGTATTTGTATATTTGTGTATGTCGCCATATATGTATGTATGTGTGTATATGTATATTTGTGTATGTCGCCATATATCTATGTATGTGTGTATATGTATATTTGTGTATGTCGCCATATATGTATGTATGTGTATATGTATATTTGTGTACGTCGCCATATATGTATGTATGTGTGTATATGTATATTTGTGTATGTCGCCATATATGTATGTATGTGTGTGTATGTATATTTGTGTATGTTGCCATATATGTATGTATGTGTGTATATGTATATTTGTGTACGTCGCCATATATGTATGTATGTATGTATGTGTGTATTTGTATATTTGTGTACGTCGCCATATATGTATGTATGTGTGTGTATGTATATTTGTGTATGTTGCCATATATGTATGTATGTGTGTATATGTATATTTGTGTATGTCGCCATATATGTATGTATGTGTGTGTATGTATATTTGTGTATGTTGCCATATATGTATGTATGTGTGTGTATGTATATTTGTGTATGTTGCCATATATGTATGTATGTGTGTATATGTATATTTGTGTATGTCGCCATATATGTATGTGTGTATATGTATAGTTGTGTATGTCGCCATATATGTATGTATGTATGTGTGTGTATTTATATTTGTGTACGTCGCCATATATGTATGTATGTGTGTATATGTATATTTGTGTACGTCGCCATATATGCAAGTATGTATGTGTGTATATGTATATTTGTGTACGTCACCATATATGTATGTATGTATGTATGTGTGTATATGTATATTTGTGTATGTCGCCATATATGTATGTATGTATGTGTATATGTATATTTGTGTACGTCGCCATATATGTATGTGTGTATATGTATATTTGTGTATGTCACCATATATGTAAGTATGTATGTGTGTATGTGTATATTTGTGTACGTCACCATATATGTATGTATGTATGTGTGTATATGTATATTTGTGTATGTCGCCATATATGTATGTATGTGTGTATATGTATATTTGTGTATGTCGCCATATATGTATGTATGTGTGTGTATGTATAGTTGTGTATGTCGCCATATATGTATGTATGTATGTGTGTGTATTTATATTTGTGTACGTCGCCATATATGTATGTATGTGTGTATATGTATATTTGTGTACGTCACCATATATGTATGTATGTGTGTATATGTATATTTGTGTATGTCGCCATATATGTATGTATGTGTGTGTATGTATATTTGTGTATGTCGCCATATATGTATGTATGTGTGTGTGTGTATTTATATTTGTGTATGTCGCCATATATGTATGTATGTATGTGTGTATATGTATATTTGTGTATGTCGCCATATATGTATGTATGTATGTGTGTGTATGTATATTTGTGTATGTCGCCATATATGTATGTATGTATGTGTGTATGTGTATATTTGTGTATGTCGCCATATATGTATGTGTGTATGTGTATATTTGTGTATGTCGCCATATATGTATGTATGTGTGTATATGTATATTTGTGTATGTCGCCATATATGTATGTATGTGTGTATATGTATATTTGTGTATGTCGCCATATATGTATGTATGTATGTATATGTATATTTGTGTATGTCGCCATATATGTATGTATGTATGTGTGTATGTGTATATTTGTGTATGTCGCCATATATGTATGTGTGTATGTGTATATTTGTGTATGTCGCCATATATGTATGTGTGTATGTGTATATTTGTGTATGTCGCCATATATGTATGTGTGTATATGTATATTTGTGTATGTCGCCATATATGTATGTATGTGTGTATGTATATTTGTGTACGTCACCATATATGTATGTATGTATGTGTGTGTATGTATATTTGTGTACGTCGCCATATATGCATGTATGTATGTATGTGTATATGTATATTTGTGTACGTCGCCATATATGTATGTATGTGTGTGTATGTATATTTGTGTATGTCGCCATATATGTATGTATATGTGTATATGTATATTTGTGTATGTCGCCATATATGTAAGTATGTGTGTGTGTATATGTATATTTGTGTATGTCGCCATATATGTATGTATGTGTGTATATGTATATTTGTGTATGTCGCCATATATGTATGTATATGTGTATATGTATATTTGTGTATGTCGCCATATATGTAAGTATGTGTGTGTGTATATGTATATTTGTGTATGTCGCCATATATGTATGTATGTGTGTATATGTATATTTGTGTACGTCGCCATATATGTATGTGTGTATATGTATATTTGTGTATGTCGCCATATATGTATGTATGTGTGTATATGTATATTTGTGTATGTCGCCATATATGTATGTATGTGTGTATATGTATATTGTGTATGTCGCCATATATGTATGTATGTGTGTATATGTATATTTGTGTATGTCGCCATATATGTATGTATGTGTGTATATGTATATTTGTGTATGTCGCCATATATGTATGTATGTGTGTATATGTATATTTGTGTATGTCGCCATATATGTATGTATGTGTGTATATGACCACAAACATGTTTATTTAACACTACTGGGATGAAAGAATGGTATTTAACTAATGTATTGGTACGTGATGGGGCCCACCCACAGCCCCGGCGGACAGAATGGAGAAGGCGTTTCCCCGGAGGACGGCAAGGGAGACGCGCTGGAAAAGCCACTCCAACTCGCGGGGCTCACACCTACGGCTGGCCAGCTCAGCGCCTATGGTGGTGAGTAAGGAGGTAGCCTTGGGGCCGAGGACACCAGAAGTTTCCACTTCCAGGGGTACGACCGCAAACCTGTCGGAGAGCGACCGATATGTGAGGAGTTTGGCCCCCTCAGCCGGACGTGCAGCAGAACTTGGGTCAGTCGCAGACTGCACCAGGTTGCGGCTGCAGAAAGTGTCGGTGCAAGTGGCATGCCAGACGAGGGGTTTGCCACCGCGGAACGGGAAGATGGTCATGCCATCTGGCCTTTTGCCGTCCCCTCGATCCAGCTCCACCGGCTCGAACTGGGAAGAGAAGCCTGCAGCGTCCAAGCCATGCTTAATAACCTCGTTGAGGGCAGTATGGCGTAGAATGCGACCGGCACTGTGGCGACAGGAAAGCGGGTGGAGGCCGAAAGAGTCCACGGTGGAACCGCAGCGACATTGTGTGAGGCCGAGCCTCAAGGAAACGCCGATGCGCAGGCTATGGTTATCCAGCTGTGTGCCAGTGCAGAAGGAGGGCAGAGCATGGCACCACTGTGGGGTTTGGAGGCCGCACGAAAACAAGCAAGGCGGTGCTGGTCGAGCTGGCGCGTGAGCCTGTCTGAGGCCAGGCTGCACTGGATGGCATCCCAAGTGCGCTGCGGGGAATTGAAGTCAACAGGGGGAGAAGGAGGAGGGACGTCTACTGGGCTAAGTCCTAGCCGGTCCCACGTCTCACAGGCGGCCTCACGTTATCTGAACACAGAGGGTTCTGTTGTGTTTTGAAAAACCCTGCTGACGAGGTTACCGACGAAAGATACGCCAGCAAAGCTACTGAGATCGGGGACTGGAGGCGAAGGCCGCCATACCTGATTGGTAAAGTGGCCTGTTGCCACCCTATGTCGTCAAACTTGACGTTGCATATCCCCTCGGCTGCTGCTCGGATACAAGTATCGAGGTCAGCGAGGAGAGATGTCTGGGTGTATCATGTAGTGCTGCGGAGTGTATAGAGGAGCTTCGGCATGGCGAAGCAGTTCCTCAGCAGAAAGAGAGCTGGGGGTCACCTGAACCTGGCGGAGAATGAACCGCACGTCCAGGACGGAGGCTGCAAAGCTCACAGCATCGAGGCTGACGTTCACCACTTCCGACTCGGCTGAGTTGACCTGGAGGCCAATTCCCGCCAGGGCAGGAATCACCGATTTAAGGTCATGGCAGACCATCTGTACGGGCCCCCTCCCAACGTAGCATCATCCAGATACCAAACGTTGAGAGGGGCCGTGATACTCCGGGCGATGTGGTCAACACCAAGGGCGAACAGGAGGGGTCCCAAAAGGTCGCCCTGTGGGACCCCAGTAGCCGAGGATATGACCGTATCAGCAGCTAGTAGCATGCTCGGGGCTCCATATGACAGGTAGGCCAGCGGGTAGGCTGAGGGGGCTCGGCTGAGGCAGGCCTCCATCAGATGATCCCAGCGTAAAGAGTTGAAGGCATTCCTCATGTCAAGCTTGACAATGAGGTGCCTGGAGTCCCTGGATGTCGGTACCGATGGGCAGCTGCTGAAGAACTGCCTGATTGCATGAGAGTCTCCCTCGCAGCCACCGGACACGCCGACACCCAGTTGCACCGGAATAAACTCCTCACCCAGTTCGAGTGTGAAGGACTTGCAGATCACCTTGGCAGCCAGCCTCCGGAAGACATTGCCCACAGCAATGGGGCGTATGCCACTCTCTTTCTTCCTGAGAGCGGTGAGTCTGGCTGAAAAAAAAAGGCCTCGGGTGTAAGGGTCGAGAGCACCATGAATGAGCCTATTGGTGAGCGTCACAATTGCATTCAGAAGGCGGTGCCCGGCCTCAGCAGAGAGGGGGGGATTTCAACTCCCTGAGGTGGTCTGGTCGGAGACCATCAACACCTCCGCAGCTGCTAGCTGGGAAGGACCTGATGGCGAGCATGATATCTGCATCAGTAGCCACAAGGAGCAAGTGGGGGTCGGGTGGGGGTATGGGTCTGAGATCAGTGGGTGGCTCAGGGTGTTTGAGCCGCAGAGCAGCCAGGACTTCCTCGGTGGATTCGAGGACAGTGCCCTCTGAAGCAACAACTCTGACTGCGGCCGAGACATCACCCATGATAAGCTTTGCGTTTACCTGGTCACGCAAACGCTTGGCGCTGGCCTCGGGGGTGGAGGAGAGGGGGTGGCTGAGCTTGGAATAGGCGCTCGCCCAAATGACGAGACATTGGCCTTGACGAAGGCTGCTGTTAACCGGTCAGCGCCAGAGCTGGGGAGGCCGAGGGTGAGTGGGGCGAAATAGAACAACCGCTCCCAGTCACTGGCTCGATTGGAGTCCTTGTAATGGAACTCTTAGTAGACACAATTGTAAATTAAGAATAGATATGACAGTGTAAGACTGATGTCGGGGAGAGAAAATTGTGTGTATATATATATATATATATATATATATATATATATATATAAATTGTTACACAACAGATATAATTAGATTAATTAAAGTTATAATGGTTTCTTATTTAGGCACAAGGTCTGCAATTTGGGGGGAGGGGAAAGTCGATTAAATCGACCTCAGTGCGTGACTGGTACTTTATTTTATCGACCGCGTAAGGATGAAAGGCAAAGTTAACCTCGGCAGGATTTGAACTCAGACCAAATAATGATTCCATTTATTGGCCACAAGGGCCGACTCTCAGACCAAATAATAAAGACAGTCATGATAACAATAACCTGAAATATAGGATTACGTCGAGTGCTCTCCCTAATATTACATCAAGGTTGACTATACGGAATGACCAGTTCTATCCAGTGGTGAGCCAACAAACCTAAATGTATATATATATATATATATATATATATATATATATATATACATATATATATATATATATATATGTATATATATATATATATATATATATATATATGTATATATATATATATATATATATATATACACACACACACAACAGGGAGAATGATATTCTGACGGTCTTCCAGTTTATTCCGAAGTCTGTACAAAAGATTTACTGTTGATTGTATAACTAAACTTTGGAGATTTTAATCAAAAAACTAAGTTGTAATGGATAATATCACAGCTATTTCTAGCAGGTAGAGAGACTACGTAGAGGTTTTCTTATTGATGTATAATTGATATTTTACTGAGTTATACTTTCTGACATACAATGAATTAAATACGATTGGAAGTGTGTCTGAATACATTAAATTATATCAGGGACTGTTAACGTATGACACCGGTAAGGGAGTTAAATCATTTCCAACGACACCGTGTACTTGCTGTTTACTATAACTTTAATTAATCTAATTATATCTTGTGTAACAATTATATATATATATATATATACTCAATTTTAATTCCCGGACATCAGTCTTACACTGTCATATCTATTCTTACTTTACAATTGTGTCTACTAAGAGTTCCATTACAATCTGTAGTAGTAAAACTACTATTTCACCAGAACATCTGCTATCAGTCATTTATAGACAATATATATATTTTAGACCACATATCAACCTAATATATATATATGTCCTGTTAAATCTGGAGCTAAAGACATAAAGTCAGCCTCACTACTTCATTCTGACAAGATATCAATTCATGACTAAAGATGAAGAAGATACACCAACGTTAATGTCGTGAAATAAAGCTGATAACATTGAAACTTCTAATTTGATAACAAAGAGATTATTTCTTTGGTTGTTTAGTAACAACTAACAACTCAACACATTGATTATATCTGGAGGATGTAAGTTATCAAAGATTTACTTAATGTCTATATTAATGTGTGTAAATAATATAATTATGTGAAGCCTTCAACGATTGAGTAATTAACCAGATTCCACTGTTACATGTGATATAAAATATATTGTTATCATGACTATCTTTATTATTTAAATTACCTCCGTCTATTTAATTATATGGTTCACTACCTTACATTATAAAATATAGTTTATATTTAGCTGTACCTTGTTGCTGTTTCAGGGAAGTTTTGTTCGTTTTAGTCTAAATCTATCTTGATTTAATTTACTTCATCTACACCACAGGTTCTCAACCCATTTAGGCTAAACTACTGATTTTTATATCAGTAGTTTACTAAAAAATTGATTAACAATATTCCAAACACGTGTGTATTATCTGATTATGTGTTGTATGTGGTCCTAGATGTGTGTATTATCTGATTATGTGTTGTATGTGGTCCTAGATGTGTGTATTATCTGATTATGTGTTGTATGTGGTCCTAGATGTGTGTATTATCTGATTATGTGCTGTATGTGGTCCTAGATGTGTGTATTATCTGATTATGCGTTGTATGCGGTCCTAGATGTGTGTATTATCTGATTATGTGTTGTATGTGGCCCTAGATGTGTGTATTATCTGATTATGTATTGTATGCGGTCCTAGATGTGTGTATTATCTGATTATGTGTTGTATGTGGTCCTAGATGTGTGTATTATCTGATTATGTGTTGTATGTGGTCCTAGATGTGTGTATTATCTGATTATGCGTTGTATGTGGTCCTAGATGTGTGTATTATCTGATTATGTGTTGTATGTGGTCCTAGATGTGTGTATTATCTGATTATGTGTTGTATGTGGTCCTAGATGTGTGTATTATCTGATTATGTGTTGTATGTGGTCCTAGATGTGTGTATTATCTGATTATGTGTTGTATGTGGTCCTAGATGTGTGTTCTACTCGCTGTGCATATGTCCCCCCCCCCCCCATTGAGAACCTTTGATCTACACCATCATCATCGTTTTACGTCCGTTTTTCAATCCTGGCATGGGTTGGTGGTTCCTTTTAAGCACATCTCCCCACTCGCTTGTTCCTTCGTCATCTGTGAGTCTCAGCAATTTGAGATCAGCTCTCACCACATCTACCCTGGTCTCCTTCTAGTATGGCTTCCCTTCTCTGGTTTTCCGTGGCACTTCTTTAACCAGTGATTACCAATTACTTCCTCATTTTATCCAAGCTCTGCCTTCCTCTCACATTTACGTTGCACACCCAACGAAGCATGGTTGCTCCATTTCTCTCCAGCTTATGCATGTCTTCTGCAGTTACTGCTCATATTTCACTTCCATGCAGTATTGCACTTTACACACAAGCATTGTACAGCCAACATCTTTGTACGTAGGGAGAAACCTGTATTTACCAACAGTGTAAGTAGCTCTCTAAACTACAATCCTATCCTCTCTTACGAGGCACCCTCCTCTGCTGCTAATTAGGTTACCTAGATAGCAGAAGCTATCATTGTGTACAGTTTATGCCTACTTCTTTCCTACATATGCAGTAGGGTCGCTTATTCTCTAGTTCTTTTATGGATTCAGCTATAAGGACCAGATCATTCACATAGACTGTTTCCCGTGAAGAGCCAGTCTTAAACTCATTGGTTATGGCCTGGAGAACTATGATGAACAGCAGTGGGTTGTGAACTGAACCATGATGAACACCTACCTGTACATTGAATTCTTCACTAAACTCCCTTCCTACTCTCACTTTACTGACAGCTCCTCTGTACATGGCTTGCACTGTTCTCAAAAGCCATTCTCCACCTAATTTTCTGAAGGACCACCAGATAATAGAGTAAGGTACTCTGTCAAAGGCCTTTTCTAGATCTATAAAAGCTAAATATTGCAGCTTAATCTTGGCTAGGAGCCTCTCTTGTAGTTGTGTCACTAACAAGTTTCATCAGTAATTCCAAAGAGAATGTCAATTATATGTGTATGTGTGTTGAACATAAAACAAAAGTCTAAGATTGCTTCTTAATTTATTCTCTACATTCATCAATCTCTCATAGTAACATTTCCAGGCCTCTTTCTTTTGAGCATCAGTGGTGCTAAGTGTACCAATGTCATTTCTAACACACCTTTCCCTGTCTTGCAATGTGGAACACTTCACACCTCTCATTCTCATGTCTCAATACGTTGGTAATCTTTCTTTTTTCAGCCTCTCTCTGTGTTATGTATACCTGTCTTCTAGCTTCTCTCTTAGCTACCTGGTCCTGGTCTGACACCCCTATTTTTCCAGTCTTTCCATGCCTGTCACTTGTCTTTAACCCTTTATCATTTAAACTGGCCATATCCAGCCAGAATTCTCTCACCTTCTGTTCAAACCGGCTGTAACTCGCTGCTCATATTGATGTTAATGTATTGTCCTCAAAATAAGTAATATCAAAGTCTCATAGATTCAATATTATGTGAGATAAAGACTTTACCATGAAAATATAATAGTAAATATAGAGTAATGTAAATGCTACATGGTTAATAGCTCTATCTACTGTGCTGTTTCACCACTAGGTCACCCTCTGTCTGGCTGGAACTTTGTTCCAGCCACAAGTCTTATCAATTATTCCAAAGAAATTGTCAATTATATATGTGTGTTTGTGGGTATTGAACATTGAAAATAAAACAAAAGTCTGAGATATGATTCATTGTTTTACAATCGTTTCAGAGGGTTGATTGATCATGGTAAATCAATATATTGATACAGTGTGATTGATCAGGGATTTTGAGACTAGAAATAGTTAGTGACATAACAACTACCTGTTTGTCAATATATCAATCTACCATGATCAATCAAACCTCTGAAATGATCGTAAAACAATGAACTAATTAAGAACATATCTTTGTCTCTAGTTTTATTTTTATTGTTCAAAACACACACATATATATAAATGACTCTGTAACTCTAGAAGAATCTTTGAAGGAACCTTATGTGATGAGATCCTACTACAAAAACTATAACTTTCATCACCCAATCTTGTTGAAACCATCTCTTCAAGGCTGCAATGTGTTCTAACAATGTTATCTTGAATACTAGTATATATATATCATCATTTTACGTCTGTTTTTCCCTGCTTGCAAGGGTGGGACGGGTCCTATTCAGCACAGCATCTCTCCACTTGTCATCTCCTCGGTGAGTTTTAGCGATCTGAGGTCTTCTCTCACCACCTCCGCCCATGTTTTACATGGTCTATCTCTTATGCGTCTTCCTACTACTGGGATTATTTGGCACTTCTTTACCCAGTGGTCACATGTCTATACCATCTCAGTCTTCTCTCTTGCACACCACAACCTATCCCTCTTATACCCAGTTTCTTTCTCAACTCGTCTATGCTTGGTCGTTCACGCATATTGACATTGCACATCCAACGGAGCATGCTTGCTTCTCTCCAGCCCTCACATATCCTTTGCAGTTGCTGCCCATGTCTTACTACCATGCGACATCGCATATCGGCATCATATAACCATCCTTTCGTATGCAGGGACAAACCCTTCTTTGTCAACAGAGAAAGCAGCTCATTAAACTTCTTCCAACCCGTCCTTATTCTAGAACCTATGGGGGTGGAGGTTGGGTAGTGGGATGGGGGTGTATATTTGGTTAAGAGGTGCCTACTGACTGTAGGTTTCGCTTTGTACATAGGCAAGGTGGGTCTTCTGTATTACTGAGTAGCGCCAAAGATCTCGATCCAGTGACATTGTCTTAATGTATATATATACATGTACACACAATTATATATATCTATATATATATATATATATGTGTGTGTGTGTGTGTGTTAAACTGTTTATATACACACATTATTCAACCTGCCCTTTGTTTTGAGGAAAAAGGCTTTAGTAAGTTGCCATGGTAGTAGCATCCTGAACCTTTTCCATTCCATGTTCACTCAGGCTGCTCTACTTTCAGAACACCCACCTCCACTGATGATATCATCACCCAGGTAGCAGAAGCTGTCTACCTCTTCTATGTGACCCTCCAACAGTTTGTTAGAGCTTGTTTCCTGTGAAGGCGTGTGGCTGAGTGGTTAGAGAATTGGATTCGCAATCGTGAGGTTGTGAGTTCGATTCACCGACCGGGTGATGCGTTATGTCCTTGAGCAAGACATTTTATTTCACATTGCTCCTTCTACCTGGAGTTGTGACTGATAGATAGTATTAGCAATTGGAAAGACCAATGGAAACATTGTTTCCTCGGTCCAATTTGACAAAAGTCAATCGTTGTTTCCTGTGAATGTTTGCTGCTTACTGCTCCTGTGCACTGGCCACATGTAAAACCTATATTCTTAGCTAACATGATATCCCACTACATCTCTTGTGTACCCATTGTTTGTATTTTGGACAGAGAATGGAATTTCTACCTACACCTTTCTAGCACACTGAGCAAGGCCATTTTTCTGAGGGGAGCAGGGCCCTGTTTTCCCTTCTACTGATACTTGGCTGGCTAACCCAGACATAGTCCTAAACAAATGAAACACTAGTGGAGTCGTAGGGGTACTCTAAGTGACATACAGTATTTCTCGGGCATATTTTAAAACCTGATGGAGCCCATCACCTCTCTCATCTGAACACAATTGAGATCTGAATAAAACTTCAAGTGAAAACAGATATTGTATGGATTCATATAGACTCGTAACTCCTGGTCTAAACACAGCCGATTTCTCCCAGATAAAGAGAGAAAAGAAGTAAGAAAAAGATATAGAGGAACAATTGACTCCTACTAATAAAAAGATGGAAGTTAAACTGGTGTTGACATGTCACCAGGAGAGGAGATAATAGCTATGTTAGAGAGTCCTATCAGAATAAATTTTTCACTAAACTGCCATAGAGCAGACCTCTCTAGAGATAGAAGGATAACATTTATAGAACATGCTGGAATACCACTGTTTGCATTGCAGAGAATTACTCTGGACAGGAAAGTTGATATCTACAGTTTACCAATATAGAAATATAAAATTTCCACTGTTAAATCTATCTCTGCTTCTTAAGTATTCTGTATTATCTCATACTGTTTCTTTCTTATTTCAGAATACCAGATGACATTGGGATAAATTATTATTTTCAATCTCGGATACATCACCTCTATTTATCATCATTTGAAGATTATTAACTGAAATCACAGTTGAGGGAAATATAGAAGATATATTTTTTAGGAATATAATGTAAAAAATATTACAAGTATATTCTGTTGGAGATAAAATTATTATGGAATATAAATTGAGTGAAAAGGTTAAATGCGAAACACAATCGAAAATGTTTAGTTTTCCTGGTGAGATGACAAAGGTTGGAGAAGAGAAACCATATCACTGCAATATCTAGTAAATCAACTACTCACAAAGTTATACATACAGGAGACAAGCCATATCACTGTGATATCTGTAGTAAATCATTCTCTCACAGTATTGCCCTAGCTAGTCGCAAACGTATACATACATGAGACAAGCCATATCATTGTGAGTTCTGTGGGATATCATTCTCTCAGTGTAGTGTCTTAACTAGCCACAATCGTATACATAGCGGAGAGAAGCCATATCACTGTGAGATCTGTGGTAAATCATTCTCTGTAAGTAGTAACTTAACTACCCACAAACGTATAAATACTAGAGAGAAGCCGTGTAACAGTGAGATCTGTGGCAAATCATTCTCTATAAATAGTACCTTAACTAGCCACAAATGTATAGATACTGGAGAGAAGCCATATCACTGTGATATTTGTGCTAAATCATTCTATGGGAAAGGTAGCTTAACTAGTCACAACCATTTACATACAGGTGAGAAGCCATATCACTCGGATATCTGTGGTAAATCATTCACTAAAAATAGTACCTTTACCTCTCACAACCATTTACATACAGGTGAGAAGCCATATCACTGTAATATCTGTGGTAAAACATTCCCTCAGAGTGATGCATTAACTAAACACTTACGTACCCATACAGGAGACAAGCCATACCACTGTGACATCTGTGGTAAATCATTCTCTCAAAGTAGTCACTTAACTAGACAAAAACGTATACATACAGGACAGAGGGCATATTTCTGTAATATCTGTGGTAAATCATTCAATAAAAGTAGTACCTTGACTACACACATGCGAATACATACAGGGGATATGTCATATCACTGTGATATCTGTGGTAAATCTTTCTCTGAAAGTATCGCCTTAACTAGACACAAACGTATACATACAAGAGACAAGCCATACCACTGTGATATCTGTGGTAAATCATTCTCTCAAAGTAGCACCTTAACTAGCCACAAGCGTATACATACAGGAGACAAGCCATATCACTGTGATATCTGTGGTAAATCATTCTCTCAAAGTAGTCCCTTAACTAGACATAAACGTATACATACAGGAGACAAGCCATATCACTGTGATATCTGTGGTAAATCATTCTCTGTAAGTGGTCACTTAACTAAACACAAACGTATACATACAGGAGACAAGCCATATCACTGTGATATCTGTGGTAAATCATTCTCTCATAGTAGTAACTTAACTAGCCACAAACGTATACATACAGGAGACACGCCATACCACTGTGATATCTGTGGTAAATCATTCTCTCAAAGTAGTACCTTAACTAGCCACAAGCGTATACATACAGGAGACAAGCCATATCACTGTGATATCTGTGGTAAATCATCCTCTGAAAGTAATGCCTTAACTAGACACAAACGTATACATACAGGAGACACGCCATACCACTGTGATATCTGTGGTAAATCATACTCTGATAGTAGTAACTTAACTAGACACAAACGTATACATACAGGAGACAAGCCATATCACTGTGATATCTGTGGTAAATCATTCTCTCGAAGTAGTCACTTAGCTTCCCACAAACATATACATACAGGGGAGACGCCATACCACTGTGATATCTGTGGTAAATCATTCTCTGATAGTAGTTCCTTAACTAACCACAAACGTATACATACAGGAGACAAGCCATACCACTGTGATATCTGTGGTAAATTATTCTCTCGAAGTAGTACCTTAACTAGCCACAAACATATACATACAGGAGACAAGCCATATCACTGTGATATCTGTGGTAAATCATTCTCATTAAGTAGTACCTTAACTAGCCACAAACGTACCCATACAGGGGACAAGCCTTATCACTGTGATATCTGTGGTAAATCATTCTCATTAATTAGTACCTTAACTAGCCACAAACGTACCCATACAGGAGACAAGCCATACCACTGTGATATCTGTGGTAAATCATTCTCTCAAAGTAGTACCTTAACTAGCCACAAATCTATACATACAGGAGACAAGCCATATCACTGTGATATCTGTGGTAAATCATTCTCTCGAAGTAGTACCTTAACTAGCCACAAACATATACATACAGTAGACAAGCCATATCGCTGTGATATCTGTGGTATATCACTCTCTCGGAGTAGTACCTTAACTAGACACATACGTACCCATACAGGAGAGAAGCCATATCACTGTGATATCTGTGGTATATCATTCTCTGGGAAAAGTAGCCTAACTACACACAAACTTATACATGCAGAGGAGAAATCATAATGCAATGACATCAGTGATAAATCCTCTCAAAATTGTGAATTAATGAGAATACAAATATATATCAGTGTAATATCTATGGTAAATCATTCTCTTTCAATGCTACATTAACTTCACACAAACATATACAGGTGGGAAGCCATATCACTTTGATATGTTTGGAAAATATATCTTTTAATGCAGCAATTTAACTAAATATATGCATAGATGAGGGAAAACATCATCATCATCATCATCATTTTACGTCTGCTTTTCCCTGCTTGCAAGGGTGGGATGAGTCCTATTCAACACAGCATCTCTCCACTTGTCACGGTCCTTTGTGATCTACACCGTGAGCTTAAGAGGTCTGCCCTTACCACCTCAGCCCATGTAAATCATTTTCTAATTTTGGTGTCACTAAACACTAACATACAGGAGAGGAACCATATCACTGTGATGCCTGTGGTAAATCCCTCTCTAAATGTTGTGGTTTCACTAAACACTAACATACAGGACAGGAACTATATCATTGTGATGTCTGTAGTAAATCCTTCTCTAAATGTTGTGGCTTCCCTACACACTAACATACAGGAGAGGAACTATATCACCTTGATGTCTGTGCTAAATAATTCTCTATGTGTTGTGGCGTCCCTACACACTAACATATACAGGAGAGGAACTATATCACCTTGATGTCTGTGATAAATCATTCTCTATATGTTGTGGCTTCACTACACAGTAACACATACAAGAGAGGAACCATATCACTGTGGTGTCTGTGGTAAATAATTCTCTTGTAAAGGTTACTTGATGCAAACACAAACACAATCAGACAAGATAAAAACCATGTCACTCACCTAAAATACTGCCACCAATGTTGTTAATATCTTGAATAAAACTGTTTTACTAAGAAATTATTCTCCTTTCATTTCATTTGTAGAAGTTGTAACCAAGACTTGTGCTGACAAAACTGTATTGTTCAGAATTGACATACGTTATATATATGTGAATGTATGTGTGTAGAAATTTGTGTCCATGTATATATTTGTATATAAGTATGTGCATATCATCATCATTTTGTGTCTGCTTTTCCCTGCTTGCAAGGGTGGGACTGAACTGATTCTGGCTTGATTTCTACAGCTGGATGCCCTTCCTAACACCAACCTCATTTACAGTGAATGCTGGGTGCTTTTTTGCCGTGGCACCTCCACGACCACTTTGCAGTGGAATGATATGAACCCCAGTCCCTATCATCTCATTTCTACAGCTGAGTAAACTGGAGCAATGTGAAATAAAGTGTCTTGCTCAAGGAAACAACACATCACACGGTCTGAGAATTGAACTCAGAACTTTTTGATTGCAAGGCCAATGCTCTAACCACTAAGCAATGTGCCTCCACTGTGCATATCTGTATTTGATTTATTTATTATGTATGTGTGTATATGTACGTCATCTTCATCAACATCATCACGGTTTTTATGTTCGTTTTTCTATGCTTCCTTGGGTTGGACATGTCCTTCTCAACATGTCATCTTTCAACTTGTTGTGTTCCTTTGTCATCTCCTCTGTGAGATTCAGTTATTTGAAGTCAGTTCACACAGCGCCTGTCCAGGTCTTTCTTGGTCTACCTCTACTATGGCTTCCTTCTACTGGGATGTCCTGGCACTTCTTCACCCAGCTGTCATTATCCATGTGTATCACATGTCCGTACCAATCCAGTCTTCTCTCTTACACATCTCTTAAGATCCCTCTTAAACCCAGCTTCTCCCTCAACTTGTCCAAGCTCTGCCTTTCTCTCACACTTAAATGGCATATCCAATGAAGCATGGTTGCTTCATTTCTCTCCTGTCTACACTTTTTTTCTGCTGTCACAGCCCTTTTTTCACTACCATGCAGCATCATATTTTATTGGCAGGTGTTATACAGTCATCCTCCACTGCTAATTAAGTCACAGAAGCTATCAACCACTTCAATGTGTGTATAATTACTTGTGTATATATGTGTATACATCTGCATAGATTTGCAGTATATGATACAGCTGGGAGAACATCTCATATTATCTGGGTCCTTCTAGCAGATCCAGCAAGTAACACATATATATATATATATATATATATATGTATAATATATATATATATACATATATCGTCAGTCGATCGACTTTCGTCAAATTGGACCGAAGAAACAATGTTTCCATTGGTCTTTCCAATTGCTAATACTATCTATTGGTTACAACTCCAGGTAGAAGGAGCAATGTGAAATAAAGTGTCTTGCTCAAGGACATAACACATCACCCGGTTCGAGAACGATATCACTGTGATGTCTGTGATAAATCCTTCTCTAAATGTTGTGGCTTCACTAGACACTAACATACAGGAGAGGAACCATATCACTGTGATGTCTGTGGTAAATCCTTCTCTAAATGTTGTGGCTTCACTACACACTAACATACAGGAGAGGAACTATATCACTGTGATGTCTGTGGTAAATAATTCACTTGTAAAGGTTACTTGATGCAACACAAACACAATCAGACAAGATAAAAACCAGTCACTCACCTAAAATAGTGCCACCAATGTTGTTAATATTTTGAATAAAGCTGTTTTACTAAGAAATTATTCTCCTTTCGTTTTATTTGTAGAAGTTGTAACCAAGACTTGTGCTGACAAAACTGTATTGTTCAGAATTGACATATGCTATATATATGTGAATGTATGTGTGTAGAAATTTGTGTCCATGTATCATCATTCATCATCATTTCATTTTACGTCCGCTTTTTCCCTGCTTGCAAGGGTGGGACAGGAACTGATTCTGGCTTGATTTCTACAGCTGGATGCCCTTCCTAACACCAACCTCATTTACAGAGAGTGCTGGGTGCTTTTTTGCCGTGGCACCTCCACGGCCACTTTGCAGTGGAATGATATGAATCCCTTTCTACAGCTGAGTAAACTGGAGCAATGTGAAATAATGTGTCTTGCTCAAGGAAACAACACATCACACGGTCTGAGAATTGAACTCACAACCTTTCGATTGCAAGGCCAATGCTCTAACCACTAAGCCATGTGCCTCCACTGTGCATATCTGTATTTGATTTATTTATTATGTATGTGTGTACATGTACGTCATCTTCATCAACATCATCACTGTTTTTATGTCTGTTTTTCTATGCTTCCTTGGGTTGGACACGTCCTTCTCAACATGGCATCTTTCAACTTGTCGTGTTCCTTTGTCATCTCCTCTGTGAGAGTCAGTTATTTGAAGTCAGTTCACACAGCCTCTGTCCAGGTCTTTCTTGGTCTACCTCTACTATGGCTTCCTCCTACTGGGATGTCCTGGCACTTCTTCACCCAGCTGTCATTATCCATGTGTATCACATGTCCATACCAATGCAGTCTTCTCTCTTACACATCTCTTAAGTTCCCTCTTACACCCAGCTTCTTCTTGAACTTGTCCAAACTCTGCCTTTCTCTCACACTTAAATGGCACATCCAATGAAGCATGGTTGCTTCATTTCTCTCCAGTCTACACTTTATTTCTGCTGTCACAGCCCTTGTTTCACTACCATGCAGCATCATATTTTATTGGCAGGTGTTATACAGTCATCTTCCACTGCTAATTAAGTCACAGAAGCTATCAACCACTTCAATGTGTGTATAATTACATGTGTATCTTTATGTGTCTGTATATTTATGTGTATACATCTGCATAGATTTGCAGTATATGATACAGCCAGGAGAACATCTCATATTATCTGGGTCCTTCTAGCAGATCCAGCAAGTGACACATATATATATATATATATGTATAATATATATATATACATATATATATCGTCAGTCGATCGACTTTCGTCAAATTGGGCCGAAGAAACAATGTTTCCATTGGTCTTTCCAATTGCTAATACTATCTATTGGTCACAACTCCAGGTAGAAGGAGCAACGTGAAGTAAAGTGTCTTGCTCAAGGACATAACACATCACCCGGTCCGAGAATTGAACTCACAACCTTTCAATTACAAGCCCAATGCTCTAACCACTAAGCCATATATATTATATATATATTACTAGCCGAATATGCTGGAGATCGCTAAATCGCCTAATGCGGTCCCTAGGGCATTGAAAATTTGAAATTTTTCTCCTCAAAACACTCACAGGACCATAAGTATTACATGTGTAAAGTTTAAAGACAATGGGTTGGGTGGTTCTTCAGTTTTAGGCATTCTCTATTTTAGATATCATCATCATCATCATCATCATCACTGTTTTACGTCCGTTCTTCCACGTTAGCATGGGTTAGACAGGTTGTCCTGTTCTGGGCAGTGTCTGGTCGGCTGACCATTCCTTGCTCATAAAGGAACTGATTTGGCTTGATTTCTACAGCTGGATGCCCTTCCTAACACCAACCTCATTTACAGTGAGTGCTGGGTGCTTTTCGTGGCGCCTACACGTCCACTTTATAGTGTGGGCTGGGTGCTGTTTTGCCGTTGCACCTCCACGACCACCTTGCAGTGGGGGGTGAGGGGGCATATTGTCTATATGCTTCAGCTTGTACCCATGGGAGGTCGGGTACTCTGTATTACTGCGTGACGCCAGAAGTCATGGTCGTGTGTCATTGCCTTTGAGAGGTGTAATTGAGTAAGGTCGGCTTTTATCACCTCATCCCAGGTCATATTGGGTCTCCCCACTCCGCGGTTTCCATCAACTTCTAGTGCTCTGCACCTTTTTATGCAGCTGTCATCCTTCATACGCATCACATGTCCATACCAGCGCAACTGCCTCTCCTGCACACAGCATTTGATTCCTCTTATGCTCAGTCTCTCTCTCAATTCATTTATGCTTTGTCGTTCACATATATTACTGTTACACATCCATCGGAGCATGCAGGCTTCGTTTCTCTCTAATCTACATAAGTCTTCCACCTCTAGTTCTACCATAGATTCAGCTATGAGTGTGAGGTCATCAGCATACAGGAGTTCCCTTGGGCATCCGGTCTAAAACTTCTCCGTTATTGCCTGCAGGAATATGATGAACAGGAGGGGGCTAAGAACAGAGCCCTGGTGGACCCCAACCTATACCCTAAATTCCTCGCTATACTCATTGCCAATCCTAACTTTGCTGACTGCTCCCCTATACATGGCTTGTACCGCTTTCACAAGCCATTCATCTACTCCTAGTTTTCTAAGAGCCCACCAGATTACTGCACGTGGAACTCTGTCAAAGGCTTTCTCAAGGTCGACAAATGCCAAGTAGAGTGGCTTACTTTTAGCTAGGTACTTTTCCTGTAACTGCCTGACAAGGAAAAGGGCATCACTGGTGCCTCTTCCTGGTACAAACCCAAATTGCATCTCGTCTATTTCCACCCGGTCCCTAATCAACTGTGCTATAACTCTTTCTGTTACTTTCATGATCTGGTCCATCAACTTTATACCTCTATAGTTTCCTCTATCTAGTGCATCGCCTTTACCTTTGTAGCAGTTGACAATGATGCTACTGCACCAATCTTTTGGTATGACACCTTTTAGTATTACCTGGTTAACAATACGTGTGGTTATAGTGTGACCTACAGACCCAGATGCCTTCAGCATCTCGGCAGCTATACCCGATGGACCGGTTGCCTTCCCCATCTTCATATCTCCGATTGCCTTACTTAGTACATTGCTGCTGACTTGTACTGCTGGTCCCTCTATAGGGTCTACTTGGGGTAGGGTCTCTTCTTCCCATGCATTCTCCTCATTTAGTAATCTATCATAATGATTCTTTCATGCATCTTTCTTCTCAGCACTTGTGAGGGCAAGCTCACCTTTATCATTCCGGATACACTTCTCTCCAATGACATCACTACTATCTCTGACACACTGCCTCGCAATCTTGAATACCTCCTGTTTCTGGTCCTCACGTTGCAAAACATGCTTGGATTTTCTATCCTCTGCTTCCATCCTAGCTAAGTATACTTGTCGCCTAGCTTCCCTCTTGGTCTCTATGTAATGTACCCTGCTCCTCCCGTTCTTCCATTCTTTCCATGCCTGTCTCTTGGCCTTAACTGCTTCATCTACCTTATTGTTCCACCACCAAGTCACTCTCCTCCTGCTTGAGGTCTTACTCCAGCCACAGATCTCATCCGTCGCCTCTAGTAAATTATTTTTTAGGAACTCCCAGTTCTCTTCTACATTAAACGTCTATATCTGTTCTTCTTTACTGTCGTAGGCGTTGAGTAAAATATCTTCAAATCTGTTACTGGTTGAGGGGACTTTCAGCTTCCAGATCTTTCTTCTCCAGGTTGGCCTCTGTTTCCAGGTTCGTCTAGTTCTGACCGTGAGGTCACTGACAACTAAGCTATGTTGGGATGTACATTCCTCAATAGGGAAGGCTTTTGTGTTTACGACCGTCCATCTGTCACGTCCTCTGATGAGGATAAAATCTAACTGACTAGAGTGCTCCCCTGATCTATAGGTGATCAGGTGGTTGTCAGGTTTTTTAAAGTTTGTGTTACATATCGACATGTCATTGGCGTCGCAGAATTCTAGAAGTCTGAATCCTTCCTCATTCCTTGTGCCAACCCCATGGCCTCCATGTACTCTATTGAAGTGTTTACCTACGTGTCCGTTAAAATCTCCTGCGATGATTAGGAAGTCATTGTCGTCTGTTAGAGCAGTAGTGTGTATTAGGGACTCGTAAAACCTATCCTTAAGTTCGTCTGGCAGCCCCGATTGGGGTGCGTAAGCTGATATTATTGTGGTAATTGTTTTATTCAGGACTAGTCTGAGTTTAATGATTCTTGCATTTACCCTGTACACTGAGATTACTTTATCTACCCACTTGTCAGCTAATAGTATACCTACACCACCCATCCCATCGTCATTTCCCACCCAGAAAAATTTGTAGCACCGACTTTTTCTTACCAGGACTCTGGCAGACTCTCCTCTCCATCTAGTCTCTTGCACACTTCGTATATGAAATATACATATTATATATATATATATATGTTAAATATATATATTATATATATATATATATGTTAAATATATATATTATATATAATATATATATATTAAATATATATCAACCCATACTATAAAGTGGACATGTAGGCACCACGGAAGAAAAGTACCCAGCTCTCAGTGTAAATAAGGTTGATGTTAGGAAGGGTATCCAGCAGTAGAAATCAAGGCAGAATCAGTTCCCGTATGAGAAAGACAAGGTCAACCAACCGGACACTGCCCACAACAGGACAACCCGTCTAACCCATGCTAGCATAGAAGAACGGACGTAAAACAGTGATGATGATTATATATATATATCATCATCATCATTTTTCGTTCGCTTTTCCCTGCTGGCAAGGGTGGGACGGGTCTTATTCAGCACAGCATCTCTCCTCTCGTCACGGTCCTTCGTCATCTCCACCGTGAGCTTCAATCATCTGAGGTCTGTTCTCACCACCTCCGCCCATGTTTTTCGTGGTCTACCTCTACCACGTCTTCCTTCAACTGGCATTTCCTGGCACTTCTTCACCCATCGGTCATCCTCCATGCGTATCACATATCCATACCACCTCAGTCTCCTCTCCCGTACACTAAATTCTATCCCTCTCAGACACAGTTTCTCTCTCAACACATTCATGCTGAGTCGTTCATGCACATTTACACTGCACATCCAACGGAGCATGCTTGCCTCATTTCTCTCCAGCCGTCACATATCCTCTGCAGTTGCTGCCCATTTCTCACTACCATGCAGCATCGCGCTCCTCACACAGGCATCATACAACCGGCCTTTCGTACGCAGGGAGAAACCCTTCTTCATCAGCAGAGGAAGCAGCTCCCTAAACTTCTTCCAACCCATCCTTATTCTCGACACTATGGCCTCGGAACACCCTCATCCCATGCTAATCTGATCTCCTACATACCGGAAGCTAACCAACACTTCTATAGCGCCTTCCTGCATTTGAAAAATGTGTCTATCAATGCGACTTCTACTGTCTAATTTCCCTGTACATCTACTGCATACATATTTCTCCCTACCTGTTAGTTTGCCTGCTATCCCGCTACATCTCTTGTGTACCCAGGATCTGCATTGTGTGCATTTTATAGAATTTTTGCCAGTTCTTTTCTGCATATCGAACATGGCCATTTCCCTGACGGAATCAGAGTTTGTCCTCTTTTATACTCATCAACACTTTTGTCTTAGCTAGGTTCACCCTCAGTTCTCTTGATTCCAACTGCTGTTTCCATAGCCAGAATTTATTCTCTATCTCCTCTACTGATTCTGCTATAAGAACCAGATCGTCAGCATAGAGAAGTTCCCATGCACAGCCAGTCTTAAACTCCTCTGTTATGGCTTGGAGGATTATAATGAACGAGAACAGGCTGAGGACCGAACTTGATGTACTCCTACTTATATTTGGAATTCCTCACTAAACTCCATTCCTACCATGACTTTACTGACAACACCTCTGTACATAGTTTGCACTGTCCTCACAAGCCATTCCTCAACACCTAGTTTCCTTAGGGACCACCAGATGACAGATTGGGAGTCCCTATCAAAAGCTTTCTCTAGGTCAACAAAGGCTAAGTAGAGTGACTTATTCTTCTCTAAGAACCTCTCTTGCAATTGTCTCACCAAGAAGAGGGCATCTGTTGTACTCTTCCCAGGCACAAAACCAAACTGCATCTCATCTAGTTTGACCCTTTCTCTAATTAGTTGTGCTAATATCCTTTCTGCCACTTTCATAACCTGATCCATCAGTTTTATACCCCTACAACTGCTCCTCTCCAGATCATCCCCTTTTTATATATACATATATATATATATATATTATATATCATATATTAAATATGTATACATACAGGGTGCGGACGATAATTATTCGCAAGATTACTGTCTAGGAAATAATAACACAGTAGTTTTGTTTTTTAAGATTTATTTATCAAACTTGGGTCAGTTTGTCTTCATGACTTGTTCTTTCAATCTCACTTGATAAACCTGCCATTGGCTTTGATGACGGCCTCGAAACCGGCTACAGGCCTTCGTCACTGTCCCCTGACTTAGGCCCCTAAAGGCACTTGTGATCCTGGCCTTCAGATCGTCTTTCGTATTGCAGCTAGATCTGTTGTTGTCTTGTTTCACTGCGCCCCACACAAAGAAGTCGAGAGGATTGCAATCACACTAGCTGGGCGGCTAGATGTCAGGGGAGGTGAGGTCAACGAAGTTCTCTGTCAGCCAGGCTTGGATCATATGGCAGGGCGCTGAGTCTTGCTGCCACACGTACGGCCTACCTGCAGCTACCTGGTCCATCAAGGGCTTTACTACCTCGCTCAGAACGCGAATGTAGCCATCGGTGTTCAGCTTGAGACCCTCGGGGAAGCAGTTAGGTTGCATGACGACACCTAAGACCAATGTTGTCGGTGGAAACTTTATCTGTATGACTCTGGGCACGTCTTTGGATGAGACAGCGAGCCACATGTTGTTCTGGGAGTTAACTTCTGGTCTTATTTGTCCTCTCGGCGCAGATTCCAAGAAGAACTCGGTGTCTCTGCCACAAATTTGGAGGTTCAAAATTATTCATAATCAATTATTCTGAAAATAAATAATGGAAATATAGTCACTGTTTTTATGAGGACAAGAGTGACAACGGAGTAAAAAAAATTTGCATAAAATTAGCAGTTGAAAATTGCGACCAAATATCGTCCACACATGTACATATATATATCATATATACATACATATATATATACATATATATATATACATCTATATTCATATATATATATACATATATATGTACAATATAGAGGAACAATGGGAATTCCTGAAAGCAAACTTGCTGATGGCAGCAGATGAAATCTGTGTCTGGAGCAGATCTATAGGCAGGAGGAGAGAAACATGGTGGTGGAACAGTAAGGTGGAGGAGTCAATTAAGGCCAAAAAGCAGGCTTGGAAAGCATGGCGGGATGGGGGAAGTATAGAACACTATCTGGTGGCCAGGAGGGAAGCTAGGAGACAAGTGTACTTCGCAAGAAGGGAAGCAGAGGAAAGAAAGTTCAAAGATGTTCTACAACGCGAGGATCAAAAACGTGAGGTGTTCAGGATTGCTAGGCAATGTGTCAAGGAAAACCGTGATATTTTCGGGGAGAAGTGTGTACTTAATGATGATGGCGTACTTGCCATCACTGATGCTGATAAGAAGGTAGCTTGGAAGTGTCACTACGAAAGGCTACTAAATGAGGAGAATAAATGGGACAAAGACAGTTTCCCCCACATCGACCCAATAGAGGGAACAGCAGTGTTAGTCGAAGGTAGTATAATAAGTAAGGCAATCAAAGATATGAAGACGGGTAAGGCGGCTGAGCTTTCGGAAATAGTTGCTGAAATGCTGAAAGCCTTGGAACGGTGGGACACACCATGGTCACATGGATATTATACCAAGTCATACAGAATGGGGTTGTTCCGAAGGACTGGCGTAGCAACATCATCATTAACTGTTATAAGGGTAAAGGAGATGCCCTAGATAGGAGTAACAATAGAGGCATTAAATTAATCGACCAGGTCATGAAGGTCACAGAAAAAGTAATAGTGCAACTAATCAGAGAGAGAATTGATCTAGATGAAATGCAGTTCGGGTTTGTATCTGGCAAAAGTACTACAGACGCTCTTTTCATTGTACGACAACTACAGGAGAAGTACCTAGCTAAAAGTAAACCCCTATACTTAGGTTTTGTCGACTTGGAGAAAGCCTTCGACAGAGTCCCCCGTTCCATTATCTGGTGGGCTCTTAGAAAACTAGGTGTTGATGAATGGCTTGTGAGAGCTATACAAGCCATGTATAAAGAAACAGTCAGCAAGGTTAGAATTAACAACGAATATAGTGAAGAGTTTAGCGTAAAAGTTGGTGTTCATCAGGGCTCCGTTATTATCCCCCTACTATTTATTATTGCCCTTCAGGCTATAACAGTGGAGTTCAAGACCGGCTGCCCATGGGAACTCCTATACGCAGATGATCTAACGCTCATAGCTGAATCAATGGCCGAACTAGAGAAGAAATTCCAAACATGGAAGCATGGCCTAGAATCAAAAGGCCTTAAAATTAACCTGTCTAAGACTAAAGTTCTAGTTTGTAGGAAGGAAAATAGGGCGCCGGTCCTATCCGGGAAATGGCCATGCTCAGTGTGTAGGAAAGGAGTAGCTAGAAACTCCATTTTATGTCCCAAATGCAAAGTATGGGTGTAGGGGGTTCACAAGTAAGCTAACTAAGAACATTGCTTTTATATGTGGCCGGTGCTCTGGTGCAATAAGTAGCAGCAAGTGCCCACGGAATACTAGCTCATTCGATTGCACAGATGGTTCTATAGAAATAGTGGACAGCTTCCGTTACCTGGGTGACAAAATCAGCAGTAGGGGAGGGTGCTCTGAAAGTACAGTAGCTAGAGTCAGAACTGGATGGAAAAAGTTCAGAGAGCTTATACCACTATTAGCCGCTAAAGGGTTCTCCTTAAAAATGAAAGGTAGGCTGTATGAAGCCTGCATACGAACATATATGTTGCATGGCCGTGAGACCTGGGCATTGTGTGCAGAGGATATACGCAGACTAGAGAGGAACGAAGCTTGCATGCTCCGCTGAATGTGTAATAGTAATATACGTGAACGGCAAAGCATAAACAAACTAAGGGAGAAATTAGGAATAAGAGGGATCAGATGTTGTTTACTCGAGAGAAGACTACGTTGGTATGGTCACGTGATGCGCATGAAAGACGACAGCTGTATAAAAAAGTGCAGGGCAATAAAAATAGGCGGTAGCCACGGAGTAGGCAGATCCAGAAAAACCTGGGACGACTTGATAAATTCCGACCTCACACACTTACACCTCTCCAAGACAATGTCACTGGACCGATGTCATTTGTCCATAATATAATATAATATAATATAATATAATATAATATAATATAATATAATATAATATAATATAATATAATATAATATAATATAATATAATATAATATAATATAATATAATATAATATAATATAATATAATATAATATAATATAATATAATATAATATAATATAATATAATATAATATAATATAATATAATATAATATAATATAATATAATATAATATAATATAATATAATATAATATAATATAATATAATATAATATAATATAATATAATATAATATAATATAATATAATATAATATAATATAATATAATATAATATAATATAATATAATATAATATAATATAATATAATATAATATAATATAATATAATATAATATAATATAATATAATATAATATAATATAATATAATATAATATAATATAATATAATATAATATAATATAATATAATATAATATAATATAATATAATATAATATAATATAATATAATATAATATAATATAATATAATATAATATAATATAATATAATATAATATAATATAATATAATATAATATAATATAATATAATATAATATAATATAATATAATATAATATAATATAATATAATATAATATAATATAATATAATATAATATAATATAATATAATATAATATAATATAATATAATATAATATAATATAATATAATATAATATAATATAATATAATATAATATAATATAATATAATATAATATAATATAATATAATATAATATAATATAATATAATATAATATAATATAATATAATATAATATAATATAATATAATATAATATAATATAATATAATATAATATAATATAATATAATATAATATAATATAATATAATATAATATAATATAATATAATATAATATAATATAATATAATATAATATAATATAATATAATATAATATAATATAATATAATATAATATAATATAATATAATATAATATAATATAATATAATATAATATAATATAATATAATATAATATAATATAATATAATATAATATAATATAATATAATATAATATAATATAATATAATATAATATAATATAATATAATATAATATAATATAATATAATATAATATAATATAATATAATATAATATAATATAATATAATATAATATAATATAATATAATATAATATAATATAATATAATATAATATAATATAATATAATATAATATAATATAATATAATATAATATAATATAATATAATATAATATAATATAATATAATATAATATAATATAATATAATATAATATAATATAATATAATATAATATAATATAATATAATATAATATAATATAATATAATATAATATAATATAATATAATATAATATAATATAATATAATATAATATAATATAATATAATATAATATAATATAATATAATATAATATAATATAATATAATATAATATAATATAATATAATATAATATAATATAATATAATATAATATAATATAATATAATATAATATAATATAATATAATATAATATAATATAATATAATATAATATAATATAATATAATATAATATAATATAATATAATATAATATAATATAATATAATATAATATAATATAATATAATATAATATAATATAATATAATATAATATAATATAATATAATATAATATAATATAATATAATATAATATAATATAATATAATATAATATAATATAATATAATATAATATAATATAATATAATATAATATAATATAATATAATATAATATAATATAATATAATATAATATAATATAATATAATATAATATAATATAATATAATATAATATAATATAATATAATATAATATAATATAATATAATATAATATAATATAATATAATATAATATAATATAATATAATATAATATAATATAATATAATATAATATAATATAATATAATATAATATAATATAATATAATATAATATAATATAATATAATATAATATAATATAATATAATATAATATAATATAATATAATATAATATAATATAATATAATATAATATAATATAATATAATATAATATAATATAATATAATATAATATAATATAATATAATATAATATAATATAATATAATATAATATAATATAATATAATATAATATAATATAATATAATATAATATAATATAATATAATATAATATAATATAATATAATATAATATAATATAATATAATATAATATAATATAATATAATATAATATAATATAATATAATATAATATAATATAATATAATATAATATAATATAATATAATATAATATAATATAATATAATATAATATAATATAATATAATATAATATAATATAATATAATATAATATAATATAATATAATATAATATAATATAATATAATATAATATAATATAATATAATATAATATAATATAATATAATATAATATAATATAATATAATATAATATAATATAATATAATATAATATAATATAATATAATATAATATAATATAATATAATATAATATAATATAATATAATATAATATAATATAATATAATATAATATAATATAATATAATATAATATAATATAATATAATATAATATAATATAATATAATATAATATAATATAATATAATATAATATAATATAATATAATATAATATAATATAATATAATATAATATAATATAATATAATATAATATAATATAATATAATATAATATAATATAATATAATATAATATAATATAATATAATATAATATAATATAATATAATATAATATAATATAATATAATATAATATAATATAATATAATATAATATAATATAATATAATATAATATAATATAATATAATATAATATAATATAATATAATATAATATAATATAATATAATATAATATAATATAATATAATATAATATAATATAATATAATATAATATAATATAATATAATATAATATAATATAATATAATATAATATAATATAATATAATATAATATAATATAATATAATATAATATAATATAATATAATATAATATAATATAATATAATATAATATAATATAATATAATATAATATAATATAATATAATATAATATAATATAATATAATATAATATATACATATATATATAATAGAGGCACATGGCTTAGTGGTTAGGGCATTGGCCTTGCAATCGAAAGGTTGTGAGTTCAATTCTCAGACCGGGTGATGTGTTGTTTCCTTGAGCAAGGCACTTTATTCCACATTGCTCCAGTTTACTCAGCTGTAGAAATGAGATGATAGGGACTGGTGTCCCTATCATTCCACTGTAAAGTGGTCGTGGAGGTGCCACGGCAAAAAAGCACCCAGCACTCACTGTAAATGAGGTTGGTGTTAGGAAGGGCATCCAGCTGTAGAAATCAAGCCAGCATCAGTTCCCATCCCACCCTTGCAAGCAGGGAAAAAGCGGATGTAAAATGAAATGATGATGATGATGTGTGCAAGAGACTAGATGGAGAGAAGAGTCTGCCAGAGTCCTGGGAGGAAAAAGTGGGTGCTACAAATTTTTCTGGGTGGGAAATGACGATGGGATGGGTGGTGTAGGTATACCACTAGCTGACAAATGGGTAGATAAAGTAATCTCAGTGTACAGGGTAAATGCAAGAATCATTAAACAGACTAGTCCTGAATAAAACAATTACCACAATAATATCAGCTGACGCACCCCAATCGGGGCTGCCAGACGAACTTAAGGATAGGTTTTACGAGTCCCTAATGCACACTACTGCTCTAACAGACGACAATGACTTCCTAATCATCGCAGGAGATTTTAACGGACACGTAGGTAAACACTGCGACGGCTTCAATAGAGTACATGGAGGCCATGGGGTTGGCACAAGAAATGAGGAAGGATTCAGACTTCTAGAATTCTGCGACGCCAATGACATGTCGATAT
Source organism: Eledone cirrhosa (assembly GCA_964016885.1). NCBI lineage: Eukaryota > Metazoa > Mollusca > Cephalopoda > Octopoda > Eledonidae > Eledone > Eledone cirrhosa. The sequence continues at coordinate 6,540,204 of OZ024757.1, read as the reverse complement.
GTAACACAAACTTTAAAAAACCCGACAACCACCTGATCACCTATAGATCAGGGGAGCACTCCAGTCAGATAGATTTTATCCTCATCAGAGGACGTGACAGATGGACGGTCGTAAACACAAAAGCCTTCCCTAGTGAGGAACGTACATCCCAACATAGCTTAGTTGTCAGCGACCTCACGGCCAGAACTAGTCGAACCTGGAAACAGAGGCCAAACTGGAGAAGAAAGATCTGGAAGCTGAAAGTCCCCTCAACCAGTAACAGATTTAAAGATATTTTACTCAATGCCTACGACAGTACAGAAGAACAGATAGAGACATTCAATATAGAAGAGAACTGGGAGTTCCTAAAAAATAATTTACTAGAGGCGACGGATGAGGTCTGTGGCTGGAGTAAGACCTCAAGCAGGAGGAGAGTGACTTGGTGGTGGAACAATAAGGTAGATGAAGCAGTCAAGGCCAAGAGACAGGCATGGAAAGAATGGAAGAATGGGGGGAGCAGGGTACATTACATAGAGACCAAGAGGGAATCTAGGGGACAAGTATACTTAGCTAGGAGGGAAGCAGAGGATAGAAAATTCAAGCATGTTTTGCAACGTGAGGGCCAGAAACAGGAGGTATTCAAGATTGCGAGGCAGTGTGTCAGAGATAGTTGTGATGTCATTGGAGAGAAGTGTATCCGGAATGATAAAGGTGAGCTTGCCCTCACAAGTGTTGAGAAGAAAGATGCATGGAAGAGTCATTATGATAGATTACTAAATGAGGAGAATGCATGGGAAGAAGAGACCCTACCCCAAGTAGACCCTATAGAGGGGCCAGCAGTACAAGTCAGCAGCAACGTAGTAAGTAAGGCAATCAAAGATATGAAGATGGGGAAGGCAACTGGTCCATCGAGTATAGCTGCCGAGATGCTGAAGGCATCTGGGTCTGTAGGTCACACTATAACCACACGTATCGTTAACCAGGTAATACTAGGTGTCATACCAAAAGATTGGTGCAGTAGCATCATTGTCAACTGCTACAAAGGTAAAGGCGATGCACTATATAGAGGAAACTTGAGAGGTATAAAGCTGATGGACCAGGTCATGAAAGTAACAGAAAGAGTTATAGCACAGTTGATTAGGGACCGGGTGAAAATAGACAAGATGCAATTTGGGTTTGTACCAGGAAGAGGCACCACTGATGCCCTCTTCCTTGTGAGGCAGTTACAGGAAAAGTACCTAGCTAAAAGTAAGCCACTCTACTTGGCATTTGTCGACCTTGAGAAAGCCTTTGACAGAGTTCGACGTGCTGTAATCTGGTGGGCTCTTAGAAAACTAGGAGTAGATGAATGGCTTGTGAAAGCCATGTATAGGGGAGCAGTCAGCAAAGTTAGGATTAGCCTAATGCGGTCCCTAGGGCATTGAAAATTTGAAAAACACTCACAGGACTATAAATATTACATGTGCAAATTAGAAAACAATCGGTTGGTTCGTTCTTGAGTTTTAGACATTCTCTATTTTAGATATCATCATCACCGTTTTACGTCCATTCTTCCACACTAGCATGGGTTAGACGGGTTGTTCTGTTCTGGGCAGTGTCTGGTCGGCTGACCATTCCTTGCTCATAAAGGAACTGATTTGGCTTGATTTCTACAGCTGGATGCCCTCCTAACACCAACCTCATTTACATTGAGTGCTGGGTGCTTTTTCGTGGCGCCTACACATCCACTTTACAGTGTGGGCTGAGTGCTTTTTTGCCGTGGCACCTCCACGACCACCTTGCAGTGGGGGGTGAGGGGGCATATTGTCTATATGCTTCAGCTTGTACCCATGGGAGGTCGGGTACTCTGTATTACTGCATGACGCCAGAGGTCACGGTTGTGTATCATCGCCTTTGAGAGGTGTAATTGGGTAAGGTAGGCTTTTATCACCTCATCCCAGGTCATCTTGGATCTCCCCACTTCGCGGTTTCCATCGACTTCTAGTGCTCTGCACCTTTTTATGCAGCTGTCATCCTTCATACGCATCACATGTCCACACCAACGCAACCGCCTCTCCTGCATACAGCATTTGATTCCTCTTATACTCAGTCTCTCTCTCAGATATATATATTATATTATATATATATGTTATATATATTATATGATATATATATATATGTTATATATATATATTATATATATATCAACCCACACTATAAAGTGGACATGTAGGCACCACGGAAGAAAAGTACCCAGCACTCACTGTAAATAAGGTTGGTGTTAGGAAGGGCATCCATCTGTAGAAATCAAGCCAAAATCAGTTCCCATATGAGCAAGACAAGGTCAGCCAACCGGACACTGCCCACAACAGGACAACCCGTCAAACCCATGCTAGCATAGAAGAACGGACGTAAAACAGTGATGTTGATGATATATAAATATATATATCATCATCATCATTTTACGTTCGCTTTTCCCTGCTTACAAGGGTTGGACGGGTCTTATTCAGCACAGCATCTCTCCACTTGTCACGGTCCTTCGTCATCTCCACAGTGAGCTTCAATGATCTGAGGTCTGTTCTCACCACCTCCGCCCATGTTTTTCGTGGTCTACCTCTACCACGTCTTCCTTCAACTGGCATTACCTGGCACTTCTTCACCCATCGGTCATCTTCCATAAGCATCACATGTCTACATCACCTCAGTCTCCTCTCCCGTACACTACATTCTATCCCTCTCAGACAAAGTTTCTCTCTCAACACATTTATGCTGGGTTGTTCAAGCACATATACACTGCACATCCAACGGAGCATGCTTGCCTCATTTCTCTTCTGCCGTCGCATATCCTCTGCAGTTGCTGCCATGTCTCACTACCATGCAGCATCGCGCTCCTCACACAGGCATCATACAACCGGCCTTTCATACGCAGGGAGAAAACCTTCTTCAGCAGAGGAAGCAGCTCCCTAAACTTCTTCCAACCCATCCTTATTCTAGATACTATGGTCTCGGAACACTCTCCTCCCATGCTAATCTGATCTCCTAGGTACCGGAGGCTATCCACCACTTCTATAGAACCCAACTGTATTTGAAAAATGTGTCTATCACTACGATTACTACTGCCAACTTTCCCTGTACATCTACTGCATACATATTTCTCCCTAACTGTTAGTTTACCTGCTATCCCACTACATCTCTTGTGTACCCAGGATCTGCATTGTGTGCATTTTATAGAATTTATGCCAGTTCCTTTTCTGCATATCGAACATGGCCATTTCCCTGACGGAATCAGAGTTTTGTCCTGTTTTCTACTCATCAACATTTTGTCTTAGCTAGGTTCACCTTCAGTCCTCTTGCTTCCAACTGCTGTTTCCATAGCCAGAATTTATTCTCTAACTCCTCTACTGATTCTGCTATAAGAACCAGATCGTCAGCATAGAGAAGTTCCCATGGACAGCCAGCCTTAAACTCCTCTGTTATGGCTTAGAGGACTATAATGAACAAGAGCAGGCTGAGGACCGAACCTTGATGTACTCCTACTTATATCTGGAATTCCTCACTAAACTCCATTCCTACCCTGACTTTACTGACAGCACCCATGTACATAGTTTGCACTGTCCTTACAAGCCATTCCACAACAGCAAGTTTCCTTAGGGACCACCAGATGTCAGATCGGGGCACCCTATCAAAAGGCCTTCTCTAGGTCAACAAAGGCTAAGTATAGTGACTTATTCTTCTCTAAGAACCTCTCTTGCAATTGTCTCACCAAGAAGAGGGCATCTGTTGTTCTCTTCCCAGGCACAAAACCAAACTGCATTTCATCAAGTTTGACCCTTTCTCTAATCAGTTGTGCTAATATCCTTTCTGCCACTTCATAACCCGATCCATCAGTTTCATACCCCTATAATTGTTCCTCTCCAGAGCATCCCCTTTTTATATATACACACATATATATATATGTATATATATATATATATATATGTATATATATATATATATATATATATATATATAGTGAAAAATTGAACGGGAACAAAACAGAGAGGCAGTATGAACAAAGTATATATATATTATATATCATATATTATATATGTATACATACAGAGTGCGGACGATAATTATTCGCAAGATTACTGACTAGGAAAAAATAACAATAGTTTTGTTTTTTAAGATTTATTTATCAAACTTGGGTCAGTTTGTCTTCATGACTTGTTCTTTCAATCTCACTCGATAGACCCGCCATTGGCTTTGATGACAGCCTCGAAACCGGCTAAAGGCCTTCGTCACTGTCCCCTTACTTAGGCCCTTAAAGGAACTTGTGATCCTGGCCTTCAGATCGTCTTTCGTATTGCAGCTGGATCTGTTGGTGTCTCATTCCACTGTGCGTCACACAAAGAAGTCGAGAGGATTGCAGTCAGGTAAGCTGGGAGGGCAGATGTCAGGGGAGGTGAGGTCGATGAAGTTCTCTGACAGCCAGGCTTGGACCTTTTGGCTGGTATGGCAGGGCGCTGAGTCTTGCAGCCACACGTATGCCCTACCTGGTTGATCCAGGGCTTTACTACCTCGCTCAGAACGCGAATGTAGCCATCGGTGTTCAGCTTGAGACCCTCAGGGAAGCAGTCAGGTGGCATTACGTCACCTTGACTGCTGACGACACCTAAGACCAATGTTGTCGGTGGAAACTTTATCTGCATGACTCTGGGCACGTCTTTGGATGAGACAGCGAGCCACCTGTTGTTCTGGGAGTTGATTTTCTGGTCTTATTTGTCCTCCCTGCGCTGATTCCAAGAAGAACTCCGTGTCTCTTCCACAAATTTGGAGGTTAAAATTATTCATAATCAATTATTCTGAAAATAAATAATGGAAATATAGTCACTGTTTTTATGAGGACAAGAGTGACAACTGAAGTAAAAAAAATTTGCATAAAATTAGTAGTTGAAAATTGCGACCAAATATCGTCCACACCTGTACATATATATATCATATATACATACATATATATATACATATATATATATATTCATTGATGTCCTCTCTTTAAGCCGTTTTCCTGCTGATTCAATCTTATATAACGTCTTGCAGACTAAATAGGGGGTATTGTAGTGACCTACATTCCGAGGGCTCATGGATACATTCTCTGTGCGTTGTTTGGCTCAGTTCAGCCAATCGCTACCAGCGTAGGAAAATGTATCTCGACCTCCGCCCAGAAGGAAAAATTCCTGCGGAGATTCGAAACACTCTCTCTTGCAGTTCGACACTGTGAAGGTAAACGTCTCTTGCTTTCGTACCTCAAGCATAGACAATATGTAGCAACAGATATCACTACAGGTCTGGCTAACGCCTCAGCCAGTTGACCGTACGTCTTTAAATCTTTATAACCTTTTTATTGATAACATTAACTATCCTCTCAAGAAACATTCTTCTAACCTTTGTAATCTGTAAATAAATTATATATAAACAATTATAAAGTCGTACGATGCTATTTTCCACAACATTGCTTTTAACATCTTCAATGGTGACTTCCGTCATACAATACACAAATACACACATTCTCAACACAAACATCTACTAAACGTAAGAGTTTAAAGAAAGAAAAGTCTGTAATGGATAATTTCACTGCTATTTCTAGCAGTCAGAGACACTACATCGATATATAATTGATATTTTACTGAGTGATTCCTTTTCATTTACTATCGGTTAAATACGATTGGAACTGTCTGAACGTATTAAATTATATCAGGGACTTTTAACTAATGACACCGGTAAGGGAGTTAAATCATTTCCAACGATATCGAGTACCTGTTGCCTTCTCAATCTAATTATATCTTGTGTAACAATTATATATATATATATACACACACAGTTTTTTTCTCCCCGACATCAGTCTTACACTGTCATATCTATTCTTACTTTACAATTGTGTCTACTAGGAGTTCCATTACAATCTGTAGTAGTAAAACTACTATTTCACCAGAACATCTGCTATCAGTCATTTATAGACAATATATATATTTTAGACCACATATCAACCTAATATATATATATTTCCTATCTAATCTGTAGCTAAAGACATAAAGTCAGCCTCACTACTTCATTCTGACAAGATATCAATTTATGACTAAAGATGAAGAAGTTACACCAACGTTAATGTCGTGAAATAAAGCTGATAACATTGAAACTTCTAATTTGATAACAAAGAGATTATTTCTTTGGTTGTTTAGTAACAACTAACAACACAACACATTGATTATATGTGAAGGAGGTAAGTTGACAAAGATTTACTTAATGTCTATATTAATGTGTGTAAATAATATAATTATGTGAACCCTACAACGATCCAGTAATTTACCAGATTCCACTGTTACATGTGATATAAAATATATTGTTATCATGACTGTCTTTATTATTTAAATTACCTCCGTCTATTTAATTCTCTTGTTCACTACCTTACATTATAAAATATAGTTTATATTTAGCTGTACCATGTTATTGCTTTAAGTAAATTAAAGATATCTTTATTATTTAAATTACCTCCGTTTATTTAATTATCTTGTTCACTACCTTACATTATATAATATAGTTTATATTTAGCTGTACCTTGTTGTTGTTTCAGGGAAGTTTTGTTCCTTTTAGTCTAAATCTATTTTGATATAATTTACATCATCATAGTTTTACGTACGTTTTTAAGTCCTGGCATGGGTTGGATGGGTCCTTTTAAGCACAGCATCTCCCCACTCGCTTGTTCCTTCGTCATTTTCTCAGTGAGTCTCAGCAATTTGAGATCAACTCTCACCACATCTACCCTGGTCTCCCTCTAGTACGGCTTCCCTCTTCTGGTATTCCGTGGCACTTCTTTAACCAGTGATCACCATCCATGCATATCACATATCCCTACCAAAGCAGTCTTCTCTCTTGCACACCACTTCGGTTTCCGCTGAAGTCCAAATTCTTCATCAATTTATCCAAGCTCTGCCTTCCTCTCACATTTACGTTGCACATCCAACGAAGCATAGTTGCTCAATTTCTCTCCAGCTTATGCATGTCTTCTGCAGTTACTGCCCTTGTTTCACTTCCATGCAGTATTGCACTTTACACACAGGCATTGTACAGCCAACATCTTTGTACGTAGGGAGAAACTTTATTTGCCAACAGTGGAAGTAGCTCTCTAAACTTCAGTCCTATCCTCTCTTACGAGGCACCCTCCTCTGCTGCTAATTAGGTTACCTAGATAGCGGAAGCTACCATTGTGTACAGTTTATGCCTACTTCTTTCCTACATATGCAGTAGGGTCACTTATTCTCTAGTTCTTTTATGGATTCAGCTATAAGGACGAGATCATTCACATAGACCTTTTCTCATGAACAGCCAGTCTTAAACCCATTGGTTATGGCCTGGAGAACTATGATGAACAGCAGTGGGTTGTGAACTGAACCATGATGAACACCTACCTGCACATTGAATTCTTCACTAAACCCCCTTCCTACTCTTGCTTTACTGACAGCTCCTCTGTACATGACTTGCACTGCTCTCAAAAGCCATTCTCCACCTAATTTTCTGAAGGACCACCAGATAATAGAGTAAGGTACTCTGTCAAAGGCCTTTTCTAGATCTATAAAAGCTAAATATTGCAGCTTAATCTTGGCTAGGAACCTCTCTTGTCGTTGTGTCACTAACAAGTTTCATCAGTAATTCCAAAGAGAATGTCAATTATATGTGTGTGTGTGTTGAACAATGAACATAAAACAAAAGTCTAAGATTGCTTCTTAATTTATTCTCTGCATTCATCAATCTCTCATAGTAACATTTCAAGGCCTCTTTCTTTTGAGCATCAGTGGTGAAAAGTGTACCAATGTCATTTCTAACACACCTTTCCCTGTCTTGCAATGTGGAACACTTCACACCTCTGATTCTCATGTCTCAATACGTTGGCAAACTTTCTTTTTTCAGCCTCTCTCTGTGTTATGTATACCTGTCTTCTAGCTTCTCTCTTAGCTACCTGGTCCTGGTCTGACGCCCCTATTTTTCCAGTCTTTCCATGCCTGTCACTTGTCTTTAACCCTTTATCATTTAAACTGGCCGTATCCAGCCAGAATTCTCTCACTTCTTTCTGTTCAAACCGGCTGTAACTCGCTGCTCATATTGATGTTAATGTATTGTCCTCAAAATAAGTAATATCAAAGTCTCATAGATTCAATATTATGTGAGATAAAGACTTTACCATGAAAATATAATAGTAAATATAGAGTAATGTAAATGCTACAGGGTTAATAGCTCTATCTACTGTGCTGTTTCACCACTAGGTCACCCTCTGTCTGGCTGGTACTTTGTTCCAGCCACAAGTCTTATAAATTATTCCAAAGAAATTGTCAATTATATATGTGTGTTTGTGGGTATTGAACATTGAAAATAAAACAAAAGTCTGAGATATGGTTCATTGTTTTACAATCGTTTCAGAGGGTTGATTGATCATGGTAAATCAATATATTGATACGGTGTGATTGATCAGGGATTTTGAGACTAGAAATAGTTAGTGACATAACAACTACCTGTTTGTCAATATATCAATCTACCATGATCAATCAAATCTCTGAAATGATCGTAAAACAATGAACTAATTAAGAACATATCTTTATCTCTAGTTTTACTTTCATTGTTCAAAACACACACATATATATATAAATGACTGTAACTCTAGAAGAATCTTTGAAGAAACCTTATGTGATAAGATCCTACTACAAAAACTATAACTTTCATCACCCAATCTTGTTGAAACCAGCTCTTCAAGGCTGCAATGTGTTCTAACAATGTTATCGGTCTCTCCCTAAACACTGGAATACTAGTATATAGTATAAGGGTGGGACAGGTCCTATTCAGCACAGCATCTCTCCACTTGTCATCTCCTCGGTGAGTTTCAGCAATCTGAGGTCTTCTCTCACCACCTCCGCCAATGTTTTACGTGGTCTACCTCTTCTGCGTCTTCCTACTACTGGGATTATTTGGCACTTCTTTACCCAGTGGTCACATGTCCATACCATCTCAGTCTTCTCTCCTGCACACCACAACTTATCCCTCTAATACCCAGTTTCTTTCTCAACTCGTCTATGCTTGGTCGTTCACACACATTGACATTGCACATCCAACGGAGCATGCTTGCTTCTCTCCAGTCTTCAAATGATGATAAATAGAGGTGATGTATCCGAGATTGAAAATAATAATTTATCCCAATGTCATCTGGTATTCTGAAATAAGAAAGAAACAGTATGAGATAATAGAGAATACTTAAGAAGCAGAGATAGATTTAACAGTGGAAATTTTATATTTCTATATTGGTAGACTGTAGATATCAACTTTCCTGTCCAGAGTAATTCTCTCCAATGCAAACAGTGGTATTCCAGCATGTTCTATAAATGTTATCCTTCTATCTCTAGAGAGGTCTGCTCTATGGCAGTTTAGTGAAAAATTCCTTCTGATAGGACTCTCTAACATAGCTATTATCTCCTCTCATGGTGACATGACAACACCAGTTTAACTTCCATCTTTTTATTAGTAGGAGTCAATTGTTCCTCTACATCTTTTTCTTACTTCTTTTCTATCTTCCTCTGGGAGAAATCGGCTGTGTTTAGACCAGGAGTTACGAGTCTATATGAATCCATACAATATCTGATTTCACTTGAAGTTTTATTCAGATCTCAATTCTGTTCAAACGAGAGAGGTGATGGGCTCCATCAGGTTTTTAAATATGCCTGAGAAATACTGTATGTCACTTAGTGTACCCCTACGACTCCACTAGTGTTTCATTTGTTGAGGACTAGATCTGGGTTAGCCAGCCAAGTATCAGTAGAAGGGAAAACAGAGCCCTGATCCCCTCAGAAAAATGGCCTTGCTCTGTGTGCTAGAAAGGTGTAGGTAGAAATTCCATTCTCTGTCCAAAATACAAACAATGGGTACACAAGAGATGTAGTGGGATCTCAGGTAGGTTAGCTAAGAATATAGGTTTTACATGTGGCCATTGCACAGGAGCAGTAAGCAGCAAACATTCACAGGAAGCAACGATTGACTTTCGTCAAATTGGACCGAGGAAACAATGTTTCCATTGGTCTTTCCAATTGCTAATACTATCTGTCGGTCACAACTCCAGGTAGAAGGAGCAATGTGAAATAAAATGTCTTGCTCAAGGACATAACACATCACCCGGTCGGTGAATCAAACTCACAACCTCACGATTGCGAATCCAATTCTCTAACCACTCAGCCACACGCCTTCACAGGAAACAAGCCCTAACAAACTGTTGGAGGGTCACATAGAAGAGGTAGACAGCTTCTGTTACCGGGGTGATGATATCATCAGTGGAAGTGGGTGTTCTGAAAGTAGAGCAGCCTGAGTAAAGATGGAATGGAAAAGGTTCAGGATGCTACTACCACTGCAACTTACTAAAGGCTTTTGCTTCAAAACAAAGGGCAGGTTGAATAATGCGTGTATATAAACAGTTTAACACACACACATATATATATATATATATTTATATATATATAATTGTGTGTATATATATATATATACATTAAGACAATGTCACTGGACCGAGATCTTTGGCGCTACTCAGTAATACAGAAGACCCATCTTGCCTATGTACATAGCGAAACCTACAGTCAGTAGGCACCTCTTAACCAAATATACATCCCACTACCCCTATTCCACCCCATCAACACCACCCTATCTCTGTAAAGTTATGTTGGTACCACAACATCCAGTCCTAAATAAATGAGATCGTGTAGGTGTCACGACAAAAAAACACACAGTCCACGCTGTAATGTGGCCGTGTAGGTAACATGGTAAAAACCTCCCAGTCCACACTGTAAACGGGGTTGGTGTTAGGAAGGATATCCAGCCATAGAAAACCCGCCATCTAGTCCTATACAAGTGAGATACGGTCACCCGACCAATCTTGCCTCAAGTGGAACAATTCCCATATAAACCCATGCCAGCGTGGAAGGTAGACGTTAAACGATGATGATGATGACAATCAATATATATAATCTAAATAGAATGGTATAATGAAAGCATATAATGTAGGTACAGCAGTATTCTCATAAATTGCTACAAAGGTAAAGGGGATGCTCTAGAGAGGAGCAATTATAGGGGCATAAAGCTGATGGATCAGGTTATGAAAGTGGCAGAGAGAATATTAGCGCAGCTGATTAGAGAAAGGGTCAATTTAGATGAGATGCAGTTTGGTTTTGTGCCTCGGAAAAGTACAACAGAAACCCTCTTCATAGTGAGGCAACTACAAGGAGGTTCTTAGAGAAGAATAAGTCACTATACATATCTTTTATTGACCTAGAGAGGGTCTTTGATAGGGTACCCTGATCTGTCATCTGGTGGTCCCTAAGGAAACTAGGTGTAGAGGAATGGCTTGTGAGGACAGTGCTAGCTATGTACAGGGGTGCTGTCAGTAAAGTGAGGGTAGGAATGGAGTTTAGTGAGGAATTCCAGATACAAGTAGGTGTACGTCAAGGTTCGGTCCTCAGCCTACTCTTGTTCGTTATAGGCCTAAAAGCCATAACAGAGGAGTTTAAGACTGGATGCCCATGGGAACTTCTCTATGCTGATGATCTGGTTCTTATAGCAGAATCAGCGAATCAGTAGAGGGGTTAGAGAATAAATTCTGGCTATGGAAACAGCAGTTGGAATCAGGAGGCCTGAGAGTGAACATAGCTTAAACAAAAGTGTTGATGAGTAGAAAAGAGGACAAAACTCTGATTCCATCGTGGAAATGGCCATGTTCGATATGTGGGAAAGGAACTGGCATAAATTCCATAAAATGTACGCAATGCAGATGTTGGGTACACAAGAGATGTAGTGGGATAGCAGGCAAACCAACAGGTAGGGATAACTATGTATGCAGTAGATGTACAGGGAAAGTTGGCAGTAGTAATCGCAGTGATAAACACATTTTTCAAATACAGGTGGGTTCTATAGATGTGGTTGATAGCTTCCGGTACCTAGGTGATCAGATTAGCATGGGAGGGGTGTTCCGAGGCTATAGTATCTAGAATAAGGATGGGTTGGAAGAAGTCTAGGGAGCTGCTTTCTCTGTTGACAAAGAAGGGTTTGTCCCTGCATACGAAAGGATGGTTATATGATGCCGATGTGCGATGCTGCATGGTAGTAAGACATGGGCAGCAACTGCAAAGGATAAACACAGCCGATTTCTCCCAGAGGAAGATAGAAAAGAAGTAAGAAAAAGATGTAGAGGAACAATTGACTCCTACTAATAAAAAGATGGAAGTTAAACTGGTGTTGTCATGTCACCAGGAGAGTAGATAATAGCTATGTTAGAGAGTCCTATCAGAAGGAATTTTTCACTAAACTGCCATAGAGCAGACTTCTCTAGAGATAGAAGGATAACATTTATAGAGCATGCTGGAATACCACTGTTTGCATTGGAGAGAATTACTCTGGACAGGAAAGTTGATATCTACAGTCTACCAATATAGAAATATAAAATTTCCACTGTTAAATCTATCTCTGCTTCTTAAGTATTCTCTATTATCTCATACTGTTTCTTTCTTATTTCAGAATACCAGATGACATTAGGATAAATTATTATTTTCAATCTCGGATACATCACCTCTATTTATCATCATTTGAAGACTATTAACTGAAATCACAGTTGAGGGAAATATAGAAGATATATTTTTTAGGAATATAATCTAAAAAATATTACAAGTATATTCTGTTGGAGATAAAATTATTATGGAAAATAAATTGAGTGAAAAGGTTAAATGCGAAACACAATCGAAAATGTTTAGTATTCCGGGCGAGATGGCAAAGGTTGGAGAAGAGAAAGCATATCACTGCAATATCTGTGGTAAATCATTCAATATACGTAGTACCTTAACTACTCACAAAGTTATACATACAGGTGACAAACCATATCACTGTAATATCTGTAGTAAATCAATCTCTGGGAAAAGTAGCCTAACTAGTCACAACCATTTACCTACAGGTGAGAAGCCATATCACTGTGATATCTGTGGTAAATCATTCACTAAAAGTAGTACCTTAACTACTCACAACCATTTACATACAGGTGAGAAGCCATATCACTGTGATATCTGTGGTAAAACATTCCCTCGAAGTGATGCATTAACTAAACACTTACGTACCCATACAGGAGACAAGCCATACCACTGTGACATCTGTGGTAAATCATTCTCTCAAAGTAGTCACTTAACTAGACATAAACGTATACATACAGGACAGAGGACATATCACTGTGATATCTGTGGTAAATCATTCAATAAAAGTAGTACCTTGACTACACACCTGCGTATACATACAGGGTATATGTCATATCACTGTGATATCTGTGGTAAATCTTTCTCTGAGAGTAGTTCCTTAACTAGCCACAAACGTATGCATACAGGAGACAAGCCATACCACTGTGATATCTGTGGTAAATCATTCTCTGAGAGTAGTAAGTTAACTAGACACAAATATATACATACAGGAGAGAAGCCATACCACTGTGATATCTGTGGTAAATCATTCTCTGATAGTAGTACCTTAACTAGACACAAACGTACCCATACAGGAGACAAGCCATATCACTGTGATATCTGTGGTAAATCATTCTCATTAAGTAGTAAGTTAACTAGACACAAACATATGCATACAGGAGAGAAGCCATACCACTGTGATATCTGTGGTAAATCATTCTCTGATAGTAGTACCTTAACTAGACACAAACATACCCATACAGGAGACAAGCCATATCACTGTGATATCTGTGGTAAATCATTCTCATTAAGTAGTAAGTTAACTAGACACAAACATATGCATACAGGAGAGAAGCCATATCACTGTGATATCTGTGGTAAATCATTCTCTGATAGTAGTACCTTAACTAAACACAAACGTACCCATACAGGAGACAAGCCATATCATTGTGATATCTGTGGTAAATCATTCTCATTAAGTAGTACCTTAACTAGCCACAAACATATACATACAGGAGACAAGCTATATCGCTGTGATATCTGTGGTAAATCATTCTCTCGAAGTAGTCACTTAACTTCCCACAAACGTATACATACAGGAGACAAGCCATTTCACTGTGATATCTGTGGTAAATCATTCTCTCGAAGTAGTCACTTAACTTCCCACAAACGTATACATACAGGAGACAAGCCATATCGCTGTGATATCTGTGGTAAATCATTCTCCCGAAGTAGTCACGTGACTTCCCACAAACGTATACATACAGGAGACAAGCCATACCACTGTGATATCTGTGGTAAATCATTCTCTGATAGTAGTACCTTAACTAAACACATACATACCCATACAGGAGACAAGCCATACCACTGTGATAGCTGTGGTAAATCATTCTCTCAAAGTGGTCACTTAACTTTACACAAACGAATACATACAGGTGAGAAGCCATATCGCTGTGATATCTGTGGTAAATCATTCTCTGATAGTAGTACCTTAACTAAACACAAACATACCCATACAGGAGACAAGCCGTACCACTGTGATATCTGTGGTAAATCATTCTCTCAAAGTAGTACCTTAACTAGACACAAACATATACATACAGGAGAGAAGCCATACCACTGTGATATCTGTGGTAAATCATTCTCTGGGGAAAGTAGCCTAACTACTCACAAACTCATACATGCAGAGGAGAAATCTTAACGAATTGACATCAGTGATAAATCCTCGCAAAATTGTGAATTAATGAGAATACAAATATATATCAGTGTAATATCTATGGTAAATCATTCTCTTTCAATGTTACATTAACACAAATATATACAGGTGGGAAGCCATATCACTTTGATATGTTTGGAAAATATATCTTTTAATGCAGCAATTTAACTAAATATATGCATAGATGAGGGAAAACATATCATCATCATCATCATCATTTTACGTCTGCTTTTCCCTGCTTGCAAGGGTGGGATGAATCCTATTCAACACAGCATCTCTCCACTTGTCACGGTCCTTTGTCATATACACCGTGAGCCCATGTAAATCATTTTCTAATTTTGGTTTCACTAGACACTAACATACAGGAGAAGAACTATATCACTGTGATGTCTGTGGTAAATCCTTCTCTATATGTTTTGGTTTCACTAAACACTAACATACAGGAGAGGAACCATATCACTGTGATAAATCATTCTCTAAATGTTGTGGTTTAACTAGACACTAATATACAGGAGAGGAACCATATCACTGTGATGTCTGTAGTAAATCATTCTCTAAATGTTGTGGCTTCACTACACACTAATATACAGGAAAGGAACCATATCCCTGTGATGTCTGTGATAAATCATACTCTAAATGTTGTGGCCTGCCTACACACTAACATATACAGGAGAGGAACCATATCCCTGTGGTGTCTGTGATAAATCATTCTCTAAATGTTGTGACTTCACTACACACTAACATATACAGGAGAGGAACCATATCATTGTGGTGTCTGTGGTAAATAATTCTCTTGTAAATGTTACTTGATGCAACACAAACACAATCAGACAAGGTAAAAACCATGTCACTCACCTAAAATACTGCCACCAATGTTGTTAATATCTTGAATAAAACTGTTTTACTAAGAAATTCTTCTTCTTTCATTTTATTTGTAGAAGTTGTAACCAAGACTTGTGCTGACTAAACTGTATTGTTCAGAATTGACATATGCTATATGTGAATGTATGTGTGTAGAAATTTGTGTCCATGTATATGTTTGTATATAAGTATGTGCATATCATCATCATCATCATTTTGTGTCCGCTTTTCCCTGCTTGCAAGGGTGGGACTGAATTGATTCTGGCTTGATTTCTACAGCTGGATGCCCTTCCTAACACCAACCTCATTTACAGTGAATGCTGGGTGCTTTTTGCCGTGGCACCTCCACGACCACTTTCCAGTGGAATGATAGGAACCCCAGTCCCTATCATCTCATTTCTTCAGCTGAATAAACTGGAGCAATGTGAAATAAAGTGTCTTGCTCAAGGAAACATCACATCACACAGTCTGAGAATTGAACTCACAACCTTTCGATTGCAAGGCCAATGCTCTAACCACTAAGACATGTGCCTCCACTGTGCATATCTGTATTTGATTTATTTATTATGTATGTGTGTATATGTACGTCATCTTCATCAACATCATCACTGTTTTTATGTTCGTTTTTCTATGCTTCCTTGGGCTGGACATGTCCTTCTCAACATGGCATCTTTCAACTTGTCGTGTTCCTTTGTCATCTCCTCTGTGAGAGTCAGTTCACACAGCCTCTGTCCAGGTCTTTCTTGGTGTACCTCTACTATGGCTTCTTTCTACTGGGATGTCCTGGCACTTCTTCACCCAGCTGTCATTATCCATGTGTATCACATGTCCGTACCAATCCAGTCTTCTCTCTTACACATCTCATAAGATCCCTCTTAAACCCAGCTTCTCCCTCAATTTGTCCAAGCTCTGCCTTTCTCTCACACTTAAATGGCACATCCAATGTATCATGGTTGCTTCATTCCTCTCCAGTCTACACTTTTTTTCTACTGTCACAGCCCTTGTTTCACTACCATGCAACATCATATTTTATTGGCAGGTGTTATACAGTCATCCTCCACTGCTAATTAAGTCACAGAAGCTATCAACCACTTCAATGTGTGTATAATTACAAGTGTATCTTTATGTGTTTGTGTATATATGTGTATACATCTGCATAGATTTGCAGTATATGATACAGCCGGGAGAACATGTCATATTATCTGGGTCCTTCTAGTAGATCCAGCAAGTGACACATATATATATATATTATATATATATGTATAATATATATATATACATATATATATCGTCAGTCGATCGACTTTCGTCAAATTGGGCCGAAGAAACAATGTTTCCATTGGTCTTTCCAATTGCTAATACTATCTATTGGTCACAACTCCAGGTAGAAGGAGCAACGTGAAGTAAAGTGTCTTGCTCAAGGACATAACACATCACCCGGTCCGAGAATTGAACTCACAACCTTTCAATTACAAGCCCAATGCTCTAACCACTAAGCCATATATATTATATATATATTACTAGCCGAATATGCTGGAGATCGCTAAATCGCCTAATGCGGTCCCTAGGGCATTGAAAATTTGAAATTTTTCTCCTCAAAACACTCACAGGACCATAAGTATTACATGTGTAAAGTTTAAAGACAATGGGTTGGGTGGTTCTTCAGTTTTAGGCATTCTCTATTTTAGATATCATCATCATCATCATCATCATCACTGTTTTACGTCCGTTCTTCCACGTTAGCATGGGTTAGACAGGTTGTCCTGTTCTGGGCAGTGTCTGGTCGGCTGACCATTCCTTGCTCATAAAGGAACTGATTTGGCTTGATTTCTACAGCTGGATGCCCTTCCTAACACCAACCTCATTTACAGTGAGTGCTGGGTGCTTTTCGTGGCGCCTACACGTCCACTTTATAGTGTGGGCTGGGTGCTGTTTTGCCGTTGCACCTCCACGACCACCTTGCAGTGGGGGGTGAGGGGGCATATTGTCTATATGCTTCAGCTTGTACCCATGGGAGGTCGGGTACTCTGTATTACTGCGTGACGCCAGAAGTCATGGTCGTGTGTCATTGCCTTTGAGAGGTGTAATTGAGTAAGGTCGGCTTTTATCACCTCATCCCAGGTCATATTGGGTCTCCCCACTCCGCGGTTTCCATCAACTTCTAGTGCTCTGCACCTTTTTATGCAGCTGTCATCCTTCATACGCATCACATGTCCATACCAGCGCAACTGCCTCTCCTGCACACAGCATTTGATTCCTCTTATGCTCAGTCTCTCTCTCAATTCATTTATGCTTTGTCGTTCACATATATTACTGTTACACATCCATCGGAGCATGCAGGCTTCGTTTCTCTCTAATCTACATAAGTCTTCCACCTCTAGTTCTACCATAGATTCAGCTATGAGTGTGAGGTCATCAGCATACAGGAGTTCCCTTGGGCATCCGGTCTAAAACTTCTCCGTTATTGCCTGCAGGAATATGATGAACAGGAGGGGGCTAAGAACAGAGCCCTGGTGGACCCCAACCTATACGCTAAATTCCTCGCTATACTCATTGCCAATCCTAACTTTGCTGACTGCTCCCCTATACATGGCTTGTACCGCTTTCACAAGCCATTCATCTACTCCTAGTTTTCTAAGAGCCCACCAGATTACAGCAGGTGGAACTCTGTCAAAGGCTTTCTCAAGGTCGACAAATGCCAAGTAGAGTGGCTTACTTTTAGCTAGGTACTTTTCCTGTAATTGCCTGACAAGGAAGAGGGCATCACTGGTGCCTCTTCCTGGTACAAACCCAAATTGCATCTCGTCTATTTCCACCCGGTCCCTAATCAACTGTGCTATAACTCTTTCTGTTACTTTCATGATCTGGTCCATCAACTTTATACCTCTATAGTTTCCTCTATCTAGTGCATCGCCTTTACCTTTGTAGCAGTTGACAATGATGCTACTGCACCAATCTTTTGGTATGACACCTTTTAGTATTACCTGGTTAACAATACGTGTGGTTATAGTGTGACCTACAGACCCAGATGCCTTCAGCATCTCGGCAGCTATACCCGATGGACCGGTTGCCTTCCCCATCTTCATATCTCCGATTGCCTTACTTAGTACATTGCTGCTGACTTGTACTGCTGGTCCCTCTATAGGGTCTACTTGGGGTAGGGTCTCTTCTTCCCATGCATTCTCCTCATTTAGTAATCTATCATAATGATTCTTCCATGCATCTTTCTTCTCAGCACTTGTGAGGGCAAGCTCACCTTTATCATTCCGGATACACTTCTCTCCAATGACATCACTACTATCTCTGACACACTGCCTCGCAATCTTGAATACCTCCTGTTTCTGGTCCTCACGTTGCAAAACATGCTTGGATTTTCTATCCTCTGCTTCCATCCTAGCTAAGTATACTTGTCGCCTAGCTTCCCTCTTGGTCTCTATGTAATGTACCCTGATCCTCCCGTTCTTCCATTCTTTCCATGCCTGTCTCTTGGCCTTAACTGCTTCATCTACCTTATTGTTCCACCACCAAGTCACTCTCCTCCTGCTTGAGGTCTTACTCCAGCCACAGATCTCATCCGTCGCCTCTAGTAAATTATTTTTTAGGAACTCCCAGTTCTCTTCTACATTAAACGTCTATATCTGTTCTTCTTTACTGTCGTAGGCGTTGAGTAAAATATCTTCAAATCTGTTACTGGTTGAGGGGACTTTCAGCTTCCAGATCTTTCTTCTCCAGGTTGGCCTCTGTTTCCAGGTTCGTCTAGTTCTGACCATGAGGTCGCTGACAACTAAGCTATGTTGGGATGTACATTCCTCAATAGGGAAGGCTTTTGTGTTTACGACCGTCCATCTGTCACGTCCTCTGATGAGGATAAAATCTAACTGACTAGAGTGCTCCCCGGATCTATAGGTGATCAGGTGGTTGTCAGGTTTTTTAAAGTTTGTGTTACATATCGACATGTCATTGGCGTCGCAGAATTCTAGAAGTCTGAATCCTTCCTCATTCCTTGTGCCAACCCCATGGCCTCCATGTACTCTATTGAAGTGTTTACCTACGTGTCCGTTAAAATCTCCTGCGATGATTAGGAAGTCATTGTCGTCTGTTAGAGCAGTAGTGTGTATTAGGGACTCGTAAAACCTATCCTTAAGTTCGTCTGGCAGCCCCGATTGGGGTGCGTAAGCTGATATTATTGTGGTAATTGTTTTATTCAGGACTAGTCTGAGTTTAATGATTCTTGCATTTACCCTGTACACTGAGATTACTTTATCTACCCACTTGTCAGCTAATAGTATACCTACACCACCCATCCCATCGTCATTTCCCACCCAGAAAAATTTGTAGCACCGACTTTTTCTTACCAGGACTCTGGCAGACTCTCCTCTCCATCTAGTCTCTTGCACACTTCGTATATGAAATATACATATTATATATATATATATATGTTAAATATATATATTATATATATATATATATGTTAAATATATATATTATATATAATATATATATATTAAATATATATCAACCCATACTATAAAGTGGACATGTAGGCACCACGGAAGAAAAGTACCCAGCTCTCAGTGTAAATAAGGTTGATGTTAGGAAGGGTATCCAGCAGTAGAAATCAAGGCAGAATCAGTTCCCGTATGAGAAAGACAAGGTCAACCAACCGGACACTGCCCACAACAGGACAACCCGTCTAACCCATGCTAGCATAGAAGAACGGACGTAAAACAGTGATGATGATTATATATATATATCATCATCATCATTTTTCGTTCGCTTTTCCCTGCTGGCAAGGGTGGGACGGGTCTTATTCAGCACAGCATCTCTCCTCTCGTCACGGTCCTTCGTCATCTCCACCGTGAGCTTCAATCATCTGAGGTCTGTTCTCACCACCTCCGCCCATGTTTTTCGTGGTCTACCTCTACCACGTCTTCCTTCAACTGGCATTTCCTGGCACTTCTTCACCCATCGGTCATCCTCCATGCGTATCACATATCCATACCACCTCAGTCTCCTCTCCCGTACACTAAATTCTATCCCTCTCAGACACAGTTTCTCTCTCAACACATTCATGCTGAGTCGTTCATGCACATTTACACTGCACATCCAACGGAGCATGCTTGCCTCATTTCTCTCCAGCCGTCACATATCCTCTGCAGTTGCTGCCCATTTCTCACTACCATGCAGCATCGCGCTCCTCACACAGGCATCATACAACCGGCCTTTCGTACGCAGGGAGAAACCCTTCTTCATCAGCAGAGGAAGCAGCTCCCTAAACTTCTTCCAACCCATCCTTATTCTCGACACTATGGCCTCGGAACACCCTCATCCCATGCTAATCTGATCTCCTACATACCGGAAGCTAACCAACACTTCTATAGCGCCTTCCTGCATTTGAAAAATGTGTCTATCAATGCGACTTCTACTGTCTAATTTCCCTGTACATCTACTGCATACATATTTCTCCCTACCTGTTAGTTTGCCTGCTATCCCGCTACATCTCTTGTGTACCCAGGATCTGCATTGTGTGCATTTTATAGAATTTTTGCCAGTTCTTTTCTGCATATCGAACATGGCCATTTCCCTGACGGAATCAGAGTTTGTCCTCTTTTATACTCATCAACACTTTTGTCTTAGCTAGGTTCACCCTCAGTTCTCTTGATTCCAACTGCTGTTTCCATAGCCAGAATTTATTCTCTATCTCCTCTACTGATTCTGCTATAAGAACCAGATCGTCAGCATAGAGAAGTTCCCATGCACAGCCAGTCTTAAACTCCTCTGTTATGGCTTGGAGGATTATAATGAACGAGAACAGGCTGAGGACCGAACTTGATGTACTCCTACTTATATTTGGAATTCCTCACTAAACTCCATTCCTACCATGACTTTACTGACAACACCTCTGTACATAGTTTGCACTGTCCTCACAAGCCATTCCTCAACACCTAGTTTCCTTAGGGACCACCAGATGACAGATTGGGAGTCCCTATCAAAAGCTTTCTCTAGGTCAACAAAGGCTAAGTAGAGTGACTTATTCTTCTCTAAGAACCTCTCTTGAAATTGTCTCACCAAGAAGAGGGCATCTGTTGTACTCTTCCCAGGCACAAAACCAAACTGCATCTCATCTAGTTTGACCCTTTCTCTAATTAGTTGTGCTAATATCCTTTCTGCCACTTTCATAACCTGATCCATCAGTTTTATACCCCTACAACTGCTCCTCTCCAGATCATCCCCTTTTTATATATACATATATATATATATATATTATATATCATATATTAAATATGTATACATACAGGGTGCGGACGATAATTATTCGCAAGATTACTGTCTAGGAAATAATAACACAGTAGTTTTGTTTTTTAAGATTTATTTATCAAACTTGGGTCAGTTTGTCTTCATGACTTGTTCTTTCAATCTCACTTGATAAACCTGCCATTGGCTTTGATGACGGCCTCGAAACCGGCTACAGGCCTTCGTCACTGTCCCCTGACTTAGGCCCCTAAAGGCACTTGTGATCCTGGCCTTCAGATCGTCTTTCGTATTGCAGCTAGATCTGTTGTTGTCTTGTTTCAC
Source organism: Eledone cirrhosa (assembly GCA_964016885.1). NCBI lineage: Eukaryota > Metazoa > Mollusca > Cephalopoda > Octopoda > Eledonidae > Eledone > Eledone cirrhosa. The sequence goes on along the minus strand of OZ024757.1, from coordinate 6,518,097 downwards.
TGCGCCCCACACAAAGAAGTCGAGAGGATTGCAATCACACTAGCTGGGCGGCTAGATGTCAGGGGAGGTGAGGTCAACGAAGTTCTCTGTCAGCCAGGCTTGGATCATATGGCAGGGCGCTGAGTCTTGCTGCCACACGTACGGCCTACCTGCAGCTACCTGGTCCATCAAGGGCTTTACTACCTCGCTCAGAACGCGAATGTAGCCATCGGTGTTCAGCTTGAGACCCTCGGGGAAGCAGTTAGGTTGCATGACGACACCTAAGACCAATGTTGTCGGTGGAAACTTTATCTGTATGACTCTGGGCACGTCTTTGGATGAGACAGCGAGCCACATGTTGTTCTGGGAGTTAACTTCTGGTCTTATTTGTCCTCTCGGCGCAGATTCCAAGAAGAACTCGGTGTCTCTGCCACAAATTTGGAGGTTCAAAATTATTCATAATCAATTATTCTGAAAATAAATAATGGAAATATAGTCACTGTTTTTATGAGGACAAGAGTGACAACGGAGTAAAAAAAATTTGCATAAAATTAGCAGTTGAAAATTGCGACCAAATATCGTCCACACATGTACATATATATATCATATATACATACATATATATATACATATATATATATACATCTATATTCATATATATATATACATATATATGTACAATATAGAGGAACAATGGGAATTCCTGAAAGCAAACTTGCTGATGGCAGCAGATGAAATCTGTGTCTGGAGCAGATCTATAGGCAGGAGGAGAGAAACATGGTGGTGGAACAGTAAGGTGGAGGAGTCAATTAAGGCCAAAAAGCAGGCTTGGAAAGCATGGCGGGATGGGGGAAGTATAGAACACTATCTGGTGGCCAGGAGGGAAGCTAGGAGACAAGTGTACTTCGCAAGAAGGGAAGCAGAGGAAAGAAAGTTCAAAGATGTTCTACAACGCGAGGATCAAAAACGTGAGGTGTTCAGGATTGCTAGGCAATGTGTCAAGGAAAACCGTGATATTTTCGGGGAGAAGTGTGTACTTAATGATGATGGCGTACTTGCCATCACTGATGCTGATAAGAAGGTAGCTTGGAAGTGTCACTACGAAAGGCTACTAAATGAGGAGAATAAATGGGACAAAGACAGTTTCCCCCACATCGACCCAATAGAGGGAACAGCAGTGTTAGTCGAAGGTAGTATAATAAGTAAGGCAATCAAAGATATGAAGACGGGTAAGGCGGCTGAGCTTTCGGAAATAGTTGCTGAAATGCTGAAAGCCTTGGAACGGTGGGACACACCATGGTCACATGGATATTATACCAAGTCATACAGAATGGGGTTGTTCCGAAGGACTGGCGTAGCAACATCATCATTAACTGTTATAAGGGTAAAGGAGATGCCCTAGATAGGAGTAACAATAGAGGCATTAAATTAATCGACCAGGTCATGAAGGTCACAGAAAAAGTAATAGTGCAACTAATCAGAGAGAGAATTGATCTAGATGAAATGCAGTTCGGGTTTGTGTCTGGCAAAAGTACTACAGACGCTCTTTTCATTGTACGACAACTACAGGAGAAGTACCTAGCTAAAAGTAAACCCCTATACTTAGGTTTTGTCGACTTGGAGAAAGCCTTCGACAGAGTCCCCCGTTCCATTATCTGGTGGGCTCTTAGAAAACTAGGTGTTGATGAATGGCTTGTGAGAGCTATACAAGCCATGTATAAAGAAACAGTCAGCAAGGTTAGAATTAACAACGAATATAGTGAAGAGTTTAGCGTAAAAGTTGGTGTTCATCAGGGCTCCGTTATTATCCCCCTACTATTTATTATTGCCCTTCAGGCTATAACAGTGGAGTTCAAGACCGGCTGCCCATGGGAACTCCTATACGCAGATGATCTAACGCTCATAGCTGAATCAATGGCCGAACTAGAGAAGAAATTCCAAACATGGAAGCATGGCCTAGAATCAAAAGGCCTTAAAATTAACCTGTCTAAGACTAAAGTTCTAGTTTGTAGGAAGGAAAATAGGGCGCCGGTCCTATCCGGGAAATGGCCATGCTCAGTGTGTAGGAAAGGAGTAGCTAGAAACTCCATTTTATGTCCCAAATGCAAAGTATGGGTGTAGGGGGTTCACAAGTAAGCTAACTAAGAACATTGCTTTTATATGTGGCCGGTGCTCTGGTGCAATAAGTAGCAGCAAGTGCCCACGGAATACTAGCTCATTCGATTGCACAGATGGTTCTATAGAAATAGTGGACAGCTTCCGTTACCTGGGTGACAAAATCAGCAGTAGGGGAGGGTGCTCTGAAAGTACAGTAGCTAGAGTCAGAACTGGATGGAAAAAGTTCAGAGAGCTTATACCACTATTAGCCGCTAAAGGGTTCTCCTTAAAAATGAAAGGTAGGCTGTATGAAGCCTGCATACGAACATATATGTTGCATGGCCGTGAGACCTGGGCATTGTGTGCAGAGGATATACGCAGACTAGAGAGGAACGAAGCTTGCATGCTCCGCTGAATGTGTAATAGTAATATACGTGAACGGCAAAGCATAAACAAACTAAGGGAGAAATTAGGAATAAGAGGGATCAGATGTTGTTTACTCGAGAGAAGACTACGTTGGTATGGTCACGTGATGCGCATGAAAGACGACAGCTGTATAAAAAAGTGCAGGGCAATAAAAATAGGCGGTAGCCACGGAGTAGGCAGATCCAGAAAAACCTGGGACGACTTGATAAATTCCGACCTCACACACTTACACCTCTCCAAGACAATGTCACTGGACCGAGACCTTTGGCGCTACACAGTAATAGAGAAGACCCGCCTTACCTAAATACAAAGTAAAACCTACTACAGTCAGTAGACACCTCTAACAAAATATACCCACACCCTATCCACTTCACCTCTTTCCATGTAAAGTTATGTTGGTACCACAACATCCAGGCCGAAACAAATGAGGTCGTGTAGGTCTCACGACAAAAAACACAGTCCATGCTGTAATGTGGCCGTGTAGGTAACACGGTAAAAACCTGCCAGTTCTACACTGTAAATGTGGTTGGTGTTAGGAAGGGCATCCAGCCGTAGAAAATCCGCCAGACAGTCCTATGCGAACAAGACAAACACTCTTGCCTCAAGTGGGAAAACTCCCGTCCAAACCCATGCAAGCGTGGAATATGGACGTTAAACGATGATGATGATGATATTCATTGATGTCCTCTCTTTAAGCCTTTTTCCTGCTGATTCAATCATATATATCGTCTTGCAGACTAAATAGAGGGTATTGTAGTGACCTTCATTCAGAGGGCTCATGGATACATTCTCTGTGCGTTGTTTGGATCAGTTCAACCAATCACTACCAGCGTAGGAAAATGTATCTCAACCCAGCTCAGAAGGAAAAATTCCCGCAGAGATTCGAAACTCTCTCTCTTGCAGCTCGACACCTTGAAGGTAAACATCTCTTGCTTTCGTTCCTCAAGCATAGACAATATGTAGCAACAGATATCACTACAGGTCTGGCTAACGCCTCAGCCAGTTGACCGTACGTCTTTAAATCTTTATAACCTTTTTATCGATAACATTAACTATCCTCTGAAGAGACATTCTTCTAACCTTTAATCTGTAAATAAATTATATATAAACAATTATAAAGTCGCACGATGCTATTTTCCACAACATTGCTTTTAACATCTTCAATGGTGACTTCCGTGATACAATACACAAATACACACATTCTCAACACAAACATTTACTAAACGTAAGAGTTTAAATAAAGAAAAGTCTATAATGGATAATTTCACTGCTATTTCTAGCAGTTACAGATACTACGTAGATATATAATTGATATTTTACTGAGTGATACCTTTTCATTTACTATCGATTAAATACGATTGGAACTGTCTGGATGTATTAAATTATATCAGGGACTTTCAACTAATGACACCGGTAAGGGAGTTAATTCATTTCCAACGACATCAAGTACCTGCTGTCTTAATCTAATTATATCTTGTGTAACAATTATATATATACACACACACACAATTTTAATTCCCCGACATCAGTCTTACACTGTCATATCTATTCTTACTTTACAATTGTGTCTACTAAGAGTTCCATTACAATCTGTAGTAGTAAAACTACTATTTCACCAGAACATCTGCTATCAGTCATTTATAGACAATATATATATTTTAGACCACATATCAACCTAATAAATATATATGTCCTATCAAATCTGTAGCTAAAGTCATAAAGTCAGCCTCACTACTTCATTCTGACAAGATATCAATTTATGACTAAAGATGAAGAAGATACACCAACGTTAATGTCGTGAAATAAAGCTGATAACATTGAAACTTCTAATTTGATAACAAAGAGATTATTTCTTTGGTTGTTTAGTAACAACTAACAACACAACACGTTGATTATATGGAAGGAGGTAAGTTGACAAAGATTTACTTAATGTCTATATTAATGTGTGTAAATAATATAATTATGTGACCCCTACAACGGTCCAGTAATTAACCAGATTCCATTGTTACATGTGATATAACATATATTGTTATCGTGACTGTCTTTATTATTTAAATTACCTCCGTCTATTTAATTATGTGGTTCACTACCTTACATTATAAAATATAGTTTATATTTAGCTGTACCTTGTTGTTGTTTCAGGGAAGTTTTGTTCGTTTTAGTCTAAATCAGTTTTGATTTAATTTACTTCGCTACATCATCATCATAGTTTTACGTCCATTTTTCAGTCCTGGCATGGGTTGGATAGGTCCTTTTAAGCACACCATCTCCCTACTCACCTGTTCCTTCGTTATCTCCTCTGTGAAGTCTAATTTCTTCCTCAATTTATCCCAGCTCTGACTTCCTCTCACATTTACGTTGCACACCCAACGAAGCATGGTTGCTCCATTTCTCTCCACCTAGATAGCAGAAGCTATCATTGTGTACAGTTTATGACTACTCCTCTCCTACATATGCAGTAGGGTCACTTATTCTCTAGTTCTTTTATGGAGTCAGCTATAAGGACCAGATCATTCACATTGGCTGTTCATGAGAAACAGTCTGTCTTAAACCCATTGGTTATGGCCTGGAGAACTATGATGAACAGCAGTGGGTTGTGAACTGAACGATGATGAACACCTACCTGTACATTGAATTCTTCATTAAACTCCCTTCCTACTCTCACTTTACTGACAGCTCCTCTGTACATGACTTGCACTGCTCTCACAAGCCATTCTTCACCTAAATTTCTGAAGGACCAGCAGATAACAGAGTAAGGTACTCTGTCAAAGGCCTTTTCTAGATCTGCAAAAGCTAAATAAAGCAACTTAATCTTGGCTAAGAACTTGGGAAGCAGAGGATAGAAAGATCAAGCATTTTCTACAACAAGAGGACCAAAAACGTGAGGTGCTCAGGATTGCTAGGCAATGTGTCAAGTAAAATTGTGATATTGTCGGAGAGAAGTGAGTCCGTAATGATAATGGTGTACTTGCCCTCACTTATACTGATAAGAAGATAGCTTGGAAGTGTCACTACGAGAGGCTACTAAATGAGGAGAATAACTGAGAAAAAGATGTCTGCCCCAAATCGATCCAATAGAAGGACCAGCAGTGCAAGTTAAAGGTAGTATATTAAGTAAGGCAATCAAAGATATGAAGGCAGCTGGGCCTTCGGAGATAGTTGCTGAGATGTTGAAGGCATCTGGAAAGGTGGGACACACTATGGTCACCCAGATAGTAAACCAAGTAATACAGAATGGGGTCATACCAAAGGACTGGTGTAGCAGTCATTAACTGTAAAGGGGATGCTCTAGATAGGGAAAACTATAGAGGCATTAAGTTAGTTGACCAGGTCATCAAGGTCACAGAGAGCGAATTGATCTAGATGAAATGCAGTTTGAGTTTGTGTCGGGTAAAAGTACCACAGACACTCTTTTCCTTGTACGACAACTACAGGAGAAGTACCTAGCTAAAAGTAAACCCCTCTACTTAGCTTTTGTAGACCTGGAGAAAGCCTTTGACAGAGACCCCCACTCCATTATCTGGTGGGCACTTAGAAAACTAGGTGTATAATGAATGGCTTATGAGAGCTATACAAGTCATGTATATATGTATATATATACAAATGTATATGTATATATATATATGTATATATATGTATATATATATATATATATGTACGTATATATGTATATATATGTATGTATCATCATCTTCATTTAACATCCATTTTCCACGCTAGCATGGGTTAGACGGGAGTTGTCCCACTCTGGCAGGTTTTCTACGGCTGGATGCCCTTCCTAACACCAACCACATTTACAGTTTGGAACTGGGAACTTTTTACCGTGTTACCTACACGGCCACATTACAGCGTGGACTGTGTGTTTTTTTAGGATACCTACACGATGTCGATCTCATTTATCTCATTTATTTGGACTGGATGTTGTTTATATAGAGAGAGGTTGGTGGGAGTGGGAGGATAGGGTAGGGGTAGTGGATTGGGATGTATATTTGGTTAAGAGGTGCCTATTGATTGTAGGTTTCCCTTTGTACATAGGGAAGGCGGGTTTTCTGTATTACTGCGTAGCGCCAAAGACCTCGGTCCAGTGACATTGTCTTAGAGAGGTGCAAGTGTGTAATGTCGGAATTTATCAGATCGTCCCAGGTTTTTCTGGGTCTACCTACTCCGTAACTTCCATCAATTTTGATCGCCCTGCACTTTTTTATGCAGCTCTCGTCTTACATGCGCATCCCGTGGCCATACCAACGTAGTCTTCTCTCGAGTAAACAGCATCTGATCCCTCTTATTCCTAATTTCTCACTTAGTTCATTTATGCTTTGCCGTTCACGTATATTACTATTACACATCCAACAGAGCATGCATGCTTCGTTCCTTTCCAGTCTATGCAAGTCCTCTTCACACAATACCCAGGTCTCACTGCCATGTAGCATTGCTGTTCATATACAAGCATCATACAATCTGCCTTTCAATTTTAGAGAGAAACTTTTAGCGGCCAACAGTGGTATAAGCTCTCTGAACTTTTTCCATCCCGTTCTGACTCTGGCCACTGTACTTTCAGAACACCCTCCACCACTGCTGATTTCGTCACCCAGGTAACGGAAAGTGTCTACTATTTCTATAGAACCATCTGGGCAATAGAAGGAGCTAGTATCCTGTGGACACTTGCTACTTATTGCACCTGAGCATCGGCCACATATAAAGTCTACGTTCTTAGATAGTTTACCTGTGATCCCACTACATCTTTTATGTACCCATACATTGCATTTGGGACATAAAATGGAATTTCTGCCTACTCCTTTCCTACACACTGAGCATGGCCATTTCCCTGAGGGTACCTGTGCCTTATTTTCCTTTGTACAAACTAGGACTTTAGTCTTAGACATATATGTATATATATATATATGTATATATATATATATGTATATATATATATATGTATATATATATATATGTATATATATATATATGTATATATATATATATGTATATATATATATATGTATATATATATATATGTATATATATATATATGTATATATATATATATGTATATATATATGTGGATCAGGTTATGAAAGTGGTAATCAGGTTATGAAAGGGTTAAACTAGATGAGATGCAGTTTGGTTTTGTGCCTGGGAAAAAGTACAACAGATGCCCTCTTCTTGGTGAGACAATTACAAGAGAGGTTCTTAGAGATGAATAAGCCACTATACTCTATACTGAGCCTTTGTTGACTTAGAGAAGGCCTTTGATAGGGCACCCCGATCTGTCATGGTGGTCCCTAAGGAAACTAGGTGTTGAGGAATGGCTTGTGAGGACAGTGCAAACTTTGTACAGAGGTGCTGTCAGTAAAGTCAGGGTAGGAATGGAGTTTAGTGAGGAATTCAAGATACAAGTAGGAGTACATCAAGGTTCGGTCCTCAGCCTGCTCTTGTTCATTATAGTCCTCCAAGCCATAGCAGAGGAGTTTAAGACTGGCTGTCCATGGGAACTTCTCTATACTGATGATCTGGTTCTTATAGCAGAATCAGTCGAGGAGCTAGACAATAAATTCTGGCTATGGAAACATCAGTTGGAAGCCAGAGGACTGAAAGTGAACCTAGCTAAGACAAAAGTGTTGATGAGTAGAAAGAGGACAAAACCCTGATTCCGTCAGGGAAATGGCCATGTTCGATATGCAGAAAAGGAACTGGCATAAATTCTATAAAATGCACACAATGCAGATCCTGGGTACACAAGAGATGTAGCTGGATAGCAGGCAAACTAACAGGTAGGGAGAAATACGTATGCATTAGATGTACAGGGAAATTAGACAGAAGTCACAGTGATAGACACATTTTACAAATGCAGGAGGGTGCTATAGAAGTGGTGGATAGCTTCCGGTACCTAGGAGATCTGATTAGCATGGGAGGAGGGTGTTCCGAGGCCATAGTATCTAGAATAAGGCTGGGTTGGAAGAAGTTTAGGGAGCTGCTGTCGAAGAGGGGTTTCTCCCTGCGTACGAAAGGCCAGTTATATGATGCCGGTGTGAAGAGCGCGATGCTGCATGGTAGTGAGACATGGGCAGCAACTGCAGAGGATATGCAACGGCTGGAGAGAAATGAGGCAAGCATGCTCCGTTGGATCTGCAATGTGAACGACCCAGCATAGATGTGTTGAGAGAGATAGAATGTAGTGTACGGGAGAGGAGACTGAGGTGGTATGGACATGTCATGCGCATGGAGGAAGACTGATGGGTGAAGAAGTGCCAGGAAATGCCAGTTGAAGGAAGACGTATTAGAGGTAGACCACGAAAAACATGGGCGGAGGTGGTGAGAACAGACCTCAGATTGCTGAAACTCATGGTGGAGACGACGAAGGACTCTGACAAGTGGAAAGATGCTGTGCTGAATAAAACCCGTCCCACCCTTGCAAGCTGATCCATCAGTTTTATACCCCTATAATTGTTCCTCTCCAGAGCATCCCTTTTACCTTTGTAGCAATTTATGTGAATACTGCTGCACCAGTCTTTGCATATGACACCACCATATATAGCCTGATTGATGATGCGTGCAACCAGTTTAGTGCCTACATCCCCTGATGCCTTCAGCATCTCATCAACTATCCTCGATGGTCCAGAAGCCTTACCATTTTTCATTTCCTTAGTAGCCTCTTGTATCCTATATTCGTCAATCTCAATAGCTGGTCCCTCTGTTGGATCTACTGAGGGTAATTTCTCTCTCTCCCATTCGTGCTCCACATTCATCAGTCTCTCATAATGACATTTCCAGGCCTCCTTTTTCTGATCATTCATGACACTAAGTACACCGGCATCATTCCGGACACATTTATCTCCAACAACATCCTGATTTGCATTGACACACTGCCTTGCAATGTGGGACACCGCACGCCTCTGATCTTCCCATCGAAGAACATTGGCAAACCTCCTACTCTCAGCCTCCCTGCGTGCTAAGTACACCTGACGTCTAGCTTCTCTCTTAGTGGCTGTATATCCTTCTCTTCTCCCACCCTTTTTCCAAGCTTTCCATGATAGTCTTTTTTCTCTAATGGCCTTATCTACTGTGCTGTTCCACCACCTGGTCACTCTCTGTCTGGTTGGAGCTCTGCTCCAGCCACAAGTTTCATCAGTAAGAAATTCCAGTTATTATCTATGTCATACATCTCTAAATTGTCTTCTTTTCCGTCATACACATCTTGAAGGGCTTTCCTAAATTTGTATTTTAGTGAAAGCTCTTTTAGCTTCCAGACCTTTCTTTTACACACCTTCCTGTATGTCTCATTCCATCTCTTGCTTAATGAGATATCACTAACGACTAACCTATGCTGTGGGGTACATTCTTCCCCAGGGTATGCCTTGGTATTTGACACCATCTGCCTGTCCCACTGCCTAACTAGTAAGTAGTCAATCTGGCTTATGTGCTCGCCTGATTTGTAGGTTATTAGGTGATTGGCAGGTTTCTGGAAGTTTGTGTTGCAAACAGTTAGTGTACTTGCATCACAAAATTCAAGAAGTCTCACTCCTTCTTCATTTCTTGAGCTGTAACCGTGCCCACCATGTACCCCAATGTAATCATCCTGGAGCTGTCCAACATGACCATTGAAGTCCCCTGCTAGCATAATGATGTCTCCGTCCTCTGTCATTGCGGTTGTTTGTAAAAGTTGCATATATATATATATGTATATATATATATGTGTGTATATGTATGTATGTGTGTGTATATATATTTATATATATGTATATATATATGTGTGTGTGTGTGTATACATATTTATATATGTACATGTTAAACCTGTATGGACATGTCACCAGGAGAGAAGATGATAGCTACGTTAGAAAGTCCCATCAGAATGAATTTTTCACTAAACTACCGTAGAGCAGACCTCTCTAGAGATAGAAGGATATAATTTACAGAGCATGCTTGAATACCACTGCTTACATTGGAGAGAATTGCTCTGGAAAGGAAAGTTGACATCTATAGTTTATCAATATAGAAATATAAAATTTCCACTGTTAAATCTATCTCTGCTTCTAAAGTATTCTGTATTATCTCATACTGTTTCTTTTTCATTTCAGAATACCGGATTACATTGGCATAAATTATTATTTTCAATCTTGGATACATCACCTCTATTTATCATCATTTGAAGACTAAAATATTTTAAACAGAACTTATATAACACTGTTTATATAAATCTATACTTCAATTACTGTGAAATATTTCCTCAGAACTGAGTTTATTTTCTTCACTATGAGATGGTTTTGTATTTTAACTAAACTTGGGTGAAACATAAGTTTGTATTATCTTCAGATATTAACTGAAATCACAGTTGAGGGAAATATAGAAGATATATTTTTTAGGAATATAATATAAGAAATATTACAAGTAAATCAATTGTATATTCTGTTGAAGAAAATATCATTATGCCAAATAAATTGAGTGAGAAGATTAAATGTGAAACACAATCTAAAGTGTTTAGTATTCCTGGTGAGAAGCCATATCACTATCTGTGGTAAACCATTCTCTGATAGTAGTGCCTTGACTAGACACAAACGTATACATTTTAAGGATCGTGACAAGTGAAGAGATGCTTTGCTGAATAGGACCCATTCCACCCTTGCAAGCAGAAAAAGCGGACGTAAAATGATGATGATGATGATATGGTTTCCCTCATCTATGCCTATATTTAGTTAAATTGCTCCATTAAAACATATATTTTCCAAACATATCAAAGTGATATGGCTTCCCACCTGTATATGTTTGTGTGAAGTTAATGTAGCATTGAAAGAGAATGATTTACCATAGATATTACACTGATATATATTTGTATTCTCATTAATTCACAATATTGAGAGGATTTATCACTGATGTCAATGCATTAAGATTTTTCCACTGCATGTACGAGCTTGTGAGTAGTTAGACTACTTTCCCCAGAGAATGATATAACACAGATATCACAGTGGTATGTTTCTCTCCGTATGTATACGTTTGTGGCTAGTTAAGGAACTACTCTCAGGGAATGATTTACCACAGATATCACAGCGATATGGCTTGTCTCCTGTATGTATACGTTGTGGGAAGTTAAGTGACTACTTTGAGAGAATGATTTACCACAGATATCACAGTGGTATGGCTTGTCACCTGTATGGGTACATTTGTGTCTACTTAAGGTACTACTATCAGAGAATGATTTACCACAGATATCACAGTGGTATGGCTTCTCTCCTGTACATATACGTTTGTGGCTAGTTAAGGCATTACTTTGAGAAAAGGATTTACCACAGATAACACAGTGATATGGCCTCTCACTTGTATGTAAATGGTTGTGAGTAGTTAAGTGACTACTATAAGAGAATGATTTACCACAGATATCACAGTGATATGGCTTCTCACCTGTATGTAAATGGTTGTGACTAGTTAGGCTACTTTTCCCAGAGAATGATTTAGCACAGATATTACAGTGATATGGTTTGTCTCCTGTATGTATAACTTTGTGAGTATTTAAGGTACTACGTATATTGAATGATTTACCACAGATATTGCAGTGATATGGTTTATCTTCTCCAACCTTTGTCATCTCACCAGGAATACTAAACATTTTCAATTGTGTTTCGCATTTAACCTTTTCACTCAATTTATTTTCCATAATAATTTTATCTCCAACAGAATATACTTGTAATATTTTTTATATTATATTCCTAAAAAATATATCTTCTATATTTCCCTCAACTGTGATTTCAGTTAATAGTCTTCAAATGATGATAAATAGAGGTGATGTATCCGAGATTGAAAATAATAATTTATCCGAATGTGATCTGGTATTCTGAAATAAGAAAGAAACAGTATGAGATAAAACAGAATACTTAAGAAGCAGAGATAGATTTAACAGTGGAAATTTTATATTTCTATATTGGTAAAATGTAGATATCAACTTTCCTGTCCAGAGTAATTCTCTCCAATGCAAACAGTGGTATTCCAGCATGCTCTATAAATGTTATCCTTCTATCTCTAGAGAAGTCTGCTCTATGGCAGTTTAGTTAAAAATTCATTCTGATAGGACTCTAATATAGCTATTATCTCCTCTCCTGGTGACATGTCAACACCAGTTTAACTTCCATCTTTTTATTAGTAGGAGTCAATTGTTCCTCCATATCTTTTTCTTACTTCTTATCTATCTTTCTCTGGGGAGTTGCGAGTCTATATGAATCCATACAATATCAGATTTCACTTGAAGTTTTATTCTCTCAAAGTAGTGCCTTAACAAACGTATACATACAGGAGACAAGCCATACGACTGTGATATCTGTGGTAAATCATTCTCTCAAAGTAGTACCTTAACTAGCCACAAACGTATACATACAGGAGACAAGCCATACCACTGTGATATCTGTGGTAAATCATTCTCTCAAAGTAGTAACTTAACTAGCCACAAACGTACCCATACAGGAGACAAGCCATATCAGTGATATCTGTGGTATATCACTCTCTGGGAAAAGTAGCCTAACTACTCACAAACTCATACATGCAGAGGAGAAATCTTAATGCATTGACATAGTGATAAATCCTCTCAAAATTGTGAATTAATGAGAATACAAATATATATCAGTGTAATATCTGTGGTAAATCTTTCTCTTTCAATGCTACATTAACTTCACACAAACATATACAGGTGGGAAGCCATATCACTTTGATTTGTTTGGAAAATATATCTTTTCATGCAGCAATTTAACTAAATATATGCATAGATGAGGGAAAACATATCATCATCATCATCATCATCATCATCATCATTTTACGTCCGCTTTTCCTTGCTTGCAGGGGTGGGATGGGTCCTATTCAGCAAAGCATCTCTCCACTTGTCACGGTCCTTTATCATCTACACCGTCAGCTTCAGAGGTCTGCCCTTACCACCTCAGCCCATGTAAATCATTTTCTAATTTTGGTTTCACTAAACACTAACATACAGGAGAGGAACCATATCACTGTGATGTCTGTGGTAAATCCTTCTCTTAATGTTGTGGCTTCACTAGACACTAATATATACAGAAGTGGAACTATATCACTGTGATGTCTGTGGTAAATACTTCTCTAAATGTTTTCCTTTCACTAGTCACTAACATACAGGAGAGGAACCATATCACTGTGATAAATCCTTCTCTAAATGTTGTGGCTTCCCTACACACTAACATACAGGAAAGGAACCATATCACTGTGGTGTCTGTGATAAATAATTCTCTTGTAACGGTTACTTGATGCAACACAAACACAATCAGACAAGATAAAAACCATGTCACTCACCTAAAATAGTGCCACCAATGTTGTTAATATTTTGAATAAAACTGTTTTACTAAGAAATTATTCTCCTTTCATTTTATTTGTAGAAGTTGTAACCAAGACTTGTGCTGACAAAACTGTATTGTTCAGAATTGACGTATGCTATATATATGTGAATGTATGTGTGTAGAAATTTGTGTCCATGTATATGTTCGTATCTGTGTTTGTATATAAGTATGTGCATATCTGTATTAGATTTATTTATTATGTATGTGTGTATATGTACGTCATCTTCCTCAACATCATCACTGTTTTTATGTCCGTTTTTCCATGCTTCCTTGGGTTGGACAGGTCCTTCTCAACATGGCATCTTTCAACTTGTCGTGTTCCTTTGTCATCTCCTCTGTAAGAGTCAGTTATTTGAAGTCAGTTCACACAGCCTCTGTCCAGGTCTTTATTGGTCTACCTCTACTATGGTTTCCTTCTACAGGGATTTCCTGGCACTTCATCACCCAGTGGTTATTATCCATGTGCATCCCATGTCTGTACAAACACAGTCTTCTCTCTTACACACCACTTCAGATCACTCTTAAACCCAGCTTCTTCTTGAACACGTCCAAGCTCTGCCTTTCTCTTACACTTACATAACATATCCTACAAAGCATGGTTGTTCCATTTCTCTCCAGTCTATATATCCTCTGCAGTCACAGCCCTTGTTTAGTTACCATGCATCATTGCACATCACCCACATGTGTCATACAGTTGTCCTTTTGTACAGAGATAGAAACCTTTTGTGGTCAACTGTTGCAGTAGTTCTCTAAACTTTTTCCATCCTTTCCTTATTCTAGCTATTCATCTTTCAGAGCAGCCTCGTCCACTGCTAATTAAGTCACCTAGATTTCAAAAGCTATCAACCACTTCTATGTGTATCTAATTACATATTTAATTAAGCCTGACAATTACACTGCTAAAGATTTACCTCCCTTTTTGACAATATGAAACTCTCCTTTGTTTGGGGTGAAAATTGTTGGAGGAAAGAACTTCCTTTTAATATTTGTCAGCATGCCTAATGAAGGGTCTGTTTGGAAATGCCCCCCTCCCCCCATTAAACAGTGGTGGCCATAAATGGAATAGGAAACCAATGGTCACACATACATGTTATGTGTATGAAACATTATTTACTCTAAACAGACTATGGGTACACCAGAGATTTAGTAGGAGATAAAGTAAGGTAGGTAAGAAAGTATGTTTTATGTGGGGGTCATTGTACTGGAACAGTAAAAAGCAATCGCTTTTAGGAGACAAGCTCTATCAAATATTTAAAGGATTCCATAGAAGTAGCTGGTTGACAGTTTCTGTTACCTGGGTGACCAAATTAGCAGTGGAGGTAGGTGTTCTGAAAGTACAGTAACAAGAGTAAGAACAAGATGGCAGATGTTTATGGTGTTATTACTGCTACTAGCTACACAAGGTTGTTTCATCAATTTGATGTGTGTATATGAACAGCAATGCTGCATTGCAGTGATGACCTCAAGATTGGATAGAAATGAAGCTTGAATCTCCAATGGATGTGTAATATTAATATACATGAAGAACAAATAAACTAAGAGAGAACCTGGGCATGAGAGGGATAAGATACAGTATGCAGGAGAGGAGATTGCTGTGGTATGGACATGTGATGTGTATGAAGGTAGAGATGCTGTATAAAAGGTTGACTGCTTGAAAATTGATGGAAGAAGAAGACCTATGAATGCTTGGGATGAGGAGGTAAAAACTGACCTGACACCATTGTACCTCTCAAAGGTGATGACACAGGATTGAAATCTCTGGCGTTATACAGTATTGCAGGAGACCTGCATTCCCATGTCCACAGGTTGACACAAAATTTAGTGGTTTGAAGTATGCTCTAATTTTCCTCCTCCCCACATCTTAACACTCCACCCCCTTACCAGCTAAGTACTCCACCCTGACCTACCTCTCCAATCTTCACCCTACATACACACAGCCCCACCCCCACTTTCACATCTGATACACCTTTCTTGACCAACCCATGTATACAAGTATGGAAAGCTTAACATGCTCTCCCCCAATGCTGCTTAAATGGCTAAAAGCCCTCAGGCACTCCTGTAAGGTGGTCATGCAAGTGTCATGACAAAAGAACACAGAGTCCTCTCTGTTAGGTAATATGACAAAATATGCAAGGTAGTCATGATGGTGACATGACAAATTAGCACCCAGTGATGTAGACATGACAGGAGGCCCCTAGCCCACCCTGTAAAGTGGTCATGCTAGTGACAAGACTGAAGGGACCCGAACCACCCTTCAAATTGGTGACATGACAAAGAGCAGCAAAAAGCACCCAGTCCACCCTGTAGGTTGGTCATGTTAGCAACACAACAATAAATACCAAGTCCACCCTGTAAATGTGGTTGGAGTTAGGAAGGGCATCCAGCCATACAATCCAACCAGAAATGGTTCCTGCATGAACAAGGCAGGGTTATTTGATCTAAGTTTTCACACAATAGGACAACTCGTCTGACCCATGCTAGCATGTAAATTGGAGTTTAAATTGTGATGAGGATAAATACAATATATGAATATACACGTATGTATTATATTCTTTTACTCTTTTACGTATTCCAGCTATCTGGCTGAGGCCATGCTGGGGCACCGCCCTTCAGATATATGTATATATATCATAGAATCAAGACGTATCTGAGGACCTTGAGATTTTCGGGTTCGATCATCACATCGATTGTACCCAAAGCTGGTCACTAGAGAAACGATTGTAATATGTCCACTAAATTCCACTCATCGCAACACTGATTCTCTCTTTTTCTGTGATATACTCTGCTCTATGAGAGCATCGAGTGCTCAAACGGCCTACTGCATATGGACGCTTTAAGCATCCAAAACCAATTATATATATATATATATATATATATATATATATATATATTAAAATAACGGATTAAAGTTTAAGCAAAGAATCGCTGCTTTCCCTCTTAACAGGATCTTCTGAAACTAAAAAAAAAAATCAATCCATGACCGAAAAAGTAAATATTTCGAAAAACTTTGCAACCGAAGGAAAACAGGAAGACGATACTTTGGTTCGTGAAGACGTTTCCTGGCAATGAACGGAAAAAAGCGAAGATAATACGTCGTTATGTGGAGCGACAACAATTACACGTAAAGACAAAACCACGTTTATGGTATAAATGGAGTCGTAGACTAATATACTATTTAGGAAACTGAATGATTCTCGGCTTCGGAGTTCAGAATAATGTAAATAAATTAGTTGAACGAAAATGACAGAGGTTATTAAAATCATAAAAGTAATAATTGTTTCTACTTTTTGGCACAATGCCAGCAAATTTTCCAGTACATTACTGGTACTGTATTTTATCGACCCTGTAAGGATGAAAGGCAACGTTAACCTCGGTGGGATTTGAACTCACACCATGCATAAAAGTAATAATAATTAAATATATACATACACACATTTATACACGTGCATACGCGAAAACACACACCTTGCATGCATATACATGCACGTACACATAAACACACGCACACGGACGTAAACCGGTGCGACACATATACCCGCACACGTACGAACATATGCACCAAATACACATATAAATATATGTGTGTGTATATACATATAATTATATATACATATGTAAATATACACGCATAAATGCGTATAGAACGCACACTCACACATACCTACAGGTAAATACACATATGTTCACCAAACGTATATATACCAAACCCTTATGTTCACATATACACACCATACATACGCGTAAACACACATACACACCCATATATACACATATATATACATACATACGTACATATATGTATGTATATAGATATATATAGAGAGAGAGAGCAGTTGTAATGGATAATATCGCTGTTATTTCTAGCAGTTAGAGAGACTACGTAGAGGTTCTCTTATTGATCTATAATTGATATTTTACTGAGTCATATTTTCTGATTTACAATAAATTAAATACGATTGGAACTGTGTCTGACGGTATTAAATTATATCAGGGACTTTTAACGTATGACACCGGTACTAGAGTTGAATCATTCCCAACGACACCGAGTACCTGCTGTCTTCATTATACCTTTAATTAATCTAATTATATCTTGTGTAACAATTATATATATATATATACACAATTTTAATTCCCCGACATCAGTCTTACACTGTCATATCTATTCTTACTTTACAATTGTGTCTACTAAGAGTTCCATTACAATCTGTAGTAGTAAAACTACTATTTCACCAGAACATCTGCTATCAGTCATTTATAGACAATATATATATTTTAGACCACATATCAACCTAATATATATATATTTCCTATCAAATCTGTAGCTAAAGACATAAAGTCAGCCTCACTACTTCATTCTGACAAGATATCAATGTATGACTAAAGATGAAGAAGTTACACCAACGTTAATGTCGTGAAATAAAGCTGATAACATTGAAACTTCTAATTTGATAACAAAGAGATTATTTCTTTGGTTGTTTAGTAACAACTAACAACACAACACATTGATTATATGTGAAGGAGGTAAGTTGTCAAAGATTTACTTAATGTCTATATTAATGTGTGTAAATAATATAATTATGTGACCCCTACAACGATCCAGTAATTAACCAGATTCCACTGTTACATGTGATATAAAATATATTGTTATCATGACTGTCTTTATTATTTAAATTACCTCCGTCTATTTAATTATGTGGTTCACTACCTTACATTATAAAATATATTTTATATTTAGCTGTACCTTGTTGTTGTTTCAGGGAAGTTTTGTTAGTTTTAGTCTAAATCTATCTTGATTTAATTTACTTCATCTACACCACAGGTTCTCAACCCATTTAGGCCAAACGCCCTCTTTTGTCCCTCGAATTCATGAAACGCCCCCCCGCCACCCCATTTTTTCAATTTTTTTCAATATACTACTGATTTTTATATCAGTAGTTTACTAAAAAATTGATTAACAATATTCCAAACACGTGTGTATTATCTGATTATGTGTTGTATGTGGTCCTAGATGTGTGTATTATCTGATTATGTGTTGTATGTGGTCCTAGATGTGTGTATTATCTGATTATATGTTGTATGTGGTCCTAGATGTGTGTATTATCTGATTATGTGTTGTATGTGGTCCTAGATGTGTGTATTATCTGATTATGTGTTGTATGTGGTCCTAGATGTGTGTATTATCTGATTATGTGTTGTATGTGGTCCTAGATGTGTGTATTATCTGATTATGTGTTGTATGTGGTCCTAGATGTGTGTTCTTTTTTCTATTTGTAATATTATTTATACAATAGGCAATAAAATAGATCTACATAGTGTTAACTCGTTACGGTTGAGTCAATAATTTCAGACAAGATTCTAACTGTCTGCGCTCAAAGTGTCTTTGACTCAGGTGACTGTGGGTTTTTCCATTTTTAGTATCTCAATTACAGGTTAACGTCTCAATTGCTGGACATGCCTGCACAGCTGCAGACAGCATAACTATAGTATGACCGCAGCTGTGCAGGCATGTCCGGTAATTGAGACGTTAACCAGTAATTGAGATCCTAAAAATGGAAAAACCCAGCGCCCCCCTAACCCCCTCCCCCAGCTCCAAACGCCCCCCTAACGTGACATTGCTCCCAAACACCCCCCTAGAGTTCTGAAACGCCCCCCCCCCCAATTGAGAACCTTTGATCTACACCATCATCATAGTTTTACATCCGTTTTTCAATCCTGGCATAGGTTGGATGGGTCCTTTTAAGCACATCTCCCCACTCGCTTGTTCCTTCGTCATCTGTGAGCCTCAGCAATTTGAGATCAGCTCTCACCACATCTACCCTCAGCTCCCTCTAGTATGGCTTCTCTTCTCTGGTTTTCCGTGGCACTTCTTTAACCAGTGATTACCAATTTCTTCCTCATTTTATCCAAGCTCTGCCTTCCTCTCACATTTATGTTGCACACCCAACGAAGCATGGTTGCTCCATTTCTCTCCAGCTTATGCATGTCTTCTGCAGTTACTGCCCTTGTTTCACTTCCATGCAGTATTGCACTTTACACGCAGGCATTGTACAGCCAACATCTATGTACGTAGCTAGAAACTTTATTTGCCAACAGTGGAAGTAGCTCTCTAAACTTCAATCCTATCCTCTCTTACGAGGCACCCTCCTCTGCTGCTAATTAGGTTACCTAGATAGCGGAAGCTATCATTGTGTACAGTTTATGCCTACTTCTTTCCTACATATGCAGTAGGGTCGCTTATTCTCTAGTTCTTTTATGGATTCAGCTATAAGGACCAGATCATTCACATAGACTGTTTCCCGTGAACAGCCAGTCTTAAACCCATTGGTTATGGCCTGGAGAACTATGATGAACAGCAGTGGGTTGTGAACTGAACCATGATGAACACCTACCTGTACATTGAATTCTTCACTAAACCCCCTTCCTACTCTAGCTTTACTGACAGCTCCTCTGTACATGGCTTGCACTGCTCTCAAAAGCCATTCTCCACCTAATTTTCTGAAGGACCACCAGATAATAGAGTAAGGTACTCTGTCAAAGGCCTTTTCTAGATCTATAAAAGCTAAATATTGCAGCTTAATCTTGGCTAGGAACCTCTCTTGTAGTTGTGTCACTAACAAGTTTCATAAGTAATTCCAAAGAGAATGTCAATTATATGTGTGTGTCTGTTGAACAATGAACATAAAACAAAAGTCTAAGATTGCTTCTTAATTTATTCTCTACATTCATCAATCTCTCATAGTAACATTTCCAGGCCTCTTTCTTTTGAGCATCAGTGGTGCTAAGTGTATCAGTGTCATTTCTAACACACCTTTCCCTGTCTTGCAATGTGGAACACTTCACACCTCTGATTCTCATGTCTCAATACGTTGGCAAACTTTCTTTTTTCAGCCTCTCTCTCTGTTATGTATACCTGTCTTCTAGCTTCTCTCTTAACTACCTGGTCCTGGTCTGAAGCCCCTATTTTTCCAGTCTTTCCATGCCTGTCACTTGTCTTTAACCCTTTATCATTTAAACTGGCCATATCCAGCCAGAATTCTCTCACTTCTTTCTGTTCAAACTGGCTGTAACTCGCTGCTCATATTGATGTTAATGTATTGTCCTCAAAATAAGTAATATCAAAGTCTCATAGATTCAATATTATGTGAGATAAAGACTTTACCATGAAAATATAATAGTAAATATAGAGTAATGTAAATGCTACAGGGTTAATAGCTCTATCTACTGTGCTGTTTCACCACTAGGTCACCCACTGTCTGGCTGATACTTTGTTCCAGCCCCAAGTCTTATCAATTATTCCAAAGAAATTGTCAATTATATATGTGTGTTTGTGGGTATTGAACATTGAAAATAAAACAAAAGTCTGAGACATGGTTCATTGTTTTACGATCGTTTCAAAGGGTTGATTGATCATGGTAAATCAATATATTGATACGGTGTGATTGATCAGGGATTTTGAGACTAGAAATAGTTAGTGACATAACAACTACCTGTTTGTCAATATATCAATCTACCATGATCAATCAAACCTCTAAAATTATCATAAAACAATGAACTAATTAAGAACATATCTTTGTCTCTAGTTTTATTTTCATTGTTCAAAACACACACATATATATATAAATGACTCTGTAACTCTAGAAGAATCTTTGAAGGAACCTTATGTGATGAGATCCTACTACAAAAACTATAACTTTCCTCACCCAATCTTGTTGAAACCATCTCTTCAAGGCTGCAATGAGTTCTAACAATGTTATCGGTCTCTCCCTAAACACTGGAATACTAGTATATATATATATATCATCATCATTTTACGTCCGTTTTTCCCTGCTTGCAAGGGTGGGACAGGTCCTATTCAGCACAGCATCTCTCCACTTGTCATCTCCTCGGTGAGTTTTAGCGATCTGAGGTCTTCTCTCACCACCTCCACCCATGTTTTATGTGGTCTACCTCTTCTGCGTCTTCCTACTACTGGGATTATTTGGCACTTCTTTACCCAGTGGTCACATGTCCATACCATCTCAGTCTTCTCTCCTGCACACCACAACCTATCCTCTTATACCCAGTTTCTTTCTCAACTCGTCTATGCTTGGTCGTTCACACACAATGATATTGCACATCCAACGGAGCATGCTTGCTTCTCTTCAGCCGTCACATATCCTTTGCAGTTGCTGCCCATGTCTTACTACCATGCAGCATCGCACGTCTTACACAGGCATCATATAACCGTACTTTCGTATGCAGGGAGTAACCCTTCTTTGTCAACAGAGAAAGCAGCTCCATAAACTTCTTCCAAGCCGTCCTTATTTTAGATCCTATGGCCTCGGAACAACCCCTCCCATGCTAATCTGATCACCTAGGTACCGGAAGCTATAAACCACATCTATAGAACCCACCTGTATTTGAAAAATGTGTTTATCACTGCGATTACTACTGCCAACTTTCCCTGTACATCTACTGCATAGATAGTTCTCCCAACCTGTTAGTTTGCCTGCTATCCCACTACATCTCTTGTGTACCCAACATCTGCATTGAGTACATTTTATTGGAATTTATGCCAGTTCGTTTCCTATATATCAAACATGGCCATTTCCCTGATGGAATCAGAGTTTTGTCCTCTTTTCTACTTATCAACACTTTTGTTTAAGCTAGATTCACTCTCAGTCCTCTTGCTTCCAACTGCTGTTTCCATAGCCAGAATTTATTCTCTAAACCCTCTACTGATTCTGCTATAAGAGCCAGATCATCAGCATAGAGAAGTTCCCATGGGCATCCAGTCTTAAACTCCTGTTATGGCTTGGAGGCCTATAACAAACAAGAGTGGGCTGAGGACCGAACCTTGATGTACACCTACTTGTATCTGGAATTCCTCACTAAACTCCATTCCTACCCTCACTTTACTGACAGCACCCCTGTACATAGCTAGCACTGTTCTCACAAGCCATTCCTCTACACCTAGGACCACCAGATGACAGATCAGGGTACCCTATCAAAGGCCTTCTCTAGGTCAACAAAAGCTAAGTATAGAGACTTATTCTTCTCTAAGAACCTCTCTTGTAGTTACCTCACTAAGAAGAGGGCTTCTGTTGTACTTTTCTGAGGCACAAAACCAAACTGCATCTCATCTAAATTGACCCTTTCTCTAATCAGCTGCGCTAATATTCTCTCTGCCACTTTCATAACCTGATCCATCAGCTTTATGCCCCTATAATTGCTGCTCTCTAGAGCATCCCTTTTACCTTTGTAGCAATTTATGAGAATACTGCTGTACCTACATTATATGCTTTCATTATACCATACTACTTAGATTATATATATTGCTTGTCATCATCATCATCATCATCATCATCGTTTAACGTCTACCTTCCACGCTAGCCCGGGTTTAGTTGAGGTAAGATTGGTCGGGTGACCGTATCTCACTTGTATAGGACTAGATGGCAGGTTTTCTATGGCTGGATATCCTTCCTAACACCAACCACGTTTACAGTGTGGACTGGGAGGTTTTTACCATGTTACCTACACGGCCACATTACAGCGTGGACTGTGTGTTTTTTTGTCGTGACACCTACACGACCTCATTTATTTAGGACTGGATGTTGTGGTACCAACAGAAATTTACAAAGAAAGGGAGGTGTTGATAGGGGTGTGAGATGGGGGTGTATATTTGGTTAAGAAGTGCCTACTGACTAGGTTTCGCTTTGTACATAGGCAAGGTGGGTCTTCTGTATTACTGAGTAGTGCCAAAGATCTCAGTCCAGTGACATTGTCTTAAAGTATATATATACACACTTATAAATATATATATATATATATAGATATTTTCCCAGCCAGCCATCCACCTAATCTACGAAGGTATTTTAGCCTACATATTGTCGTTAATATTATGATGTTCCCTGCTGTATTAGCGTTAAATTTTCCCTGCTGTATTAGCGATAAATTTTCGAGGGTTTCTCTTAGTAGCTTTTTCATGTCGTTAATATTATGATGTTCCCTGCTGTATTAGCGTTAAATTTTCCCTGCTGTATTAGCGATAAATTTTCGAGGGTTTCTCTTAGTAGCTTTTTTCATGTCGTTAATATTATGATGTTCCCTGCTGTATTAGCGTTAAATTTTCCCTGCTGTATTAGCGATAAATTTTCGAGGGTTTCTCTTAGTAGCTTTTTCATGTCGTTAATATTATGATGTTCCCTGCTGTATTAGCGTTAAATTTTCCCTGCTGTATTAGCGATAAATTTTCGAGGGTTTCTCTTAGTAGCTTTTTTCATGTCGTTAATATTATGATGTTCCCTGCTGTATTAGCGTTAAATTTTCCCTGCTGTATTAGCGATAAATTTTCGAGGGTTTCTCTTAGTAGCTTTTTCATGTCGTTAATATTATGATGTTCCCTGCTGTATTAGCGTTAAATTTTCCCTGCTGTATTAGCGATAAATTTTCGAGGGTTTCTCTTAGTAGCTTTTTTCATGACGTTATTATTGTTAATTTTACTGATGTAGTATTAACTTATTAACTTGGATATTTACCATGCGGTATTCTAATCCTATTGTATCTCTCTCAGTTATTTACCATGCGACCCTCAGTTCCTACCCCCCCCCCCCCTCTATGCACTTCTTTAAGGCTTACTACCCTGTCTTTAACCTAATTCATTCAATCTGAAAATATTGAAGAGATAAGACACTTTGCCATTCTTCTCTGCTAAAATGTACCACTAGAGCTGATTCAAATTTTCCCAGCCAGCCATCCACCTAATCTACGAAGGTATTTTAGCCTACATATTGTCGTTAATATTATGATGTTCCCTGCTGTATTAGCGTTAAATTTTCCCTGCTGTATTAGCGATAAATTTTCGAGGGTTTCTCTTAGTAGCTTTTTCATGTCGTTAATATTATGATGTTCCCTGCTGTATTAGCGTTAAATTTTCCCTGCTGTATTAGCGATAAATTTTCGAGGGTTTCTCTTAGTAGCTTTTTTCATGTCGTTAATATTATGATGTTCCCTGCTGTATTAGCGTTAAATTTTCCCTGCTGTATTAGCGATAAATTTTCGAGGGTTTCTCTTAGTAGCTTTTTCATGTCGTTAATATTATGATGTTCCCTGCTGTATTAGCGTTAAATTTTCCCTGCTGTATTAGCGATAAATTTTCGAGGGTTTCTCTTAGTAGCTTTTTTCATGACGTTATTATTGTTAATTTTACTGATGTAGTATTAACTTGGATATTTACCATGCGACCCTCAGTTCCTACCTCACAATTTCCCTCCCCCCCACCCCCACACACCACCATAGTCTATTCGACCAATCAAACCTAGCATGCCATTTCCACTGCTGCTGCTGCTACTACCTGCCTAACTAACTCTCTCCTCCTCTGGCGCATCCCAACACACCCTGCCATTACCCCACCACCACTGTCCTTCTAGCCCTCAATTTTCCCACCGTTAGGGATGGATGAGCTGGGAATACACGAGCAACTCTGAATCAATAGATGAAATATGAATCTGCGAGCTACCAAGCACCCACGTGAAGCGCCAACCCAGAGACCCTCCCCTACGAGTGTCGACAAATGCCCAAAACTCCGAGTTGGTACCATCAATGTAGGCTCAATGAAAGGAAGAGCAGGAGAAATCGTAGAAATGCTAGAGCGAAAGGAAGTTGATGTATGCTGTGTGCAAGAGACTAGATGGAGAGGAGGGTCTGCTAGAGTCCTTGTAGGAAAAAGCCAGTGCTACAAATTTTTCTGGGTGGGAAATGACGATGGGATGGGTGGTGTAGGTATACTATTAGCTGACAAGTGGGTAGATAAAGTAATCTCAGTGTACAGGGTAAATGCAAGAATCATTAAACTCAGACTAGTCCTGAATAAGACAATTACCACAATAATATCAGCTTACGCACCCCAATCGGGGCTGCCAGACGAACTTAGGGATAGGTTTTACGAGTCCCTAATACACACTACTGCTCTAACAGACGACAAGGACTTCCTAATCATTGCAGGAGATTTTAACGGACACGTAGGTAAACACTGCGACGGCTTCAATAGAGTACATGGAGGCCATGGAGTTGGCACAAGGAATGAGGAAGGATTCAGACTTCTAGAATTCTGCGACGCCAATGACATGTCGATATGTAACACAAACTTTAAAAAACCCGACAACCACCTGATCACCTATAGATCAGGGGAGCACTCTAGTCAGTTAGATTTTATCCTCATCAGAGGACGTGACAGATGGACGGTCGTAAACACAAAAGCCTTCCCTAGTGAGGAATGTACATCCCAACATAGCTTAGTTGTCAGCGACCTCACGGTCAGAACTAGACGAGCCCTGAAACAGAGGCCAACCTGGAGAAGAAAGATCTGGAAGCTGAAAGTCCCCTCAACCAGTAACAGATTTAAAGATATTTTACTCAACGCCTACGACAGTAAAGAAGAACAGATAGAGACATTTAACGTAGAAGAGAACTGGGAGTTCCTAAAAAATAACTTACTAGAGGCGACGGATGAGGTTTGTGGCTGGAGTAAGACCTCAAGCAGGAGGAGAGTGACTTGGTGGTGGAACAATAAGGTAGATGAAGCAGTCAAGGCCAAGAGACAGGCATGGAAAGAATGGAAGAACGGGGGGAGCAGGGTACATTACATAGAGACCAAGAGGGAAGCTAGGCGACAAGTATACTTAGCTAGGAGGGAAGCAGAGGATAGAAAATTCAAGCATGTTTTACAACGTGAGGACCAGAAACAGGAGGTATTCAAGATTGCGAGGCAGTGTGTCAGAGATAGTTGTGATGTCATTGGAGAGAAGTGTATCCGGAATGATAAAGGTGAGCTTGCCCTCACAAGTGCTGAGAAGAAAGATGCATGGAAGAGTCATTATGATAGATTACTAAATGAGGAGAATGCATGGGAAGAAGAGACCCTACCCCACGTAGACCCTATAGAGGGACCAGCAGTACAAGTCAGCGGCAGCGTAGTAAGTAAGGCAATCAGAGATATGAAGATAGGGAAGGCAACCGGTCCATCGGGTATAGCTGCCGAGATGCTGAAGGCATCTGGGTCTGTAGGTCACACTATAACCACACGTATCGTT
The DNA here is from genome assembly GCA_964016885.1 of Eledone cirrhosa. Lineage (NCBI taxonomy): Eukaryota > Metazoa > Mollusca > Cephalopoda > Octopoda > Eledonidae > Eledone > Eledone cirrhosa. The sequence goes on along the minus strand of OZ024757.1, from coordinate 6,491,183 downwards.
AACCAGGTAATACTAGAGGGGGCCATACCAAAAGATTGGTGCAGTAGCATCATTGTCAACTGCTACAAAGGTAAAGGCGATGCACTAGATAGAGGAAACTATAGAGGTATAAAGTTGATGGACCAGGTCATGAAAGTAACAGAAAGAGTTATAGCACAGCTGATTAGGGACCGGGTGAATATAGACGAGATGCAATTTGGGTTTGTTCCAGGGAAAGGCACCACTGATGCGCTCTTCCTTGTGAGGCAATTACAGGAAAAGTACCTAGCTAAAAGTAAGCCACTCTACTTGGCATTTGTTGACCTTGAGAAAGCCTTTGACAGAGTTCCACGTGCAGTAATCTGGTGGGCTCTTAGAAAACTAGGAGTAGATGAATGGCTTGTGAAAGCGGTACAAGCCATGTATAGGGGAGCAGTCAGCAAAGTTAGGATTGGCAAAGAGTATAGCGAGGAATTTAGCGTACAGGTTGGGGTCCACCAGGGCTCTGTTCTTAGCCCTCTCCTGTTCATCATAGTCCTGCAGGCAATAACGGAGGAGTTTAAGACCGGATGCCCATGGGAACTCCTGTATGCTGATGACCTCGCACTCATAGCTGAATCTATGGTAGAACTAGAGAATAAATTCCAAACCTGGAAGCAGGGACTAGAGAGAAAGGGCCTCAAAGTCAACATGACAAAGACTAAGGTCCTTATAAGTAGACGAGAAAACAGAACCCAGATCCCCTCAGGGAAATGGCCTTGCTCAGTATGTAGGAAAGGTGTAGGTAGGAACTCCATTCTTTGCCCCAAATGCAAACAATGGGTACACAAGAGATGTAGCGGGATCTCAGGAAGCTTAATTAAGAATGTAGGATTCACATGCAGCAGCTGTGCTGAAACAGCAAGCAAACAGCCACAGGAAACAAGTACCACCAATCTCTGGGAGGGCCCTGTAGAAACAGTAGACAGCTTCTGCTACCTAGGTGACCGAATTAGCAACGGAGGTGGGTGCTCAGAAAGTACAATAACTAGGGTAAGAACGGGATGGAAGAAGTTTAGGGAACTACTACCACTGCTAGCTGCAAAAGGCTTCTCCCTCAGAATGAAAGGCAGACTGTATGATGCGTGTATCCGAACAGCGATGTTGCATGGTAGTGAGACCTGGGCGCTGAAGGTGGAAGACTTACGTAGATTAGAGAGAAACGAAGCCTGCATGCTCCGATGGATGTGTAACAGTAATATACGTGAACGACAAAGCATAAATGAATTGAGAGAGAGACTGAGCATAAGAGGAATCAAATGCTGCGTGCAGGAGAGGCGGTTACGCTGGTATGGACATGTGATGCGTATGAAGGATGACAGCTGCATAAAAAGGTGCAGAGCACTAGAAGTTGATGGAAACCGCGGAGTGGGGAGACCCAAGATGACTTGGGATGAGGTGATAAAAGCCGACCTTACCCAACTACACCTCTCAAAGTCAATGACACACGACCGTGACTTCTGGCGTCACGCAGTAATACAGGGTACCCGACCTCCCATGGGTACATGCTGAAGCATATAAACAATATGCCCCCCCCCCCCCACCGCAAGGTGGTCGTGGAGGTGCCACGGCAAAAAAGCACCCAGCCCACACTGTAAAGTGGACGTGTAGGCGCCACGAAAAAGCACCCAGCACTCACTGTAAATGAGGTTGGTGTTAGGAAGGGCATCCAGCTGTAGAAATCAAGCCAGATCAGTTCCTGTATGAGCAAGGCATGATAGGGACTGGGGTCCCTATCATTCCACTGCAAAGTGGTCGTGGAGGTGCCACGGCAAAAAAGCACCCAGCACTCACTGTAAATGAGGTTGGTGTTAGGAAGGGCATCCAGCTGTAGAAATCAAGCCAAAAATCAGTTCCCGTCCCACCCTTGCAAGCAGGGAAAAAGCGGACGTAAAATGAAATGATGAAATGATGATGATATGTGTGTGTGTGTTAAACTGTTCGTATACACGCATTATTCAACCTGCCCTTTGTGTTGAGGAAAAAGCCTTTAGTAAGTTGCCATGGTAGTAGCATCCCGAACCTTTTCCATTCCATGTTCACTCAGGCTGCTCTACTTTCAGAACACCCACCTCCACTGATGATATCATCACCCAGGTAACAGAAGCTGTCTACCTCTTCTATGTGACCCTCCAACAGTTTGTTAGAGCTTGTTTCCTGTGAAGGCGTGTGGCTGAGTGGTTAGAGAATTGGATTCGCAATCGTGAGGTTGTGAGTTCGTTTCACCGACCGGGTGATGCGTTTTGTCCTTGAGCAAGACATTTTATTTCACATTGCTCTTTCTACCTGGAGTTGTGACTGATAGATAGTATTAGCAATTGGAAAGACCAATGGAAACATTGTTTCCTCGGTCCAATTTGACAAAAGTCAATCGTTGCTTCCTGTGAATGTTTGCTGCTTACTGCTCCTGTGCAATGGCCACATGTAAAACCTATATTCTTAGCTAACCTACCTGAGATCCCACTACATCTCTTGTGTACCCATTGTTTGTATTTTGGACAGAGAATGGAATTTCTACCTACACCTTTCTAGCACACTGAGCAAGGCCATTTTTCTGAGGGGATCAGGGCCCCGTTTTCCCTTCTACTGATATTTGGCTGGCTAACTCAGACATAGTCCTAAACAAATGAAGTGACATACAGTATTTCTCGGGCTTATTTTAAAACCTGATGGAGCCCATCACCTCTCTCGTTTGAACAGAATTGAGATCTGAATCAAACTTCAAGTGAAATCAGATATTGTATGGATTCAAATAGACTCGTAACTCCTGGTCTAAACACAGCCGAAAGATAGAAAAGAAGTAAGAAAAAGATATAGAGGAACAATTGACTCCTACTAATAAAAAGATGGAAGTTAAACTGGTGTTGTCATGTCACCAGGAGAGGAGATAATAGCTATATTAGAGAGTCCTATCAGAATGAATTTTTCACTAAACTGCCATAGAGCAGACCTCTCTAGATATAGAAGGATCACATTTATAGAGCATGCTGGAATACCACTGTTTGCATTGGAGAGAATTACTCTGGACAGGAAAGTTGATATCTACAGTTTACCACCATAGAAATATAAAATTTCCACAGTTAAATCTATCTCTGCTTCTTATCTCATACTGTTTCTTTCTTATTTCAGAATACCAGATGACATTGGGATAAATTATTATTTTCAATCTTGGATACATCACCTCTATTTATCATCATTTGAAGACTATTAACTGAAATCACAGTTGAGGGAAATATAGAAGATATATTTTTTAGGAATATAATCTAAAAAATATTACAAGTATATTCTGTTGAAGATAAAATTATTATGGAAAATAAATTGAGTGAAAAGGTTAAATGCGAAACACAATCGAAAATGTTTAGTATTCCTGGTGAGATGACAAAGGCTGGAGAAGAGAAACCATATCACTGCAATATCTGTGGTAAATCATTCAATATACGTAGTACCTTAACTACTCACAAAGTTATACATACACGAGTCAAACCATATCACTGTAATATCTGTGCTAAATCATTCTCTGGGAAAAGTAGCCTAACTAGTCACAACCATTTACATACAGGTGAGAAGCCATATGACTGTGATATCTGTGGTAAAACATTCCCTCAAAGTGATGCATTAACTAAACACTTACGTACCCATACAGGAGACAAGCCATACCACTGTGACATCTGTAGTAAAGCATTCTCTCAAAGTAGTCACTTAACTAGACACAAACATATACATACAGTAGATAAGCCATATCACTGTGATATCTGTGGTAAATCATTCTCTGTAAGTGGTTCTTTAACTAGCCACATACGTACCCATACAAGAGACAAGCCATATCACTGTGAAATCTGTGGTATATCATTCTCTGTAAGTGGTACCTTAACTAAACACAAACGTATACATACAGGAGACAAGCCATATCACTGTGATATCTGTGGTAAATCATTCTCTCAAAGTATTACCTTAACTAGCCACAAACGTACCCATACAGGAGACCAGCCATACCACTGTGATATCTGTGGTAAATCATTCTCTATAAATAGTACCTTAACTAGACACAAACGAATACATACAGGAGACAAGCCATATCACTGTGATATCTGTGGTAAATCATTCTCTCGAAGTAGTACCTTAACTAGACACATACGTACCCATACAGGAGACAAGCCATACCACTGTGATATCTGTGGTATATCATTCTCTGGGAAAAGTAGCCTAGCTACTCACAAACTCATACATGCAGAGGAGAAATCTTAACGCATTGAGATCAGTGATCAATCCTCTCAAATTTGTGAATTAATGAGAATACAAATATATATCAGTGTAATATCTGTGGTAAATCATTCTCTTTCAATGCTACATTAACTTCACACAAACATATACAGGTGGGAACCATATCACTTTGATATGTTTGGAAAATATATCTTTTAATGGAGCAATTTAACTAAATATATGCATAGATGAGGGAAACCATATCATCATCATCATCATCATCATTTTACGTCCGCTTTTCCCTGCTTGCAATGGTGGGATGGGTCCTATTCAGCAAAGCATCTCTCCACTTATCGCGGTCCTTTGTCATCTCCACCGTGAGCTTCAAACGTCTGCTCTCGTCACCTCCACCCATGTAAATCATTTTCTGATTTTGTTTCACTACACACTAACATACAGGAGAGGAACCATATCACTGATAAATCATTCTCTAAATGTTGTGGCTTCACTAGACACTAACATACAGGAGAGGAACCATATCACTGTGGTGTCTGTGGTAAATAATTCTCTAAATGTTATGACTTCACTAGGCACTAACATATACAGGAGAGGAACTATATCACTGTGATGTCTGTGATAAATCATTCTCTAAATGTTGTGGCTTCACTAGGCACTAACATATACAGGAGAGGAACCATATCACTGTGGTGTCTGATAAATCATTCCATTGTAAAGATTACTTAATGCAACACAATCAGACAAGATAAAAACCATGTCACTCACCTAAGATAGTGCCACCAATGTTGTTAATATCTTGAATAAAGCTGTTTTACTAAGAAATTATTCTCCTTTAATTTTATTTGTAGAAGTTTTAACCAAGACTTGTGCTGAAAAAACTGTATCGTTCAGAATTGACATACGCTATATGTATGTGAGTAGAAATTTGTGTCCATGTATATGTTGTATCTGTGTTTGTATATAAGTATGTGCATATCTGTATTTGATTTATTTGCTTATGTATGTGTGTATATGTACGTCATCTTCATCAACATCATCAGTTTTTATGTCCGTTTTTCCATGCTTGCTTGGTTGGACAGGTCCTTCTTAAGATGGCATCTTTCAACTCGTGTTCCTTTTACATGTCCTGTAAGAGTCAGTTATTTGAAGTCAGTTCACACAGCCTCTGTCCAGGTCTTTCTTGGTCTACCTCTACCATGGCTTCCTTCTACTTGGGATTTCCTGGCATTTCTTCACCCAGCGGTCATTATCCATGGGCATCACATGTCGTACAAACACAGTCTTCTCTCTTACACACCCCTTCAGATCACTCTTAAACCCAGCTTCTTCTTGAACTCGTCCAAGCTCTGCCTTTCTCTCACACTTACACAACATATCCTACAAAGCATGGTTGTTTCATTTCTCCCCAGTCTACATATCCTCTGCAATAACAGTCCTTGTTTAGTTACCATGCATCATTGTACATCACCCACATATGTCATACAGTCGTCCTTTTTTACAGAGAGAGAAACCTTTTGTGGTCAACTGTTGCAGTAGCTCTCTAAACCTTTTCCATCCTATCCTTATTCTAGCTATTCATCTTTCAGAGCAGCGCCCTCCACTGCTAATTGAGTCACCTATATTGCAAAAGCTATCAACCACTTCTATGTGTGTCTAATTACATATATAATTAAGCCTGACAATTCCACCACTAAAGATTTACCTCCCTTTTTAACAATATGAAACTCTCCTCTGTTTGGTGTGAAAATTGTTGGAGGAAAGAACTTCCTTTTAATATATTTGTCAGCATGCTTAATGAAGGGTCTGTTTAGAAGTGCCTCCTCCCATTAAACAGTGGTGGCCATAAGTGGACTCAGAAACCAATGGTCACACATACATATGTGTATGAAACATTCTTTACACTAAAGGCAGCGGATTGGCAGTGTCGGTAGAGGGACGGACGCCATGCTTTGCAGCAAAGAGTTATGGCCCTTTATGGTCTGAGTTCAAATCCCGCCGAGGTTAACTATGCCTTTCATCCTTACAGGGTCGATAAAATAAAGTACCAGTGGTACACTGGGATAATTGCTGGCATTGTGTCAAAAGTAGAAACAATTATTTACACTAAAGAGACTATGGGTACACCAGAGATTTAGTGGAATACATAGTGAGTTAGCTAAGAATGTAGGGTTTACAAGGGGTCACTGCACTGGAGCAGTAAGAAGCAATCACTTTAGGAGACAAGCTCTATCAAATATTTAAAGTATTCTGTAGAAGCAGTTGACAGTTTCTGTTACCAGGGGGACCAAATTAGCAGTGGAGGTAGGTGTTCTGAAAGTACAGTAACCAGAGTAAGAACAAGATGGCAAAGGTTTAGGGTGCTACTACTGCTGCTAGCTACAAAAGGTTGTTTCATCAAATTGATGTTTGCATATGAACAGCAATGCTGCATTGCAGTGAGATCTGGGTGGTGTGTGCAGAGGACCTCCGAAGATTGGACAGAAATGAAGCTTGAATTCTCCAATGGATGTGTAATACTAATATACAGTAAGAGCAAAGTGTAAATAATCTGAGAGAGAACCTGGTCATGGGAGGGATAAGATACAGTATGCAGTAGTGTAGATTGCTGTGGTATGGACATGTGATGTGTATGAAGGTAGAGATGCTGTATAAAAGGTTGACCGCTTGAAATTGATGGAAGAGGAAGACCTATGAATGTTTGGGATGATGAGGTAAAAACTGACCTGACGCCATTGTACCTCTCAAAGGTGATGACACAGGATTGAAATCTCTGGCCTTATACAGAACTGCAGGAGACCTGCATTCCCATGTCCACGGGTTGAAGCAACATTTAGTGGTTTGAAATATGCCCCAATTTTCCTCCTCCCCACATCTTAACACTCCACCCCTTACCAGCTAAGTACACCACCCTGACCTACTTCGCCAATCCCCACCCTACATACACACAACCCCACCCCCACTTTCACATCTGATACACCTCTCTAGACCAACCCATGTATACAAGTACGGAAAGCTTGACATGCTCTCCTCCAATGCTGATGAAATGGTTAAACCCTCAGGCAACCCTGTAAGGTGGTCATGCAGGTGTCATGACAAAAGAGCTCATAACCCTCCCTGCAAGGTAGTCATGCTGGTGACATGACAAATAAGCACCCAGTCCACCCTGTGAGGTAGACTTGACAGGAGGCCCCTAGCCCACTCTGTAAAGTGGTCATGCTAGTGGTAAGACTGAAGGCACCCAAACCACCCTTCAAAGTAGTCAAATTGGTGACATGACAAAGAGCACCCAGTCTGCTCTCTTAGCTGGTGGTTGTCATGATGATGACACAACGAAAAGCACCCAGTCCACCCTGTAAGTTGGTCATGTTAGCAACACAACAATAAATACCAAGTCCACCCTGTAAATGTGGTTGGAGTTAGGAAGGGCATCCAGTCGTAGAAACCAGCCAGAAATGGTTCTTGCATGAGCAAGACACAGTTATTTGATATAAGTTTTCACACAACAGGACAAGTCGTCCAGCCCATGCTAGCATGTATAATGGAGTTTAAATTGTGATGAGGATAAATACAATATATGAATATACACATATATATATTATATTCTTTTATTCTTATACCTGTTCCAGCCATCTGGCTGAGGCCATGCTGGGGCACCGCCCTTGAGATATATGTAAATATATATATATATGTATATGTATATATATATATATATATATATGAAAATAATTTATGCTTTGGTCCGTGAAGACGCTTCCTGGCAATGAACGGAAAAAAGCGAAGATAATACGTCGTTATGTGGAGAGGTGACAACAATTTCACGTAAAGACAAAACCACGTTTATGGTATAAATGGAGGCGTAGACTAATATACTATTTAGGAAACTGAATGATTCTCGGCTTCGGAGTTCAGAATAATGTAAATAAATTAGTTGAACGAAAATGACAGAGGTTATTAAAATCATAAAAGTAATAATAATTAAATATATACATACACACATTTATACACGTGTATATGCGAAAACACACACCATGCATGTATATACATTCACGTACACATAAACACGCACACACAGACGTAAACCGGGGCGACACATATACCCGCACACGTACGGACATATACACCAAATACACATATAAATATATGTTTGTGTGTATACATATAATTATATATACACGTATAAATATACACGCATAAATGCGTATAGAACGCACACTCACACATACCCACAGGTAAATACACATATGTTCACCAAACGTACATATACCAAAAGTCTGTGTACACATACACACTCATTCATACCCATATATACACATACGTACATATATGTGTGTGTATATATATATAGAGAGAGCAGTTGTAATGGATAATATCGCTGCTATTTCTAGCAGTTAGAGAGACTACGTAGAGATTTTCTTATTGATATATAATTGATATTTTATTGAGTGATACTTTCTGAGTTACAATCAATTAAATACGATTGGAACTGTATCTGAAGGTATTAAATTATATAAGGGACTTTTAACATATGACACCGGTACGAGTGTTGAAACATTCCCAACCACACCGAGTACCTGCTGTCTTCATTATAACTTTAATGTTTTTGTTTTTTTACACGCAGAAATGCCCATTTGTACCGTCCTGCATTGTCCTGCACTGTCCTTAATGTCTACTTTATGTAAACCCTTGTGGTTAATAAAGAAATCATTATAACTTTAATGAATCTAATTATATCTTGTGTAACAATTATATATATATATATATATATACACAATTTTAATTCCCCGACATCAGTCTTACACTGTCATATCTATTCTTACTTTACAATTGTCTCTACTAAGAGTTCCATTACAATCTGTAGTAGTAAAACTACTATTTCACCAGAACATCTGCTATCAGTCATTTATAGACAATATACAGGGTGTTCGGGATAAATTTGACAGAATAATATTTGGTTGTTTTTTCAGATGTTTTAAATTCATTCATGCCCACTAGGCTTTATTTGAAAGTTTAAACCCTCCTTCATTCATATATGTGATGACAACGAGAATGGATGACTGGGAGCCACCTGAATCATGGAAGAGAATAACTTGTATCATGATGATTCGCGCCGGCCATCAAAATAAGGAGATTATGGTCGCTGCTCAATGCTCCCTGAACACTGTAAAAACAATCCGGCATGAACTGGAGAATTGCAATGGAGACTACGAGGCTGTGGCTAGAAGAAAGAAACATAACAGAAGATCTGATTGATCTCGCACAGCAGAATTCCTCGAAAATCTGCAGAAAAAGGTGTTGGAGGACCCTGGCATCGGAATTCGGTCTTTGTCGCGTGAATTGAATGTTTTAGCCTCTACTATGAAAATTGCACTCAATGAAGACCTTCGCTACTACTCATACAAGCGTCGCAGAGGTCAACTTCTCTCAGAAAAGGCCCGCGAAAATCGTCTGACAAAGGCTAAGAAACTTCTGAGCAAAGTGAAACATCCTGCTGAAGCACAAACAATCTGGTTCTTTTCCGATGAGAAAAACTTTTGCCAAGATCAAAAACACAACGCGCAGAATAACAGATGACTTGCATACAGTCCAAAGGACACTCCTCGAGTCATGCAGACTAAATTTCCCCAAACTGTCATGGTTTTCGGATGTGTGTCCTCCGAGGGTGATGTGATGCCTCCGCATTTTTTTCAAACAGGGTCTCAGGTTGAATTCAGATGCCTACGTGGAATTGCTAACTACTGTAGTTAAGCCCTGGATAACAAGGGTAGCCAATAATAGGCCGTATGTATGGCAGCAGTATTCGGCCCCCTGCCACACCTCGGGGAAAAGTCAAAAATGGTTGTCAGCCAATTTTTACGACTACACCAGTCCCAATGTTTGGCCTCCGAACTCCCCTGATCTTAAGTCGATGGACTATTATGTATGGGGTGCTGTAGAAAAAGACACCAATCGCCGTGCCAGTACTACATAAGCCCAGTTAATCGACAGAATTAAAGTAGTTTTTGAGGGCCTTCCCAGGGAAAGTGTAAAATCAGCTTGCTCCAGGTTCCGGGCCCGGATTGAGGCTGTAATAGATGCTAATGGCGGTTATTTTGAGTAAAACTCTTTGACAATAGTGTAATTTCCTTGTCCATTGAATTTCTTTTAAATCAAATAAATTTTGTAGATACCAAGCACTTTTTCTTTTTCCTGATGAAACTGTCAAATTTATCCCGAACACCCTGTATATATTTTAGACCACATATCAACCTAATATATATATATATTTCCTATCAAATCTGTAGCTAAAGACATAAAGTCAGCCTCACTACTTCATTCTGACAAGATATCAATTTATGACTAAAGATGAAGAAGATACACCAACGTTAATGTCGTGAAATAAAGCTGATAACATTGACACTTCTACTTTGATAACAAAGAGATTATTTCTTTGGTTGTTTAGTAAAAACTAACAACACAACACATTGATTATATGTGAAGGGGGTAAGTTGACAAAGATTTACTTAATGTCTATATTAATGTGTGTAAATAATATAATTATGTGAACCCTACAATGATCGAGTAATTAACCAGATTCCACTGTTACATGTGATATAAAATATATTGTTATCATGACTGTCTTTATTATTTAATTACCTCCGTCTATTTAATTATCTGGTTCACTACCTTACATTATAAAATATATTTTATATTTAACTGTACCTTGTTATTGCTTTAAGTAAGTTAAAGATATATTTATTATTTAAATTACCTCCGTCTACTTAATTATGTGGTTCACTACCTTACATTATAAAATATAGTTAATATTTAGCTGTAACTTGTCATTGCTTTAAGTAAATTAAAGCTATATTTATTATTTAAATTACCTCCGTCTATTTAATTATGTGGTTCACAACCTTACATTATATAATATAGTTTATATTTAGCTGTACCTTGTTGTTTTTTCAGGGATGTTTTGTTCATTTTAGTCTAAATCTATTTTGATATAATTTACTTCATCTGCATCATCATAATTTTACGCCCGTTTTTCACTCCTGGCATGGGTTGGATGGGCTCTTTTAAGCACATCATCTCCCCACTCGCTTGTTCCTTCGTTATCTCCTCTTTGAGATCAGCTCTCACCACATCTATCCTGGTCTTCCTTGGTCTACCTCTACTATCGTTTCCCTCCTTTGATATTCCCTGGCACTTCTTTAACTAGTGATCACCATCCATGGATATCACATATCCCTACCAAAGCATTCTTCTCTCTTGCACACCACTTAGGTTTCCTCTGAAGTCCAATTTCTTCTTCAATTTATCCAAGCTCTGCCTTCCTCTCACATTTACGTTGCACATCCAACGAAGCATGGTTGCTCCATTTCTCTCCACCTAGATAGCAAGAAGCTATCATTGTGTACAGTTTATGCCTACTCCTTTCCTACATATGCAGTAGGGTCACTTATTCTCTAGTTCTTTATGGAGAGAAGCTAGGAGACAAGTGTACCTTACAAAGAGGGAAGCAGAGGATAGAAAGATCAAGCATTTTCTACAACAAGAGGACCAAAAACGTGAGGTGCTCAGGATTGCTAGGCAATGTGTCAAGGAGAATCGTGATATTGTCGGGGAGAAGTGAGTCCGTAATGATAATGGTGTACTTGGCCTCACTGATACTGATAAGAAGATAGCTTGGAAGTGTCACTACGAGAGGCTACTAAATGAGGACAATAACTGGGAAAAAGATAGTCTGCCCCAAATCGATCCAATAGAAGGACCAGCAGTGCAAGTTAAAGGTAGTATAATAAGTAAGGCAATCAAAGATATGAAGACAGGCAAGGCAGCTGGGCCTTCGGAGATAGTTGCTGAGATGTTGAAGGCATCTGGTATGTATGGACACACTATGGTCACCCAGATAGTAAACCAAGTAATACAGAATGGGGTCATACCAAAGGACTGATGTAGCAGTCATTCACTCTAAAGGGGATGCTCTAGATAGAGGAAACTATAGAGGCATTAAGTTAGTTGACCAGGTCATGAAGGTCACAGAGAGCGAATTGATCTAGATGAAATGCAGTTTGAGTTTGTGTCAGGTAAAAGTACCACAGACGCTCTTTTCCTTGTACGACAACTACAGGAGAAGTACCTAGCTAAAAGTAAACCCCTCTACTTAGCTTTTGTAGACCCTGAGAAAGCCTTTGACAGAGACCCTCGCTCCATTATCTGGTGGGCTCTTAGAAAACTAGGTGTAGATGAATCGCTTATGAGAGCTATACAAGCCATATATATATGTATATATATACAAATGTATATGTATATATATATGTATCATCATCATCATCATCTTCGTTTAACATCCATTTTCCACGCTAGCATTGGGTTAGACAGGAGTTGTCCCACTTCAGGGAAGGTTGGTCGGGTGACCGTGTCTCGCTCATATAGGACTATTTTCTACGGCTGGATGCCCTTCCTAACACCAACCACATTTACAGTGTGGAACTGGGAACTTTTTACCGTGTTATCTAGAGGATCAGATTACAGCGTCGACTGTGTGTTTTTTTTAGGATACCTACACGATCTCGATCTCATTTATCTCATTTATTTGGACTGGATGTTGTGGTACAACTTAATAGAGAGAGGGGTGGTGTTGGCGGGAGGATAGAGTAGAAGTAGTGGATTGGGGCGTATATTTGGTTAAGAGGTGCCTACTGACTGTAGGTTTCACTTTGTACATAGGGAAGGCGGGTCTTCTGTATTACTGCGTAGCGCCAAGGATCTCGTTCCAGTGACATTGTCTTAGAGAGGTAGTATAATAAGTAAGGCAATCAAAGATATGAAGACGGGTAAGGCGGCTGGGCCTTCGGAAATAGTTGCTGAGATACTGAATGCCTCTGGAACGGTGGGACACACCATGGTCACCCGGATAGTAAACCATGTCATACAGAATGGGGTTGTTCCGAAGGACTGGCGTAGCAGCAGCATCATCAACTGCTACAAGGGTAAAGGTGATGCCCTAGATAGGGGAAACTATAGAGGCATTAAATTAATCGACCAGGTCGTGAAGGTCACGGAAAAAGTAATAGCGCAACTAATCAGAGAGAGAATTGATCTAGATGAAATGCAGTTCGGGTTTGTGTCTGGCAAAAGTACCACAGACGCTCTTTTCATTGTACGACAACTACAGGAGAGGTACCTAGCTAAAAGTAAACCTCTATACTTAGCTTCTGTCGACTTGGAGAAAGCCTTAGACAGAGTCCCCCGTTCGATTATCTGGTGGGCTCTTAGAAAACTAGGTGTTGATGAATGGCTTGTGAGAGCTATACAAGCCATGTATAAAGAAACAGTCAGTAAGGTTAGAATTAACAACGAATATAGTGAAAAGTTTAGCGTAAAAGTTGGTGTTCATCAGGGCTCTGTTCTTACCCCCCTACTATTTATTATTGCCCTTCAGGCTATAACAGTGGGAACTCCTATACGCAGATGATCTAATGCTCATAGCTGAATCAATGGCCGAGCTAGAGAAGAAATTCCAAACATGGAAGCACGGCCTAGAATCAAAAGGCCTTAAAATTAACCTGGCTAAGACTAAAGTTCTAGTTTGTAGGAAAGAAAATAAGGCGCCGGTCCCTTCCGGGAAATGGCCATGCTCAGTGTGTAGGAAAGGCGTAGGTAGAAACTCCATTTTATGTCCCAAATGCAAAGTATGGGTGCATAAAAGATGTAGTGGGATCACAGGTAAGCTAACTAAGAACATAGATTTTACATGTGGCTGGTGCTCTGGTGCAATAAGTAGCAGCAAGTGCCCACAAAATACTAGCTCTTTCAGTTGCGCAGAGGGTTCTATAGAAATAGTGGACAGCTTCCGTTACCTGGGTGACAAAATCAGCAGTGGGGGAGGGTGCTCTGAAAGTACAGTAGCTAGAGTCAGAACTGGATGGAAAAAGTTCAGAGAGCTTATACCACTATTTGCCGCTTAAGGGTTCTCTCTAAAAATGAAAGGCAGGCTGTATGATGCCTGCATACGAACAGCAATGTTACATGGCAGTGATACCTGGGCATTGTGTGAAGAGGATATACGCAGACTAGAGAGGAACGAAGCTTGCATGCTCCGCTGGATGTGTAATAGTAACATACGCGAACGGCAAAGCATACACGAACTAAGGGAAAAATTAGAAATAAGAGGGATCAGATGTTGTTTACTCGAGAGAAGGCTACGTTGGTATGGTCACGTGATGCGCATGAAAGACGACAGCTGTATAAAAAAGTGCAGGGCAATAAAGATAGACGGTAGCCACGGAGTAGGCAGATCCAGAAAAACCTGGAACGACCTGATAAACTCCGACCTCACACACTTACACCTCTCCAAGACAATGTCTCTGGACCGAGATCTTTGGCGGCACTCAGTAATAGAGAAATCCCGCGTTACCTAAATACAAAGTAAAACCTACTACAGTCAGTAGGCATCTCTAACAAAATTCACCCGCCCCATCCACACCGCCCTTTCAATGTAAAGTTATGTTGGTGCCACAACATCCAGCCCGAAACAAATGAGATCATGTAGGTGTCACGACAAAAAAACACACAGTTCACGCTGTAATGTGGTCGTGTAGGCAACACGGTAAAAACCTCCCAGTCCCACACTGTAAATGTGGTTGGTGTTAGGAAGGGCATCCAGCTGTAGAAAACCCGCCAGACAGTCCTATGCGAACAAGACAACAACTCTTGCCTCAAGTGGGAAAACTCCCGTCCAAACCCATGCAAGCCTGGAACATGGACGTTAAATGATGATGATGTATATATATATATATATATATATATATATGTATATATATATATATGTATATATATGTGTGGATCAGGTTATGAAAGGGTTAAACTAGATGAGATGCAGTTTGGTTTTGTACCTGGGAAAAGTACAACAGATGCCCTCTTCTTGGTGAGACAATTACAAGAGAGGTTCTTAGAGATGAATAAGCCACTATACTCTATACTGAGCCTTTGTTGACCTAGAGAAGGCTTCTGATAGGGTACCCCGATCTGTCACCTGATGGTCCCTAAGGAAACTAGGTGTTGAGGAATGGCTTGTGAGGACAGTGCAAACTTTGTACAGAGGTGCTGTCAGTAAAGTCAGGGTAGGAAAGGAGTTTAGTGAGGAATTCCAGATACAAGTAGGTGTACATCAAGGTTCCGTCCTCAGCCCACTCTTGTTCGTTATAGTCCTCCAAGCCATAACAGAGGAGCTAGAGACTGGATGTCCATGGGAACTTCTCTATGCTGATGATCTGGTTCTTATAGCAGAATAAGTAGGGGAGCTAGACAATATATTCTGGCTATGGAAACAGCAGTTGGAAGCAAGAGGACTGAGAGTGAACCTAGCTAAGACAAAAGTGTTGAGTAGAAAAGAGGACAAAACTCTGATTCCGTCAGGGATATGGCCATGTTCGATATGCAGAAAAGGAACTGGCATAAATTCTATAAAATGCACACAATGGAGATGTTGGGTACACAAGAGATGTAGTGGGATAGCAGGCAAACTAACAGGTAGGGAGAAATACGTATGCATTAGATGTACAGGGAAATTAGACAGTAGAAGTCACAGTGATATACACATGTTACAAATGCAGGTGGGTGCTATAGAAGTGGTGGATAGCTTCCGGTACCTAGGAGATCAGATTAGCATGGGAGGGGAGGGGGGTTCCGAGGCCATAGTATCTAGAATAAGGACGGGTCGGAAGAAGTTTAGGGAGCTGCTGTCGAAGAAGGGTTTCTCCCTGCATACGAAAGGCCGGTTATATGATGCCCGTGTGAAGAGCGCGATGCTGCATGGTCGTGAGACATGGGCAGCAACTGCAGAGGATATGCGACGGCTGGAGAGAAATGAGGCAAGCATGCTCCGTTGGATGTGCAGTGTCAATGTGTGTGAACGACCCAGCATAAGATTTACAGCTAAAGATTTACCTCCCTTTTTGACAATAGTAAACAGTGGTGGCCATAAGTGGGCTCAGAAACCAATGGTCGCACATAGATGTTATGTGTATGAAACATTATTTACTCTAAAGAGACTATGGGTACACAAGAGATTTAGTGGGATACATGGTAAGTTAGCTAAGAATGTAGGTTTTACATGGGGTCATTGCACTGGAGCAGTAAGAAGCAATCACTTTTGGGAGACAAGTTCTATCAAATATTTAAAGGGTTCCATAGAAACAGTTGACAGTTTCTGTTACCTGGGTGACCAAATTAGCAGTGGAGGTAGGTGTACTGAAAGTACAGAAACCAGAGTAAGAACAAAATGGCAAAGGTTTAGGGTGCTACTATTACTACTACTGCTAGGTAAAAGGTTGTTTTACGAAATTGATGTCTGCATATGAACAGCAATGCTGCATTGCAGTGAGGACCTCAGAAGATTGGATAGAAATGAAGTTTGAATTCTCCGATGGATGTGTAATATTAATATACATGAAGAGCAAAGAGTAAATAAACAGAGAACCTGGGCATGAGAGGGATAAGATACAGTATGCAGGAGAGGAGATTGCTGTGGTATGGACATGTGATGTGTATGAAGGTAGAGATGATGTATAAAAGGTTGACTGCTAGAAATTGATGGAAGAAGACCTATGAATGCTTGGGATGAGGAGGTAAAAGTGACCTGACACCATTGTACCTCTCAATGGTTATGACACAGGATTGAAATCTCTGGCGTTATACAGAACTGCAGGAGACCTGCATTCCCATGTCCACGGGATGAAGCAACATTTAGTGGTTTGAAGTATGCCCCAATTTTCCTCCTCCCCACCTTTTAACACTCCACTCCCTTACCAGCGAAGTAACGCCTCTGACCCACCTCTCCAATCCCCACCCCACATACATAAAGAATTGCTGCTTTCACCTTTAACGGGATCTGAAACTGAAAAAAATCAATCTGTGAACGTAGAAGTAAATATTTCGAAAAATGTTGCAACCGAAGTAAAACAGGAAGACGATACTTTGGTTCGTGAAGATGTTCTCTGGCAATGAACGGAAAGAAGCGAAGATCATACCTCGTTATGTGGAGCGGTGAGAACAATTACACGCAAAGACAAAACCACATTTAAGGTATAAATGGAGTCGTAGACTAATATATTATTTAGGAAACTGAATGATTCTCGGCTTCGGAGTTCAGAATAATGTAAATAAATTAGTAAAAAGAAAATAACAGAGGTTATCGAAATCATGAATCTTAAATATATACATACACATTTATACACGTGTATATGCGAAAACACACGGCATGCATGCATATACATGCACAAACACATATACACGCGCACACATGCGTAAACCGGCGCGACACATACCCACACACATACGAACGTATACACTAAATACACATATAAATATGTGTGTGTGAGTGTATACATATATAAATATAGGCGCATGAATGCGTATAGAACGCACACTCACATACCTACAGGTAAATACACATGTTCACCAAACATATATATACCAAAACCCTGTGTACATATATACACACCATACATACGTGCAAGCACACATACACGCTCATACATACCCATATATGATGGCTGCCCCCTCGTTATCGAGTATGGCCATTGCACGAGAAAAAAAAACAATAATAATAATAATAATAATAACGACAACAACAATAATAATATACATACATATATATATATATGTATATATATACACACACACACACAATAGCAACTAACAGTGCTGGGATCGAATGTGGCTTTTTAGCCCAGCCAATGATCTAAAATGTCTTGCACAGAGTTGGCAACCAAAACATTCACTGGGAATAGTCGGCTGTGGCTGGAGTTGATGTACTTTTGCATGTCGTTTGAGCCTTCCTGCTGATTTACATTCTCTACCACATGCTTGTCAGGCATGATGAGTAGCATCTCCAACAGCAGCCTGGTAGTCAACCACTGGTCTTACTTTGTGACTGCGAAGATGACTTTCGAGTCCAGATTTGCTGAGGCAAAATCTCGCACAGAGGCTGCAAATGCAACGGTAATGCCCTTCCTCACATCCCACATTACGATCAGCAGCAACATTTTCCCATGTATCAGCAGAGATGTTAGCGTCTTTCAAAGAGGCTTTCAAGGAATCCTTAGACCTCTTTTTTGGTTTATGTGGAGGTCGTTTTCCTTTAACTAACTCTCCATAAAATAGTTGTTTATACATATACATACACATAAGAGTTGTATACACATTTACATACATACGTACATATATATGTGTGTGTATATATATAAATATATATATAGAGAGAGAACAGTTGTATTGGATAATATCGCTGCTATTTCTAGCAGTTAGAGAGACTACGTAGAGGTTTTCTTATTGATATATAATTGATATTTTATTGAGTGATACTTTCTGATTTACAATCAATTAAATACGATTGGAACTGTGTCTGAAGGTATTAAATTATATCAGGGACTTTTAACGTGTGACACCGGTACGACAGTTGAAACATTACCAACGACACCGAGTACCTGCTGTCTTCAGTGCCTAAAGTAGAAACAATTATAATTTTAATTAATCTAATTATATCTTGTGTAACAATTATATATATATATATAATTTTAATTCCCCGACATCAGTCTTACACTGTCATATCTATTCTTACTTTACAATTGTGTCTACTAAGAGTTCCATTACAATCTGTAGTAGTAAAACTACTATTTCACCAGAACATCTGCTATCAGTCATTTGTAGACAATATATATATTTTAGACCACATATCAACCTAATATATATATATATTTCCTATCAAATCTGTAGCTAAAGACATAAAGTCAGCCTCACTACTTCATTCTGACAAGATATCAATTTATGACTAAAGATGAAGATACACCAACGTTAATGTCGTGAAATAAAGCTGATAATATTGAAACTTCTAATTTGATAACAAAGAGATTATTTCTTTGGTTGTTTAGTAACAACTAACAACACAACACATTCATTATAAGTGAAGGAGGTAAGTTGACAAAGATTTACTTAATGTCTATATTAATGTGTGTAAATAATATAATTATGTGACCCCTACAACAATCGAGTAATTAACCAGATTCCACTGTTACATGTGATATAAAATATATTGTTATCATGACTGTCTTTATTATTTAATTACCTCCGTCTATATTTCAACCACTGGAACAACCTCAAACAAGAAACAGTTGTCACACCCTCAGTCAACATTTTAATGTAAAAAAATCGAAATAAATGTTATGAGTGTATATAGATAGATGTATGTTGTGTGTGTATATATACAGTAATCCCCCGCTATATCGCGGTTCACTTTTCGCGGTCCCGTTACATCGCGGATATTTCTTTAGAACGTATTTAATTTCCTATCGCGGTAATCCTCGCCACATCGCGGATTATTCGTTAGAACATATCTAGTTTCTTATCGCGGTACGTCTGAATAAAAAGTATTTAAAATTTAAACTTATTAAATAAGTTTCAATGTTATTAAAGTGTATATCGTAAGGAAGGGACATCTTAAGGCTTTAATTATGAACAAATGTTTATATTTTTCATTCCATTATTGTTTTACTGATTGTGTTTTGCTCTAATCTACTACAAACCCTTCATAGATTGACGGGAGATGTGCAGTGTATTACCAAGTGGCTACCGTGGCTGGCAATAGTCCTCATTGGTAACTAGTGGTATGATGGTTGGTGGTAGTTTCTATACGATCGTTACTGGCTGTTTTTGGTGTTTAAATACAAAAGTGTGTTTTAATGAGTTTATATGTACTTAAAGCATGTATGAGAGGTATTTTAAGGCTTAAACTATGAAAACAACGGTTGTCTTTATGGTCTCTCTATATCACGGTTGGTTCTGGAAGGTATCATGGCTTAGTGGTTAGAGCATTGGGCTTACAATTAAAAGTTGGTGAGTTCGATTCTCGGACCATGTGATGTGTTGTGTCCTTGAGCAAGACACTTTATTTTACGTTGCTCCAGTTTACTCAGTTGTAGAAATGAGTTGTAATGTCACTGGTGCCAAGCTGTATCGGCCATAGCCTTTCCCTTGGACATATATATAGTGTATATATTCTCTATAATATATATAGTGTATATATATACTGTATAATATATATAGTGTATATATACTGCATAATATATATATAGTGTATATATACTGTATAATATATATAATGTATCATCATCATCATCATCGTTTAACGTCCATGTTCAACGCTTGCATGGGTTTGGACGGGAGTTTTCCCACTTGAGGCAAGAGTGATTGTCTTGCTCGCATAGGACTGTCTGGCGGGTTTTCTACAGTTGGATGCCCTTCCTAACACCAACCACATTTACAGTGTGAGGCTGGGAGGTTTTTACCGTGTTGCCTACACAGCCACATTACAGCGTGGACTGTCTGGCGGGTTTTCTACAGCTGGATACCCCTCCTAACACCAACCACATTTACAGTGTGGGGCTGGGAGGTTTTTACCGTGTTGCCTACACGGCCACATTACAGCGTGTATTGTGTGTTTTTTTGTCGTGACACCTACACGATCTCATTTGTTTCGGCCTGGATTTTGTGGCCCCAACATAACTTTACATTGAAAGGGGCGGTGTGGATGGGGTGGGGGTGGTGGGACGGGGGTGTATTTTGTTAGAGATGCCTACTGACTGTAGTAGGATTTACTTTGTATTTAGGTAAGGCGGGTCTTCTCTATTACTGAGTACCGCCAAAGGTCTCGGTCCAGTGACATTGTCTTGGAGAGGTGTAAGTGTGTGAGGTCAGAATTTATCAGCTCGTCCCAGGTTTTTCTGGGTCTGCCTACTGCGTGGCTACCGTCTATCTTTATTGCCCTGCACTTTGTTATACAGCTATCGACTTTCATGTGCATCACGTGACCATACCAACGTAGCCTTCTCTCTTTCATTTTTAGGGAGAACCCTTTAGCGGCTAATAGTGGTATAAGCTCTCTGAACTTTTTCCATCCAGTTCTGACTCTAGCTACTGTACTTTCAGAGCACCCTCCCCCACTGCTGATTGTTCACCCAGGTAACGGAGGCTGTCCACTATTTCTATAGAACCCTCTGCGCAATTGAAAGAGCTAGTATTTTGTGGGCACTTGCTGCTACTTATTGCACCAGAGCACCGGCCACATGTAAAATCTGTGTTCTTTGTTAGCTTACCTGTGATCCCACTACATCTTTTATGCACCCATACCTTGCATTTGGGACATAAAATGGAGTTTCTACCTACGCCTTTCCTACACACTGAGCATGGCCATTTCCTGGAAGGGACCGGCGCCTTATTTTCTTTCCTACAAACTAGAACTTTAGTCTTAGCCAGGTTAATTTTAAGGCCTTTTGATTCTAGGCCGTGCTTCCATGTTTGGAATTTCTTCTCTAGCTCGGCCATTGATTCAGCTATGAGCGTTAGATCATCTGCGTATAGGAGTTCCCATGGGCAGCCAGTCTTGAACTCCTCTGTTATAGCCTGAAGGGCAATAATAAATAGTAGGGGGCTAAGAACAGAGCCCTGATGGACACCAACTTTTACGCTAAACTCTTCACTATATTCGTTGTTAATTCTAACCTTCTTTATACATGGCTTGTATAGCTCTCACAAGCCATTCGTCAACATCTAGTTTTCTAAGAGCCCACCAGATAATGGAACGGGGGACTCTGTTGAAGGCTTTCTCCAAGTCGACAAAGGCTAAGTATAGGGGTTTACTTTTAGCTAGGTACTTCTCCTGTAGTTGTCATACAATGAAAAGAGCGTCTGTGGTACTTTTGCCTGACACAAACCCGAACTGCATTTCATCTAGATCAATTCTCTCTCTGATTAGTTGCACTATTACTTTTTCCGTGACCTTCATGACCTGGTCGATTAATTTAATGCCTCTATAGTTACTCCTATCTAGGGCGTCTCCTTTACCCTTGTAACAGTTAATGATGATGCTGCTACGCCAGTCCTTCGGAACAACTCCATTCTGTATGACTTGGTTTACTATCCGGGTGACCATGGTGTGTCCCACCGTTCCAGAGGCCTTCAGCACCTCAGCAACTATTTCTGAAGGCCCAGCCGCCTTACCCGTCTTCATATCTTTGATTGCCTTACTTATTATACTACCTTCAACTAACACTGCTGGTCCCTCTATTGGATCGATCTGGGGGAGACTATCCTTCTCCCATTTATTCTCCTCATTTAGTAGCCTCTCGTAGTGACACTTCCAAGCGACCTTCTTATCAGCGTCAGTGATGGCGAGTATGCCATCATCATTTAGTACACACTTCTCCCCAACAATATCACGGTTTTCCTTGACACATTGCCTAGCAATCCTGAACACCTAACGTTTTTGGTCCTCGCGTTGTAGAACATGCTTGAACTTTCTTTCCTCTGTTTCCCTTCTTGCGAAGTACACTTGTCTCCTAGCTTCCCTCCTGGCCACTTGATAGTCTTCTCTACTTCCCCCATCCCGCCATTCTTTCCAAGCCTGCTTTTTGGCCTTAATCGACTCCTCCACCTTACTGTTCCACCACCATGTTACTCTCCTCCTGCCTATAGGCCTGCTTCGTCTGCCGCCATCAGCAGGTTTGCTTTCAGGAATTCCCACTGTCCCTCTATATTGTCCGACTCTAAATGCTCTTCCTTACTGTCGAAAGCATCAAGTAATATGCTTTGAAATTTATTTCTGGCTGTGGGGTCCTTTAGCTTCCATATTTTTCTCCTGAGGATAGTCCTCTTCTGCTGTCTAGTACGACTCGTCCTGACTATGAGGTCGCTAATTATCAGTCTATGTTGGGAGGTGCATTCTTCATGGGGGAGGGATTTAGTGTTTACAACAGTCACTCTGTCACGTCTTCTGGTAAGGATATAATCTACCTGGCTGGTATGTTCCCCTGATCTGTAGGTGATCAAGTGATTGTCTCATTTTTTGAAGTTAGTGTTACAGATAGTTAGGTTATTTGCGTCACAGAATTCCAGGATTCTGGAGCCTTCCTCATTTCTAGTACCAAACCCATAGCCTCCATGGATTTCATCATAGCCGTCACAATGTTGTCCAACGTGACCATTTAGGTCGCCAGCAATAATTATATAGTCACTGTCGGTTATTCGGGAGGTAGTGAGCATCAGTGTCTCATAGAATCTGTCTTTTATAGCGCCAGGCAGTCCGGATTGCGGCGCGTATGTAGATATTACTGTCACAGTAGTTCTATTTAGAACATGTCTTATTTTAATTATTCTGTCGTTTACTCTATTTACGTCTATTATATTATCCACCCATTTTTCTGCTAACATGATTATATATATATATACTGTATAATATATATTGTATATATATATGTTGTGATGTTACTAGTGCCAAGCTGTATCGTCCATAGCCTTTCTCTTGGTCATATATATAGTGGATATATACTGTACACAGTGTATATATAATATATACATAGTGTATATATATAGTATATATATATGTTTTGACGTTACTCGTGCCAAGCTGTATTGGCCATTGCCTTTCTCTTGGACATATATATCGTGTATAGATACTGTATAATATATATAGTGTATATATACTGTATAATATATATATAGTGTATATATACTGTATACAGTATGTATATCATCATCATCACCGTTTTACGTCCCTTCTTCCACGGTAGTATGGGTTAGACAGGTTGTCCTGTTGTGGGCAGTGCCAGGTGGGGTGATCTTGTCTTGCTCAGATGGGAACTGATTCTGGCTTGATATCTACAGCTGGATGCCCTTCCTAACACCAACCTCACAGTGAGTGATGGGTGCTTTTTTGTTGTGACACCTCCACGGCCACTTTACAGTGGGAGGGGGTCGGGGAATATTGTCTATGTGCTTCGGCTTGTACCCAGGGGCTACAACACAACCTCCTCTGCTGCACACAGCATTTGATTCCTCTTATGCTCAGTCTCTCTCTCAATTTGTTAATGCTTTGCCGTTCGCGTATATTACTATTACACATCCATCGGAGCATGAAAGCTTCGTTTCTTTCTAATCTACGCAAGTCTTCTACAGACAGCGCCCAGGTCTCACTACCATGTAACATTGCTGTTCGTATGCACGCATCATACTGTCTGCCTTTCATTTTGAGGGAAAAGCCTTTTGCAGCTAGCAGTGGCAGTAGCTCCCTGAACATCTTCAATCCCGTTGTTACCCTGGTTACTGTACTTTCAGAACACCCATCTCTGCTGCTTATTCGGTCACCTAGGTAGCAAAAGCTGTCTATTGTTTCTACAGATCTCTCCCAGAGTTTGGTGGTGCTTGTTTCTTTAGTTCTGCCATAGATTCAGCTATAAGTGTAAGATCATCCACATATAGGAGTTCCTATGGGCATCAGGTCTTAAACTCCTCTGTTATAGCCTGCAATACTATAATAAACAGGAGAGGGCTAAGAACAGAGCCCTGGTAGACACCGACCTGTATGCTAGATTCCTCGCTATAGTAATTGTTAAGCCTAACTTTACTGACATGGCCCCTATACATGGCTTGTACAGCTTTCACAAGCCACTCATCTACTGCTAGATTTCTAAGAGCCCACCATATTATAGCACGGGGCACTCTGTGGAAGACTTTTTCCATATCGACCAGAGCCAGGTTGAGCGGCTTGCTTTTAGCTAGGTACTTTACCTGTAACTGCCTCACAAGGAAGAGGGCATCAGTGGTGCTTTTTCCTGCAACAACCGAAACTGCATCTCATCTAGTTTTACCCAGTCCCTGATCAACTGTGCTATGACTCTTTCCATTACTTTCATGACCTGGTCCATCATGACCTGGCCCACAGCATACGTCAATATCTTTTCACTCTAGCATGTCTATAATTTCTCCTTCCCTTCCTTTCATTGTGCTTATGTTGATGCTGCCAACTCAGAGTTTTGGACATTTGCCATCATTTGTGGGAGAGGGTGAATTTTTGCGGGGGAGTGTGTATGCTTCCTGTCTCTGAATTAAAGCTTTGCATGGGTGCTTGGTAACTTGCGGATTCATATTCATTTATTTATTCGGGGTTGTTCCATTTATCCTTCGCTCCTCCATACATAATGGTGAACAAGAATTCTGTGGTGCAGGGCTAGAAGGACAGTAGTAGTAATGGCAGAGTTTGTTGGGGCTGGTAAGGGTTAGAAGGACAGTAGTAGTAATGGCAGAGTTTGTTGGGGCTGGTAAGGGCTAGAAGGACAGTAGTAGTAATGGCAGAGTTTGTTGGGGCTGGTAAGGGCTAGAAGGACAGTAGTATTAATGGCAGTTTGTTGGGGCTGGTAAGGGCTAGGAGGACAGTAGTAGCAATTGCAGAGTGTGTTGGGGCTGGTAAGGGCTAGAAGGACAGTAGTAGTAATGGCAGAGTTTGTTGGGGCTGGTAAGGGCTAGAAGGACAGTAGTAGTAATGGCAGAGTTTGTTGGGGCTGGTAAGGGCTAGAAGGACAGTAGTAGTAATGGCAGAGTTTGTTGGGGCTGGTAAGGGCTAGAAGGACAGTTGTAGTAATGGCAGAGTTTGTTGGGGCTGGTAATGGATAAGGACATGTTGCTGAGGTTTGATTGGTCAAATAGCCTATGGTGGTGAGTGGGAAATTGTGAGATAGGTAGCCATCATGACATATATCATCACAGGAGATTCGGGGGAAAATAAGCAGATGTAAGTAGACATATTAGACAAGGCAAATATGCAAGAATTTCAAAGATTGTCTCCTAGCTTTGTAATCACCGAAATGAATGAGTGAGAGAAAGGGGAGGTAATGGCAGGGGTTAGGGTTGAGTTTGTAGAGAAAGAGACAATGTCCAACATGGTTTATATCAAAAACAAGGTCGAAGTATATACATTGTGGAAACAAGTGAATGATAATAATAATAATGTAAACAGAACATTTTGAAACTGGGGAAGAGAGATAGCTGTAGAATAGAAATAATCTATGGAAGTCTGGGATATAAGTATACATAAATATATGTTGTGATGTCACTAGTGTCAAGCTGTGTCAGCCATTGCCTTTCCCTTGGACAACATATATGGTGTATATATATATATATAGTGTATATATATGTTGTGATGTCACTGGTGCCAAGCTGTATCAGCCATTACATTTCCCTTGGACAACATATATAGTGTATGATAGATATTGTACACAGTGTATATATATATATATATATTATATATATATATATATATATATATATAGTGTATATATATGTTGTGATGTCACTGGTGCCAAGCTGTGTCAGGCATTGCCTTTCCCTTCGACATATATATAGTGTATATATACTGTATAATATATATAGTGTATATATATGTTGTGATGTCACAAGTGCCAAGCTGTATCGGCCATAGCCTTTCTCTTGGACAACATACAACATATATAGGGTATTATATATACTGTACACAATGTATATATACATCATCATCGTTTAACGTCCATCTTCCACGCTAGCATGGGTTTGGACGGGAGTTTTGCCACTTGAGGCAAGAATGGTTGTCTTGCTCGCATAGGACTGTCTGGTGGGTTTTCTACGGCTGGATGCCCTTCCTAACACCAACCACATTTACAGTGTGGACTGGGAGGTTTTTACCGTGTTACCTACACGACCACATTACAGCGTGGACTGTGTGTGTTTTTTTTTTTTGTCGTGACACCTACACGACCTCATTTGTTTCGGACTGGATGTTGTGGTTCCAACATAACTTCACATTTAAGGGGGTGGTGTGGATGGGGTGGAGGTCTATTTTGTTAGAGGTGCCTACTGACTGTTGCTTTCAGCAGGTTCACTTTCAAGGATTGCCACTGTTCCTCTATATTGCATGTCTCTAATTGATCTTCCTTATTGTCAAAGGCATCAAGTAATAGGCTTTTAAATTTGTCACTGGCTATGGGGTCCTTTAACTTCCATAATCTTCTACTCAAGGTAGTCTACAATTTACCAATATAGAAATATAAAATTTCCACTGTTAAATCTATCTCTGCTTCTAAAGTATTCTGTATTATCTCATACTGTTTCTTTCTTATTTCAGAATACCAGATGACATTGGGATAAATTATTATTTTCAATCTTGGATACATCACCTCTATTTATCATCATTTTAAAACTAAAACATTCTAAGCAGCACTTATATAACACTGTTTATATAAATCTCTCGTCATATTACTGTGAAATATTTCCTCAAAACTGAGTTTATTTTCTTCACTATAAGATGATTTTGTATTTTAACTAAACTTGGAGGAAAAAGAAGTTTATATTATCTTCAGATATAAACTTAAATATATTTGAGGGAAATATAGAAGAAATATTTTATAAGAAATATAATATAAAAAAAATTACAAGGAAAACATCTGTATATGCTGTTGAAGAAGGAAAATAATTGACAAAGAAGATTAAATGCGAAACACAATCTAAAGTGTTTAGTATTCCTGGTGAGATGACGAAGGTTAGAGAAGAGAAGCCATATCACTGTGATATCTGGTAAATAATTTAATAAACTTAGTACCTTAACTACTCACAAAGTTATACATACAGGAGATAAGCCATATTGTGATATCCGTGGTAAATAATTCTCTCGAAGTAGTGACTTAACTTCTCACAACGTACCCATACAGGACATAAGCCATATCACTGTGATATCTGTGGTAAATCATTCTCTCTCAGCAGTTACTTAACTGATCACAAACCTACCCATACAAGAGGCATGGCATATCACTGTGATATCTGTGGTAAATCATTCTCTGATAGTAGTTCTTTAATTAGGCATAAACGTATACATACAGGAGAGAAACCATATCAATGCGATATCTGTGGTAAATCATTCTCTCATAGTAGTACCTTAACTTCTCACATACATACTCATACAGGTGAGAAACCATATCACTACGATATCTGTAGTAAATCATTCTCTCAAAATAGTCACCTAACTGATCACAAACGTATACATACAGGAGACAAGCCATATCACTGTGATATCTGTGGCAAATCATTCTCTGTAAGTAGTATCTTAACTAACCACAAACGTATACATACAGGAGACAAGCCATATCACTGTGATATCTGTGGCAAATCATTCTCTGATAGTAGTGCCTTGACTAGACACAAACGTATACATACAGGACATAAGCAATATCACTGTGATATCTGCAGTAAATCATTCTCTAATAGTAGTACCCTAACTTCTCATACACGTACCCATACGGGTGAGAAACCATATCACTGCGATATCTGTGGTAAATCATTCTCTCAACGTAGTCACTTAACTACACACAAACGTACACATACAGGAGACAAGCCATATCACTGTGATATCTGTGGTATATCATTCTCTCAAAGTAGTGCCTTCACTAGCCACAAACGTACACATACAGGAGATAAGCCATATCACTGTGATATCTGTGGTAAATCATTCTCTGTAAGTGGTCCCTTAACTAGACACAAACGTACACATACGGGAGACAAGCCATATCACTGTGATATCTGTGGTAAATCATTCTCTGATAGTAGTAACTTAACTAAACATAAACGTACACATACAGGAGACAAGCCATATCACTGTGATATCTGTGGTAAATCATTCTCTGAAAGTAGATCCTTATTTAAGCATAAACTTATACATACAGGAGACAAGCCATTACACTGTGATATCTGTGGTAAATCATTCTCTCAAAGTAGTAACTTAACTGCACATAAACGTACACATACGGGAGACAAGCCTTATAATTGTGATATCTGTGGTAAATCATTCTCTGTAAGTGATACCTTAACTAGCGACAAACGTACCCATACAGGAGACAAGCCATATCACTGTGACATCTGTGGTAAATCATTCTCTCTAAGTAGTCACTTAACTAGACACAAACGTACACATACAGGAGACAAGCCATATCACTGTGATATCTGTGGTAAATCATTCTCTCTAAGTGGTACCTTAACTAGCCACAAACGTACCCATACAGGAGACAGGCCATATCACTGTGATATCTGTGGTAAATCATTCTCTCTAAGTAGTAACTTAACTGCACATAAACGTACACATACAGGAGACAAGCCATATCACTGTGATATCTGTGGTAAATCATTCTCTCAAAGTAGTACCTTCACTACACACAAATTTATACATACAGGAGACAAGCCATATCACTGTGATATCTGTGGTAAATCATTCTCAGAAAGTAGTGCCTTAACTAGCCACAAACGGACCCATACAGGAGACAAGCCATATCACTGTGATATCTGTGGTAAATTATTCTCTGAAAGTAGATCCTTATTTAAGCATAAACGTATACATACAGGAGACAAGCCATATCGCTGTGATATCTGTGGTATATCATTCTCTCAAAGTAGTAACTTAACTACACATAAACGTATACATACAGGAGACAAGCCATATCACTGTGATATCTGTGGTAAATCATTCTCTCAAAGTAGTAACCTAACTACACATAAACGTACACATACAGGAGATAAGCCATATTACTGTGATATCTGTGGTAAATCATTCTCTGTAAGTGATACCTTAACTAGCCACAAACGTACCCATAAAGGAGTCAAGCCATATCACTGTGATATCTGTGGTAAATCATTCTCACTAAGTAGTAACTTAACTACACATAAACGTACACATACAGGAGACAAGCCATATCACTGTGATATCTGTGGTAAATCATTCTCTCTAAGTGGTACCTTAACTATCCACAAACGTACCCATACAGGAGACAAGCCATATCACTGTGATATCTGTGGTAAATCATTCTCTCTAGGTAGTAACTTAACTACACATAAACGTACACATACAGGAGACAAGCCATATCACTGTGATATCTGTGGTAAATCATTCTCTCTAAGTGGTACCTTAACTAGCCATAAACGTACCCATACAGGAGAAAAGCCATATCACTGTGATATCTGTGGTAAATCATTCTCTCTAGGTAGTAACTTAACTACACATAAATGTACACATACAGGAGACATGCCATATCAATGTGATATCTGTGGTAAATCATTCTCTGGGAAAAGTAGCCTAGCTACTCACAAACTTATACATGCAGAAGAGAAATCATAATGCATTGACATCAGAAATAAATCATTCCCTCAAATTTGTGAATCAATGAAAATTTAAATACATATCATTGTGACATGTGAGAGAAACCATTCTCTTTGAATGTTACACACAAACATATACATACAGCTGGGAAGCCATATCACTGATATATTTGGTAAATCTTTCTCTAAATGTTGTGACTTCACTAGACACTAACATCTACAGGAGAGGAACCATATCACTATGATGTCTGTGGTAAATGCTTCTCTAAATTCTGTGACTTCATTAGACACTAACATCTACAGGAGAGGAACCATATCACTGTGATGTCTGTGGTAAATGCTTCTCTAAATTCTGTGACTTCATTAGACACTAACATCTACAGGAGAGGAACCATATCACTATGATGTCTGTGGTAAATGCTTCTCTAAATTCTGTGACTTCATTAGACACTAACATCTAGAGGAGAGGAACCATATCACTGTGATGTCTGTGGTAAATGCTTCTCTAAATTCTGTGACTTCATTAGACACTAACATCTACAGGAGAGGAACCATATCACTGTGATGTCTGTGGTAAATGCTTCTCTAAATTCTGTGACTTCATTAGACACTAACATCTATAGCAGAGGAACCATATCACTGTGATGTCTGTGATAAATCGTTCTCTTCTAAAGATGATTTAATGCAACATAATTAGACAAGATGAAAACCATGTCACTCACCCAAAATAGTGCCACCAATGTTGTTAATATCTTGAATAAAACTGTTTTACTCAGAAATTCTTCTCGTTTAATTTTATTTGTCGAAGTTGTAACCAAGAGTTTTGCCGACAAAACTGTATTGTTCAGAATTTACACACGTTATATATATATGAATGTATGTGTGTAGAAATTTGTGTCCATGTATATGTTGTATCTATGTTTGTATATACGTATGTTCATATCTGTGTTTGATTTATTTGTGTATGGATGTGTGTATATGTACGTCATCTTCATCAACATCATCAGTTTTTATGTCGCTTTTTCTATGCTTGCTTGGGTTGGACAGGTCCTTCTCAACATGGCATCTTTCCACTTTACGTGTTCCTTTGTCATCTCCTCTGTGAGGGTCAGTTCTTTGCAGTCAGTTCACACAGCCTCTGTCCAGGTCTTTCTTGGCCTACCTCTACTATGGTTTCCTTCTACTGGGATTTCCTGGCACTTCATCACCCAGCGGTCATTATCCATGTGCATCCCTTGTCTGTACAAACACAGTCTTCTCTCTTACACACCACTTCAGATCACTCTTAAACCCAGCTTCTTCTTGTACTCGTCCAAGCTCTGCCTTTCTCTCACACTTACACAACATATCCTACAAAGCATGGTTGTTCCATTTCTCTCCTGTCTACATATCCTCTGCAGTCACACCCTTGTTTTGTTACCATGCATCATTGCACATCACCCACATGTGTCATACAGTTGTCCTTTTGTACAGAGAGAGAAACCTTTTGTGGTCAACTGTTGCAGTAGCTCTCTAAACTTTTTCCATCCTATCCTTATCCTAGCTATTCATCTTTCAGAGCAGCCCCCGCCACTGCTAATTAAGTCACCTAGATTGCAAAAGCTATCAACCACTTCTATGTATGTCTAATTACATATATAATTAAGCCTGACAATTCCACCACTAAAGATTTACCTCCCTTTTTGACAATATGAAACTCTCCTCTGTTTGGTATGAAAATTGTTGGAGGAAAGAACTTCCTTTTAATATATTTGTCAGCATGCTTAATGAAGGGTCTGTTTGGAAGTGCCTCCCCCATTAAACAGTGGTGGCCATAAGTGGCCTCAGAAACCAATGGTCACACATACATGTGTGTATGAAACATTATTTACACTAAAGGCGGCGGATTGGCAGTGTCGGTAGAGGGACGGACGCCATGCTTTGCAGCAAAGAGTTACGGCCCTTTATGGTCTGAGTTCAAATCCCGCCGAGGTTAACTATGCCTTTCATCCTTACGGGGTCGATAAAATAAAGTACCAGTGATACACTGGGATAATTGCTGGCATTGTGTCAAAAGTAGAAACAATTATTTACACTAAAGAGACTATGGGTACACCAGAGATTTAGTGGAATACATAGTGAGTTAGCTAAGAATGTAGGGTTTACAAGGGGTCACTGCACTGGAGCAGTAAGAAGCAATCACTTTAGAAGACAAGCTCTATCAAATATTTAAAGGATTCTGTAGAAGCAGTTGACAGTTTCTGTTACCAGGGGGACCAAATTAGCAGTGGAGGTAGGTGTACTGAAAGTACAGTAACCAGAGTAAGAACAAGATGTCAAAGGTTTAGTGTGTTACTACTGCTAGCTACAAAAGGTTGTTTCATCAAATTGATGTCTGCATATGAACAGCAATGCTGCATTGCAGTGAGATCTGGGCGCTGTGTGCAGAGGACCTCCGAAGATTGGACAGAAATGAAGCTTGAATTCTCCGATGGATGTGTAATATTAATATACATGAAGAGCAAAGTGTAAATAAACTGAGAGAGAACCTGGGCATGAGAGGGATAAGATACAGTATGCAGGAGTGTAGATTGCTGTGGTATGGACATGTGATGTGTATGAAGATAGAGATGTCGTATAAAAGGTTGACTGCTTGAAATTGATGGAAGAAGAATACCTATGAATGCTTGGGATGAGGAGGTAAAAACTGACCTGACACCATTGTACCTCTCAAAGGTGATGACACAGGATTGAAATCTCTGGCGTTATACAGTACTGCAGGAGACCTGCATTCCCATGTCCACGGGATGAAGCAACATTTAGTGGTTTGAAGTATGCCCCAATTTTCCTCCTCCCCACGTCTTAACACTCCACCCCCTTACCAGCGAAGTAACCCCTCTGACCTACCTCTCCAATCCCCACCCCACATACATAAAGAATTGCTGGTTTCACCCTTAACGGGATCTGAAACTGAAAAAAATCAATCTGTGAACGTAGAAGTAAATATTTCGAAAAATGTTGCAACCGAAGTAAAACAGGAAGACGATACTTTGGTTCGTGAAGACGTTCTCTGGCAATGAACGGAAAGAAGCGAAGATCATACCTCGTTATGTGGAGCGGTGAGAACAATTACACGCCAAGACAAACCACATTTAAGGTATAAATGGAGTCGTAGACTAATATATTATTTAGGAAACTGAATGATTCTCGGCTTCGGATTTTAGAATAATGTAAATAAATTAGTAGAACGAAAATGACAGAGGTTATTGAAATCATGAATCTTAAATATATACATACACACATTTATACACGTGTATATGCGAAAACACACGGCATGCATGCATATACATGCACGTACACATATACACGCGCACACATACGTAAACCGGTGCAACACATACCCACACACATACGAACGTATACACCAAATACATATAAATATGTGTGTGTGAGTGTATACATATATAACGGCGGCGAAGATTCGAAACCGTATCTGAGCTTTCCCCCCTCTGGGACAAGCCGTTGTAATTTGTTTACGCTCAAGAGACTAACCCCTTGGGAGAGGCTAAACACAGGTCAGAGGTGTTTACGCCTGACAGAAAATAAGTCAGAGGATATATCCATCTTTCTGACTTGTTTACACTTGTCAAACTAATCCCTTGGGAGACTAACCAAAGTTCAGAGGATATATCTTTCCTTCTAACTTTAACTCTTATAAAGACAGGGATGGTTTACGCCAAAAACAGAAAAGAAGTGGGATACAGACAAGACGAATCTCATTTACAGGCACTCGTCACGAAAAACCAGTCTGCCATTTATTCTCACCTTTCTGGCTGATCGCTGACTCCTGCAATACAAATAAGTAAATATACTGATACGCCGCACAGACGTATTCATAGTGAGTCCAGTATTTGTACACACACCATTCATTTCTGTTTACACGTATTATAATCGTATTCTGTGATATTTGAATTTACGTGGCTCGAAGAGCCACCAAATTATTGTATGAATATTTTGTGTCAATTATTTTATCATTCAATATTCAAATTGAATATTGTTATAATAAAATAAACTTTGTAACAACAATCCTGGTATTTTTCTTCACACCAAAACCACCATACCAACAGTTACATCCATCCACTTGTCGTTACAACCACACACAATATTCCGTTATATATATATATATACGCACATATATTTATAAATATATACTCTTATGTATTCCATTAAATATTCTACACGTGTATATATATATATATATATTTATATGAATATATATATATATATACACTTATGTTTATACGTCTGAAAATGTATATATGTATGTAAATATATTTTTATACATACATGTATACATATAGATGGACAGTTATGCACATAAAATATTTTATTTATTTATATACATACAATGAATTACTAACTTATTAAAAATAACAATGTATGATTAAATTATGTTTGATTTTAATGTCTATGACAGAAAATTATTGTAATTGATCTAAATTAATGTTAAAATAAATTTTGAAAAATCTAAATAAACAGTTTATTTGTTAACAGAACCGTCGTGATAATATTGGTTCCTTATATAGGCATAAGACCAACAATGTTGGGGGAGGGGAAAGTAGATTAGATCAATACCAGTGCATTACTGGTACTTTATTTTATCGACCCCGTAAAGATAAAAAGCAAAGTTAACCTCGGAGGGATTTGAACTCAGATCAGACCGTCGTCATAATATTGTTTCTACTTTAGGCACAAGGCCAGCAAATACCCAGTGCATTACTGGTACTTTATTTTATCGACCCCGTAAGGATGAAAGCAAAGTCAACCTCGGCGGGATTTGAACTCAGATCGTAAAGGGACGTAACTATGCTGGAAAGCATGGCGTCCGACCCTCTACCGATACTGCCAATCCACCGTCGTCATAATATTACAAATAAAAAGAGAGAGAGTCGGGCTGCTAACTGTAAGGTTCTTGTCTTTAGGTGGGGTGTTGTGTTGGTTGTTGGGTAGGAGCTGTTGGCCGATAGGTTGAGCATGTAGTGTCACTGAACCACGATCAAGGCTGCGATTGTGATGCTTCTGTGGTTTCATATTTCAACACAGGCAAGATGATCTATAATATGAACAGCTAAATTGTGGAGAAATTCATTCAATTGCTACAGGTCTGACCCTTAGTCTGAATTATATCTACTTATGTAGGTTTAACTTTACCAAAATTACCGAATCACTGCTCGAACTTGGGGCTTCTGAAACTAACTTATTGTGTTAGCAGATGTTGGATGAGAATCTTCAATAAAAATATGGAGAAGCAAGGCGATAGATCTTTCTTTTTGTTTGTTTTTGAATTAATCTTTACGTGTTTTCTTTTCTTTTGCTTGTAAATACAACCGACGTGTTGTAAGAGTGGTTGAGTTACTGCAGTGTTAATGCTTCAGTGTGTGGAAGCCAGGTTAACAGAGCAGAAATCTTGTTGAAAGATGTACTGGTACCAACCACATAATTATGGAGATAACGTTCAGATGAATAATAAATTGTGGAATGTCCTAGCTTTCGCCCTGGTAAGGCTAGGTAGGCTTTTTGCTGTGTTACCTTAGGTTTGTAAGGACTATTTAAGTCAATATTTCAGTGATTGATTTCTTGTTTTTGGTGGGTAGTCGCACGTGGTTGTATGCGTTGCTTATGTTGACTTATGTGGAGCCCTGGAAATCCCGTCCGGCAGGGACGGCTGCATAGACAGAATTTTGAGATGTATCAAAAACAGTGGAGGAGAAATAAATATAATACATTCACGAAACATGTGTTACACGTGATTACGAATAAAATGTCAAAATGAAACTTGGGTCACTCAATCCTGATATATATTTCCTTAGGGAACTAACCCCCGTTTAGTACCCTATTGTCTTTAAACTGCGGCTTAAAGCAGCCCACCAAACAGTCCCTTTTTAATTCAAGAAGGTATGTGACCTGAAAGAAATTTGGCTGCTATTTCCAACAGATCAAGTAACCACATAGAGGTCTTCACTCCTTCTCTCGAAACAAACATATTTGTTATTGTTGGTGGTTTTAGCCAAACAGTTGTTGTTGAAATCAGTAATTTTTTACAGGAAAGTTAGAATTAACTAATTAACTTGATACAATTGAGTGAGGGAAGATTTTAGCTGGCCAACATAGAAAACACTTTCTAAATGAGACAGAACACTTTGTAGAATAATTATTTCAATGATTCTTTTTTACATTTTCCTTTCAACTTTCTCTTTCATTTCACTTGTTTTTCCTTCTTTTCTTTAACCTTCTTATTAGATTATATGTTGTCTTATATTTTCACGTGGACTCTATACTTCTCTGTGTTATATATATAAGGTTCCATGTGAAACACCATAACTAGAATACAATTGAACAACAAACAAACGATTTGTTTCGATTATAAAGAATTTGTCGTTACAACGAATTATATTTATACCACCTGAATTTCGTTATAACGGAATTTCACTGTATATATATTATGTGTGCGTGCGTGTATATATATATATATATATATATATATAAATATATATATATAGCAAGAAGGAGACTGATATTCTGCCGGTTTTCGAGCTTATTCTGAAGTCTGTACAAAAGATTTGCTGTGTTGATTGTTTAACTAAACGTAAGAGTTTAAAGAAGAATCTGTAATGGATAATTTCACTGCTATTTCTAGCAGGGTACGAGACTACGTAGATATATAATTGATATTTTATTGAGTGATACTTTCTGATTTACCATCAATTAAATACGATCGGAACTGTCTGAATGTATTAAATTATATCAGGGAATTTTAACTAATGACACCGGTAAGGGAGTTAAATCATTTCCAATGACACCGAGTACTTGCTGTCTTCAATATAACTTTAATTAATCTAATATATATATATATATATATATATATATATACATACACACACAATATATATATATTAATTAATATAATATATATATATATACACAATTTTTATTCCCCGACATCAGTCTTACACTGTCATATCTATTCTTACTTTACAATTGTGTCTACTAAGAGTTCCATTACAATCTGTAGTAGTAAAACTACTATTTCACCAGAACATCTGCTATCAGTCATTTATAGACAATATATATATTTTAGACCACATATCAACCTAATATATATATATATTTCCTATCAAATCTGTAGCTAAAGACATAGTCAGCCTCACTACTTCATTCTGACAAGATATCAATTTATGACTAAAGATGAAGAAGATACACCAACGTTAATGTCGTGAAATAAAGCTGATAACATTGAAACTTCTAATTTGATAACAAAGAGATTATTTCTTTGGTTGTTTAGTAACAACTAACAACACAACACATTGATTATATGTGAAGGAGGTAAGTTGACAAAGATTTACTTAATGTCTATATTAATGTATGTAAATAATATAATTATGTGAACCCTACAACGACCCAGTAATTATATACAAGTGAAAATATATATAACAACATTAGAAAAATATATTTCTTCCTCCACTTTTATATATAGAAAAAACACTTCCAAACTGAAATGTTGATGTGATATTTTTCAATCATCAGATTCCACTGTTACATGTGATATAAAATATATTGTTATCATGACTGTCTTTATTATTTAATTACCTCCGTCTATATTTCAACCACTGGAACAACCTCAAACAAGAAACAGTTGTCACACCCTCAGTCAACATTTTAATGTAAGATATCGAAATAAAGGGCACTGTCGTGGTATTAGCTGTCAGAAAGAAGGTGACGTCAGTCGTCAACCTTCTCAATCCTTTATTTCCATATCACTATTCCGTTTATTTACGTTTATGATTTTATTTATGGGGACCAAATAACCCCGTAATTTTCGAGAGAAACGATAATATACAATCTTATTTAACATGTGTATTAAAAACTACACTAGCTGTTACAATTGTAATTAACGTGTAAGAACTTAAATGAAAATATAGGTGGCTCTTAAAAGGGCCGGTGTTGAAACAAGTCATGGTTATCAAATTAGAAAACAAATTAAAGTTCAACACCGGCCCTTTTAAGGGCCACCTATATTTTCATTTAAGTTCTTACACGTTAATTACAATTGTAACAGCTAGTGTAGTTTTTAATCCACATGTTAAATAAGATTGTATATTATCGTTTCTCTCGAAAATTACGGGGTTATTTGGTCCCCATATTATTTTTTAATAAGTGTATCTCATCGTAAACGTATCTCTTAGAAAATCCTAAACATAAATAAAGGGAATAGTGATACGGAAATAAAGGATTGAGAAGGTTGACGAATGACGTCACCTTCTTCTACTTTCACTTCTGACAGCTAATACCATGACACAGCCGAAATATATGTTTTGAGTGTATATAGATAGATGTATGTTGTGTGTGTATATATACAGTAATCCCCCGCTATATCGCGGTTAACTTTTCGCGGTCCCGTTACATCGAGGATATTTCTTTGGAACGTATCTAATTTCCTATCGCGGTAATCCTCGCCACATCGCGGATTATTCGTTAGAACATATCTAGTTTCTTATCGCGGTACGTCTGAATAAAAAGTGTTTAAATTTTAAACTTATTAAATAAGTTTCAATGTTATTAAAGTGTATATCGTAAGGAAGGGACATCTTATGAATAAATGTTTATATTTTTCATTCCATTATTGTTTTACTGATTGTGTTTTGCTCTAATCTACTACAAACCCTTCATAGATTGACGGGAGATGTGCAGTGTATTACCAAGTGGCTACCGTGGCTGGCAATAGTCCTCATTGGTAACTAGTGGTATGATAGTTGGTGGTAGTTTCTATACGATCGTTACTGGCTGTTTTTGGTGTTTAAATACAAAAGTGTGTTTAAATGAGTTTATATGTACTTAAAGCTTGTATGAGAGGTATTTTAAGGCTTAAACTATGGAAACAACGGTTGTCTTTATGGTCTCTCTATATCACGGTTGGTTCTGGAACGTATTATGGCTTAGTGGTTAAAGCATTGGGCTTACAATTAAAAGGTTGTGAGTTCGTTTCTCAGGCTGGGTGATGTGTTGTTTCCTTGAGCAAGACACTTTATTTTACATTGCTCCAGTTTACTCAGCTGTAGAAATGAGTTGTGATGTTACTGGTGCCAAACTGTATCGGCCATAACATTTCTCTTGGACATATATATAGTGTATATATACTGTATAATATATATAGTGTATATATACTGTATAATATATATAGTGTATATACACTGTATAATATATATAGTGTATATATACTGTATAATATATATATAGTGTACATATACTGTATAATATATATAGTGGATATATACTGTATAATATATATAGTGTATATATTCTGTATAATATATATAGTGTATATATACTGTATAATATATATATATATAGTGTATATATACTGTATAATATATATAGTGTATACATACTGTATAATATATATAGTGTATATATATGTTGTGATGTTACTAGTCCCAAGCTGTATCAGCCATAGCCTTTCTCTTGGACATATATATAGTGTATATATACTGTACACAGTGTATATATAATATATACATAGTGTATATATATAGTATATATATACGTTGTGACATCACTGGTGCCAAGCTGTATTGGCCATTGCCTTTCTCTTGGACATATATATAGTGTATATATACTGTATAATATATATAGTGTATATATACTGTATAATATATATAGTGTATATACACTGTATAATATATATAGTGTATATACTCTGTATAATATATATAGTGTATATATATACTGTATAATATATATATAGTGTATATATACTGTATAATATATATAGTGTATATATACTGTATAATATATATAGTGTATATATACTGTATAATATATATAGTGTATATATACTGTATAATATATATAGTGTATATATATTGTATAATATATATATAGTGTATATATACTGTATAATATATATAGTGTATATATACTGTATAATATATATAGTGTATATATACTGTATAATATATATAGTGTATATATACTGTACACAGTGTATATATGTATATCATCATCACTGTTTTACGTCCCTTCTTCCACGGTAGTATGGGTTAGACAGGTTGTCCTGTTTTGGGCAGTGCCAGGTAGGGTGACCTTGTCTTGCTCAGATGGGATCCGATTTTGGCTTGATTTCTACAGCTGGATGCCCTTCCTAACACCAACCTCACTGAGTGATGGGTGCTATTTTGTTGTGACACCTCCATGGCCACTCTACAGTGGGAGAGGGTGGGGGCATATTGTCTATATGCTTCAGCTTCGGCTTGTACCCGTGAGAAGTCTGGTCTTCTATATTACTGTGTGAAGCCAGAGGTCACGGTCCGGTGTCATCGCCTTCGGGTGGTGCAATTGGGTAAGGTCAGCTTTTATCACCTCATCCCAGGTCTTCTTGGGTCCCTCCACTCCATGGCTTCCATCGACTTCTAGTGCTCTGCATCTGTTTATGTAGCTTTCATCCTTCATACACATCACATGTCTATACCAACACAACCTTCTCCCCTTCACACAGCATTTGATTCCTCTTATGCTCAGTCTCTCTCTCAATTTGTTAATGCTTTGCCGTTCATGTATATTACTATTACACATCCATCGGAGCATGCAAGCTTCATTTCTTTCTACGCAAGTCTTCTACAGACAGCGCCCAGGTCTCACTACCATGTAACATTGCTGTTCGTATGCACTCATCATACTGTCTGTCTTTCATTTTGAGGGAAAAGTCTTTTGCACCTAGCAGTGGCAGTAGCTCCCTGAACTTCTTCAATCCTGTTGTTACCCTGGTTACTGTACTTTTAGAACACGCACCTCCTGCTTATTCGGTCATCTAGGTAGCAAAAGCTGTCTATTGTTTCTACAGAGCTCTCCCAGAGTTTGGTGGTGCTTGTTTCTTTAGTTCTGCCATAGATTCAGCTATAAGTGTAAGATCATCCGCATATAGGAGTTCCTATGGGCATCCGGTCTTAAACTCTTCTGTTATAGCCTGCAATGCTATAATAAACAGGAGAGGGCTAAGAACAGAGCCCTGGTGGACACCGACCTGTATGCTAAATTCCCTGCTATAGTCATTGTTAACTCTTTGCTGACTGCTCCCCTATACATGGCTTGTACAGCTTTCACAAGCCACTAATCTACTCCTAGTTTTCTAAAAGCCCACCAGATTATAGCACGGAGCACTCTGTTGAAGACTTTTTCCAGATCGACAAAAGCCAGGTAGAGCGGCTTGCTTTTAGCTAGGTACTTTACCTGTAACTGCCTCAGAAGGAAGAGGGCATCAGTGGTCCTTTTTCCTGGCACAAGCCCAAACTGCATCTCACCTAGTTTTACCCAGTCCCTGATCAACTGTGCTATGACTCTTTCCATTACTTTCATAACCTGGTCCATCAGCTTTATACCTCTATAGTTTATTCTATCTAGTGCATCTCCTTTACCCTTGTAGCAGTTGACAATGATGCTGCTGCACCTATCCTTTGGTATGACACCCTCTAGTATTACCTGGTTAACAATACATGTGGTTATTACCTTATCTACCCATTTGTCAGTTAATAGTATACCTACACCACCTATCCCATTGTCATTTCCCACCCAGAAAAATTTATAGCACTGACTTTTGCCTACAAGGACTCTAGCGGACTCTCCTCTCCATCTAGTCTCTTGCACACAGCATACGTCAATATCCTTTCACTCTAGCATGTCTATAATTTCTCCTTCCCTTCCTTCCATTGTGCTTATGTTGATGCTGCCAACTCAGAGTTTGGGACATTTGCCATCATTTGTGGGAGAGGGTGAATTTTTGCAGGGGAATGTGTATGCTTCCTGTTTCTGAATTAAAGCTTTGCATGGGAGCTTGGTAACTCGCGGATTCATATTCATTTATTTATTCGGTGTTGTTCCATTTATC
Organism: Eledone cirrhosa; assembly: GCA_964016885.1. NCBI lineage: Eukaryota > Metazoa > Mollusca > Cephalopoda > Octopoda > Eledonidae > Eledone > Eledone cirrhosa. The sequence continues at coordinate 6,449,047 of OZ024757.1, read as the reverse complement.
CTTCGCTCCTCCATACATAACAGTAATCAAGTATACTTTGGTGCAGGGCTAGAAGGACAGTAGTAATAATGTCAGTGTTTGTTGGGGCTGGTAAGGGCTAGAAGGACAGTAGTAGTAATGGCAGAGTTTGTTGGGGCTGGTAAGGTTTAGAAGGACAGTAGTAGTAATGGCAGAGTTTTTGGGGGCTAGTAAGGGCTAGAAGGACAGTAGTAGGAATGGCAGAGTTTGTTGGGGCTGGTAAGGGCTAGAAGAACAGTAGTAGTAATGGCAGAGTTTTTTGGGGCTAGTAAGGGCTAGAAGGACAGTAGTAGGAATGGCAGAGTTTGTTGGGGCTGGTAAGGGCTAGAAGGACAGTAGTAGTAATGGCAGAGTTTTTTGGGGCTAGTAAGGGCTAGAAGGACAGTAGTAGGAATGGCAGAGTTTGTTGGGGCTGGTAAGGGCTAGAAGGACAGTAGTAGTAATGGCAGAGTTTGTTGGGGCTGGTAAGGGCTAGAAGGACAGTAGTAGTAATGGCAGAGTTTGTTGGGGCTGGTAAGGTCTAGAAGGACAGTAGTAGTAATGGCAGAGTTTGCTGGGGCTGGTAAGGGCTAGAAGGACAGTAGTAGTAATGGCAGAGTTTGTTGGGGCTGGTAAGGGCTAGAAGGACAGTAGTAGTTATGGCAGAGTTTGTTGGGGCTGGTAAGGGCTAGAAGGACAGTAGTACTAATGGCAGAGTTTGTTGGGGCTGGTAATGTGTAAGGACATGTTGCTGAGGTTTGATTGGTCAAATAGCCTATGCTGGTGAGTGGGAAATTGTGAGATAGGTAGCCATCATGACATATATCATCACAGGAGATTCGGGGGAAATAAGCAGATATAAGTAGACATATTACACAAGGCAAGTATGCAAGAACTTCGAAGATGGACACTTAGCTTTGGAAACACCGAAATGAATGAGTGGGAGAAAGGGGAGGTAATGGCGGGGGTTAGGGATGAGTTTGTAGAGAAAGACACAATGTCCAACATGGTTTATATCAAAAACAAGGTCGAAGTATATACGTTGTGGAAACAAGTGAATGATAATAATAATAATGTAAACAGAACATTTTGAAACTGGGGAAGAGAGATAGCTGTAGAATAGAAATAATCTATGGAAGTCTGGGATATAAGTTATATATATATATGTTGTGATGTCACTGGTGCCAAGCTGTGTCAGCCATTGCCTTTCCCTTGGACAACATATATGGTGTGTGTATATATATATATAGTGTATATATATGTTGTGATGTCACTGGTGCCAAGCTGTATCAGCCATTACATTTCCCTTGGACAACATATAGTGTATGATAGATATTGTACACAGTGTATATATGTATATATATATATATATATATATATAGTGTATATATATGTTGTGATGTCACTGGTGCCAAGCTGTATCAGCCATTACATTTCCCTTGGACAACATATATAGTGTATGATAGATATTGTACACAGTGTATATATATATAAATATATATATATATATATATAGTGTATATATATGTTGTGATGTCACTGGTGTCAAGCTGTGTCAGGCATTGCCTTTCCCTTCGACATATATATAGTGTATATATACTGTATAATATATATAGTGTATATATATGTTGTGATGTCACAAGTGCCAAGCTGTATCGGCCATAGCCTTTCTCTTGGACAACATATATAGGGTATTATATATACTGTACACAGTGTATATATACATCATCATCATCATCATCGTTTAACGTCCATCTTCCATGCTAGCATGGGTTTGGACGGGAGTTTTGCCACTTGAGGCAAGAATGGTTGTCTTGCTCGCATAGGACTGTCTGGTGGGTTTTCTACGGCTGGATGCCCTTCCTAACACCAACCACATTTACAGTGTGGACTGGGAGGTTTTTACCGTGTTACCTACACGACCACATTACAGCGTGGACTGTGTGTTTTTTTTTTTTTGTCGTGACACCTACACGACCTCATTTGTTTCGGACTGGATGTTGTGGTTCCAACATAACTTCACATTTAAGGGGGTGGTGTGGATGGGGTGGAGGTCTATTTTGTTAGAGGTGCCTACTGACTGTTGCTTTCAGCAGGTTCACTTTCAAGGATTGCCACTGTTCCTCTATATTGCATGTCTCTAATTGATCTTCCTTATTGTCAAAGGCATCAAGTAATAGGCTTTTAAATTTGTCACTGGCTATGGGGTCCTTTAACTTCCATAATCTTCTACTCAAGGTAGTCTACAATTTACCAATATAGAAATATAAAATTTCCACTGTTAAATCTATCTCTGCTTCTAAAGTATTCTGTATTATTTCATACTGTTTCTTTCTTATTTCAGAATACCAGATGACATTGGGATAAATTATTATTTTCAATCTTGGATACATCACCTCTATTTATCATCATTTTAAAACTAAAACATTCTAAGCAGCACTTATATAACACTGTTTATATAAATCTCTCGTCATATTACTGTGAAATATTTCCTCAAAACTGAGTTTATTTTCTTCACTATAAGATGATTTTGTATTTTAACTAAACTTGGAGGAAAAAGAAGTTTATATTATCTTCAGATATAAACTTAAATATATTTGAGGGAAATATAGAAGAAATATTTTATAAGAAATATAATATAAAAAAAATTACAAGGAAAACATCTGTATATGCTGTTGAAGAAGGAAAATAATTGACAAAGAAGATTAAATGCGAAACACAATCTAAAGTGTTTAGTATTCCTGGTGAGATGACGAAGGTTAGAGAAGAGAAGCCATATCACTGTGATATCTGGTAAATAATTTAATAAACTTAGTACCTTAACTACTCACAAAGTTATACATACAGGAGATAAGCCATATTGTGATATCCGTGGTAAATAATTCTCTCGAAGTAGTGACTTAACTTCTCACAACGTACCCATACAGGACATAAGCCATATCACTGTGATATCTGTGGTAAATCATTCTCTCTCAGCAGTTACTTAACTGATCACAAACCTACCCATACAAGAGGCATGGCATATCACTGTGATATCTGTGGTAAATCATTCTCTGATAGTAGTTCTTTAATTAGGCATAAACGTATACATACAGGAGAGAAACCATATCAATGCGATATCTGTGGTAAATCATTCTCTCATAGTAGTACCTTAACTTCTCACATACATACTCATACAGGTGAGAAACCATATCACTGCGATATCTGTAGTAAATCATTCTCTCAAAATAGTCACCTAACTGATCACAAACGTATACATACAGGAGACAAGCCATATCACTGTGATATCTGTGGCAAATCATTCTCTGTAAGTAGTATCTTAACTAACCACAAACGTATACATACAGGAGACAAGCCATATCACTGTGATATCTGTGGCAAATCATTCTCTGATAGTAGTGCCTTGACTAGACACAAACGTATACATACAGGACATAAGCAATATCACTGTGATATCTGCAGTAAATCATTCTCTAATAGTAGTACCCTAACTTCTCATACACGTACCCATACGGGTGAGAAACCATATCACTGCGATATCTGTGGTAAATCATTCTCTCAACGTAGTCACTTAACTACACACAAACGTACACATACAGGAGACAAGCCATATCATTGTGATATCTGTGGCAAATCATTCTCTGATAGTAGTGCCTTTACTAGACACAAACATATACATACAGGACATAAGCAATATCACTGTGATATCTGTGGTAAATCATTCTCTGAAAGTAGTGCCTTAACTTCTCACATACATACCCATACGGGTGAGAAACCATATCACTGCGATATCTGTGGTAAATCATTCTCTCAAAGTAGTCACTTAACTACACATGAACGTACACATACAGGAGACAAGCCATATCACTGTGATATCTGTGGTATATCATTCTCTCAAAGTAGTGCCTTCACTAGCCACAAACGTACACATACAGGAGATAAGCCATATCACTGTGATATCTGTGGTAAATCATTCTCTGTAAGTGGTCCCTTAACTAGACACAAACGTACACATACGGGAGACAAGCCATATCACTGTGATATCTGTGGTAAATCATTCTCTGATAGTAGTAACTTAACTAAACATAAACGTACACATACAGGAGACAAGCCATATCACTGTGATATCTGTGGTAAATCATTCTCTGAAAGTAGATCCTTATTTAAGCATAAACTTATACATACAGGAGACAAGCCATTACACTGTGATATCTGTGGTAAATCATTCTCTCAAAGTAGTAACTTAACTGCACATAAACGTACACATACGGGAGACAAGCCTTATAATTGTGATATCTGTGGTAAATCATTCTCTGTAAGTGATACCTTAACTAGCCACAAACGTACCCATACAGGAGACAAGCCATATCACTGTGACATCTGTGGTAAATCATTCTCTCTAAGTAGTCACTTAACTAGACACAAACGTACACATACAGGAGACAAGCCATATCACTGTGATATCTGTGGTAAATCATTCTCTCTAAGTGGTACCTTAACTAGCCACAAACGTACCCATACAGGAGACAGGCCATATCACTGTGATATCTGTGGTAAATCATTCTCTCTAAGTAGTAACTTAACTGCACATAAACGTACACATACAGGAGACAAGCCATATCACTGTGATATCTGTGGTAAATCATTCTCTCAAAGTAGTACCTTCACTACACACAAATTTATACATACAGGAGACAAGCCATATCACTGTGATATCTGTGGTAAATCATTCTCAGAAAGTAGTGCCTTAACTAGCCACAAACGGACCCATACAGGAGACAAGCCATATCACTGTGATATCTGTGGTAAATTATTCTCTGAAAGTAGATCCTTATTTAAGCATAAACGTATACATACAGGAGACAAGCCATATCGCTGTGATATCTGTGGTATATCATTCTCTCAAAGTAGTAACTTAACTACACATAAACGTATACATACAGGAGACAAGCCATATCACTGTGATATCTGTGGTAAATCATTCTCTCAAAGTAGTAACCTAACTACACATAAACGTACACATACAGGAGATAAGCCATATTACTGTGATATCTGTGGTAAATCATTCTCTGTAAGTGATACCTTAACTAGCCACAAACGTACCCATAAAGGAGTCAAGCCATATCACTGTGATTTCTGTGGTAAATCATTCTCACTAAGTAGTAACTTAACTACACATAAACGTACACATACAGGAGACAAGCCATATCACTGTGATATCTGTGGTAAATCATTCTCTCTAAGTGGTACCTTAACTATCCACAAACGTACCCATACAGGAGACAAGCCATATCACTGTGATATCTGTGGTAAATCATTCTCTCTAGGTAGTAACTTAACTACACATAAACGTACACATACAGGAGACAAGCCATATCACTGTGATATCTGTGGTAAATCATTCTCTCTAAGTGGTACCTTAACTAGCCATAAACGTACCCATACAGGAGACAAGCCATATCACTGTGATATCTGTGGTAAATCATTCTCTCTAGGTAGTAACTTAACTACACATAAATGTACACATACAGGAGACATGCCATATCAATGTGATATCTGTGGTAAATCATTCTCTGGGAAAAGTAGCCTAGCTACTCACAAACTTATACATGCAGAAGAGAAATCATAATGCATTGACATCAGAAATAAATCATTCCCTCAAATTTGTGAATCAATGAAAATTTAAATACATATCATTGTGACATGTGAGAGAAACCATTCTCTTTGAATGTTACACACAAACATATACATACAGCTGGGAAGCCATATCACTGATATATTTGGTAAATCTTTCTCTAAATGTTGTGACTTCACTAGACACTAACATCTACAGGAGAGGAACCATATCACTATGATGTCTGTGGTAAATGCTTCTCTAAATTCTGTGACTTCATTAGACACTAACATCTACAGGAGAGGAACCATATCACTGTGATGTCTGTGGTAAATGCTTCTCTAAATTCTGTGACTTCATTAGACACTAACATCTACAGGAGAGGAACCATATCACTATGATGTCTGTGGTAAATGCTTCTCTAAATTCTGTGACTTCATTAGACACTAACATCTAGAGGAGAGGAACCATATCACTGTGATGTCTGTGGTAAATGCTTCTCTAAATTCTGTGACTTCATTAGACACTAACATCTACAGGAGAGGAACCATATCACTGTGATGTCTGTGGTAAATGCTTCTCTAAATTCTGTGACTTCATTAGACACTAACATCTATAGCAGAGGAACCATATCACTGTGATGTCTGTGATAAATCGTTCTCTTCTAAAGATGATTTAATGCAACATAATTAGACAAGATGAAAACCATGTCACTCACCCAAAATAGTGCCACCAATGTTGTTAATATCTTGAATAAAACTGTTTTACTCAGAAATTCTTCTCGTTTAATTTTATTTGTCGAAGTTGTAACCAAGAGTTTTGCCGACAAAACTGTATTGTTCAGAATTTACACACGTTATATATATATGAATGTATGTGTGTAGAAATTTGTGTCCATGTATATGTTGTATCTATGTTTGTATATACGTATGTTCATATCTGTGTTTGATTTATTTGTGTATGGATGTGTGTATATGTACGTCATCTTCATCAACATCATCAGTTTTTATGTCGCTTTTTCTATGCTTCCTTGGGTTGGACAGGTCCTTCTCAACATGGCATCTTTCCACTTTACGTGTTCCTTTGTCATCTCCTCTGTGAGGGTCAGTTCTTTGCAGTCAGTTCACACAGCCTCTGTCCAGGTCTTTCTTGGCCTACCTCTACTATGGTTTCCTTCTACTGGGATTTCCTGGCACTTCATCACCCAGCGGTCATTATCCATGTGCATCCCTTGTCTGTACAAACACAGTCTTCTCTCTTACACACCACTTCAGATCACTCTTAAACCCAGCTTCTTCTTGTACTCGTCCAAGCTCTGCCTTTCTCTCACACTTACACAACATATCCTACAAAGCATGGTTGTTCCATTTCTCTCCTGTCTACATATCCTCTGCAGTCACACCCTTGTTTCGTTACCATGCATCATTGCACATCACCCACATGTGTCATACAGTTGTCCTTTTGTACAGAGAGAGAAACCTTTTGTGGTCAACTGTTGCAGTAGCTCTCTAAACTTTTTCCATCCTATCCTTATCCTAGCTATTCATCTTTCAGAGCAGCCCCCGCCACTGCTAATTAAGTCACCTAGATTGCAAAAGCTATCAACCACTTCTATGTATGTCTAATTACATATATAATTAAGCCTGACAATTCCACCACTAAAGATTTACCTCCCTTTTTGACAATATGAAACTCTCCTCTGTTTGGTGTGAAAATTGTTGGAGGAAAGAACTTCCTTTTAATATATTTGTCAGCATGCTTAATGAAGGGTCTGTTTGGAAGTGCCTCCCCCATTAAACAGTGGTGGCCATAAGTGGCCTCAGAAACCAATGGTCACACATACATGTGTGTATGAAACATTATTTACACTAAAGGCGGCGGATTGGCAGTGTCGGTAGAGGGACGGACGCCATGCTTTGCAGCAAAGAGTTACGGCCCTTTATGGTCTGAGTTCAAATCCCGCCGAGGTTAACTATGCCTTTCATCCTTACGGGGTCGATAAAATAAAGTACCAGTGATACACTGGGATAATTGCTGGCATTGTGTCAAAAGTAGAAACAATTATTTACACTAAAGAGACTATGGGTACACCAGAGATTTAGTGGAATACATAGTGAGTTAGCTAAGAATGTAGGGTTTACAAGGGGTCACTGCACTGGAGCAGTAAGAAGCAATCACTTTAGAAGACAAGCTCTATCAAATATTTAAAGGATTCTGTAGAAGCAGTTGACAGTTTCTGTTACCAGGGGGACCAAATTAGCAGTGGAGGTAGGTGTACTGAAAGTACAGTAACCAGAGTAAGAACAAGATGTCAAAGGTTTAGTGTGTTACTACTGCTAGCTACAAAAGGTTGTTTCATCAAATTGATGTCTGCATATGAACAGCAATGCTGCATTGCAGTGAGATCTGGGCGCTGTGTGCAGAGGACCTCCGAAGATTGGACAGAAATGAAGCTTGAATTCTCCGATGGATGTGTAATATTAATATACATGAAGAGCAAAGTGTAAATAAACTGAGAGAGAACCTGGGCATGAGAGGGATAAGATACAGTATGCAGGAGTGTAGATTGCTGTGGTATGGACATGTGATGTGTATGAAGATAGAGATGTCGTATAAAAGGTTGACTGCTTGAAATTGATGGAAGAAGAATACCTATGAATGCTTGGGATGAGGAGGTAAAAACTGACCTGACACCATTGTACCTCTCAAAGGTGATGACACAGGATTGAAATCTCTGGCGTTATACAGTACTGCAGGAGACCTGCATTCCCATGTCCACGGGATGAAGCAACATTTAGTGGTTTGAAGTATGCCCCAATTTTCCTCCTCCCCACGTCTTAACACTCCACCCCCTTACCAGCGAAGTAACCCCTCTGACCTACCTCTCCAATCCCCACCCCACATACATAAAGAATTGCTGGTTTCACCCTTAACGGGATCTGAAACTGAAAAAAATCAATCTGTGAACGTAGAAGTAAATATTTCGAAAAATGTTGCAACCGAAGTAAAACAGGAAGACGATACTTTGGTTCGTGAAGACGTTCTCTGGCAATGAACGGAAAGAAGCGAAGATCATACCTCGTTATGTGGAGCGGTGAGAACAATTACACGCCAAGACAAACCACATTTAAGGTATAAATGGAGTCGTAGACTAATATATTATTTAGGAAACTGAATGATTCTCGGCTTCGGATTTTAGAATAATGTAAATAAATTAGTAGAACGAAAATGACAGAGGTTATTGAAATCATGAATCTTAAATATATACATACACACATTTATACACGTGTATATGCGAAAACACACGGCATGCATGCATATACATGCACGTACACATATACACGCGCACACATACGTAAACCGGTGCAACACATACCCACACACATACGAACGTATACACCAAATACATATAAATATGTGTGTGTGAGTGTATACATATATAACGGCGGCGAAGATTCGAAACCGTATCTGAGCTTTCCCCCCTCTGGGACAAGCTGTTGTAATTTGTTTACGCTCAAGAGACTAACCCCTTGGGAGATGCTAAACACAGGTCAGAGGTGTTTACGGCTGACAGAAAATAGGTCAGAGGATATATCCATCTTTCTGACTTGTTTACTCTTGGCAAACTAATCCCTTGGGAGACTAACCAAAGTTCAGAGGATATATCTATCCTTCTAACTTCAACTCTTATAAAGACAGGGGTTGTTTACGCCAAAAACAGAAAAGAAGTGAGATACAGACAAGACGAGTCTCATTTACAGGCTCTCGTCACGAAAACCAGTCTGCCATTTATTCTCACCTTCCTGGCTGATCGCTGACTCCTGCAATGCAAATAAGTAAATATACTGATACGCCGCACACACGCAATTCATAGTGAGTCCAGCATTTGTACACGCGCCATTCATTTCTGTTTACACATATTATAATCGTATTCTGTGATATTTGAATTTACGTGGCTCGAAGAGCCACCAAATTATTGTATGAATATTTTGTGTCAATTATTTTATCATTCAATATTCAAATTGAATATTGTTGTAATAAAATAAACTTTGTAACAACACTCCTGGTATTTTTATTTACACTGAAACCACCATACCAACAGTTACATCCATTCATCCACTTGTCGTTACAACCACACATCATATTCCGTTACACATATATAAATATACGCGCATAAATGCGTATAGAACGCACTCACAAATACCTACAGGTAAATACACATGTTCACCAAACGTACATATACCAAAACCCTATGTACATATATACACATCATACATACGTGCAAACACACATACACACTCATACATACCCATATATGATGGCTGCCCCCTCGTTATCGAGTATGGCCATTGCACGAGAAAAAAAAACAATAATAATAATAGTAATAATAATAATAATAGTAATAATAATAACGACAACAACAATAATAATATACATGTATATATATATATGTATATATATACACACACACACATAATAGCAACCAACAGCGCTGCGATCGAATGTGGCTTTTTAGCCCAGCCAATGATCTAAAATGTCTTGCACAGAGTTGCCAACCAAATCATTTACTGGGAATAGCCGGCTGTGGCTGGAGTTGATGTACTTTTGCATGTCGTTTGAGCCTTCCTGCTGATTTACATTCTCTACTACATGCTTGGCAGGCATGATGAGTAGCATCTCCAACAGCAGCCTGGTAGTCAACCACTGGTCTTACTTTGTGACTGCGAAGATGACTTTCGAGTCCAGATTTGCTGAGGCAAAATCTCGCACAGACACTGCAAATGCAACGGTAATGCCTTTCCTCACATCCCACATTACGATCAGCAGCAACATTTTCCCATGTATCAGCAGAGATGTTAGCGTCTTTCAAAGAGGCTTTCAAGGAATCCTTAGACCTCTTTTTTGGTTTATGTGGAGGTCGTTTTCCTTTAACTAAATCTCCATAAAATAGTTGTTTATACATACACATAAGAGTTGTATACACATTTACATACATACGTACATATATGTGTGTGTATATATATAAATATATATATAGAGAGAGAGAACAGTTGTATTGGATAATTTCGCTGCTATTTCTAGCAGTTAGAGAGACTACGTAGAGGTTTTCTTATTGATATATAATTGATATTTTATTGAGTGATACTTTCTGATTTACAATCAATTAAATACGATTGGAACTGTGTCTGAAGGTTTTAAATTACATCAGGGACTTTTAACGTGTGACACCGGTACGACAGTTGAAACGTTCTCAACGACACCGGGTACTTGCTATCTTCATTATAACTTTAATTAATCTAATTATATCTAGTGTAACAATTATATATATATATATATACACAATTTACTCTCCCCGACATCAGTCTTACACTGTCATATATATTCTTACTTTACAATTGTGTCTACTAAGAGTTCCATTACAATCTGTAGTAGTAAAACTACTATTTCACCAGAACATCTGCTATCAGTCATTTATAGACAATATATATATTTTAGACCACATATCAACCTAATATATATATATTTCCTATCAAATCTGTAGCTAAAGACATAAAGTCAACCTCACTACTTCATTCTGACAAGATATCAATTTATAACTAAAGATGAAGAAGATACACCAACGTTAATGTCGTGAAATAAAGCTGATAACATTGAAACTTCTAATTTGATAACAAAGAGATTATTTCTTTGGTTGTTTAGTAAAAACTAACAACACAACACATTGATTATATGTGAAGGAGGTAAGTTGACAAAGATTTACTTAATGTCTATATTAATGTGTGTAAATAATATAATTATGTGAACCTTACAACGACCCAGTAATTATATACAAGTGAAAATATATATAACAACATTAGAAAAATATATTTCTTCCTCCACTTTTATATATAGAAAAAACACTTCCAAACTGAAATGTTGATGTGATATTTTTCAATCATCAGATTCCACTGTTACATGTGATATAAAATATATTGTTATCATGACTGTCTTTGTTATTTAAATTACCTCCGTCTATATTTCAACCACTGGAACAACCTCAAACAAGAAACAGTTGCCACACCCTCAGTCAACATTTTAATGTAAGATATCGAAATAAAGGGCACTGTCGTGGTATTAGCTGTCAGAAAGAAGGTGACGTCAGTCGTCAACCTTCTCAATCCTTTATTTCCATATCACTATTCCGTTTTTTTACGTTTATGATTTTATTTATGGGGACCAAATAACCCCGTAATTTTCGAGAGAAACGATAATATACAATCTTATTTAACATGTGTATTAAAAACTACACTAGCTGTTACAATTGTAATTAACGTGTAAGAACTTAAATGAAAATATAGGTGGCCCTTAAAAGGGCCGGTGTTGAAACAAGTCATGGTTATCAAATTAGAAAACAAATTTAAGTTCAACACCGGCCCTTTTAAGGGCCACCTATACTTTCATTTAAGTTCTTACACGTTAATTACAATTGTAACAGCTAGTGTAGTTTTTAATGCACATGTTAAATAAGATTGTATATTATCGTTTCTCTCGAAAATTACGGGGTTATTTGGTCCCCATATTATTTTTTAATAAGTGTATCTCATCGTAAACGTATCTCTTAGAAAATCCTAAACATAAATAAAGGGAATAGTGATACGGAAATAAAGGATTGAGAAGGTTGACGAATGACGACACCTTTTTCTACTTTCACTTCTGACAGCTAATACCATGACACTGCCGAAATATATGTTATGAGTGTATATAGATAGATGTATGTTGTGTGTGTATATATACAGTAATCCCCCGCTATATCGCGGTTCACTTTTCGCGGTCCCGTTACATCGCGGATATGTCTTTGGAACGTATCTAATTTCCTATCGCGGTAATCCTCGCCACATCGCGGATTATTCGTTAGAACATATCTAGTTTCTTATCGCGGTACGTCTGAATAAAAAGTATTTAAAATTTAAACTTATTAAATAAGTTTCAATGTTATTAAAGTGTATATCGTAAGGAAGGGACATCTTAAGGCTTTAATTATGAACAAATGTTTATATTTTTCATTCCATTATTGTTTTACTGATTGTGTTTTGCTCTAATCTACTACAAACCCTTCATAGATTGACGGGAGATGTGCAGTGTATTACCAAGTGGCTACCGTGGCTGGCAATAGTCCTCATTGGTAACTAGTGGTATGATAGTTGGTGGTAGTTTCTATACGATCGTTACTGGCTGTTTTTGGTGTTTAAATACAAAAGTGTGTTTTAATGAGTTTATATGTACTTAAAGCATGTATGAGAGGTATTTTAAGGCTTAAACTATGAAAACAACGGTTGTCTTTATGGTCTCTCTATATCACGGTTGGTTCTGGAAGGTATCATGGCTTAGTGGTTAGAGCATTGGGCTTACAATTAAAAGTTGGTGAGTTCGATTCTCGGACCATGTGATGTGTTGTGTCCTTGGGCAAGACACTTTATTTTACGTTGCTCCAGTTTACTCAGCTGTAGAAATGAGTTGTAATGTCACTGGTGCCAAGCTGTATCGGCCATAGCCTTTCCCTTGGACATATATATAGTGTATATATTCTCTATAATATATATAGTGTATATATATACTGTATAATATATATATAGTGTATATATACTGTATAATATATATATAGTGTACATATACTGTATAATATATATAGTGTATATATACTGTATAATATATATATAGTGTATATATACTGTATAATATATATAATGTATCATCATCATCATCATCATCATCATCGTTTAACGTCCATGTTCAACGCTTGCATGGGTTTGGACGGGAGTTTTCCCACTTGAGGCAAGAGTGGTTGTCTTGCTCGCATAGGACTGTCTGGCTGGTTTCTACAGTTGGATGCCCTTCCTAACACCAACCACATTTACAGTGTGAGGCTGGGAGGTTTTTACCGTGTTGCCTACACAGCCACATTACAGCGTGGACTGTCTGGCGGGTTTTCTACAGCTGGATGCCCTTCCTAACACCAACCACATTTACAGTGTGGACTGGGAGGTTTTTACTGTGTTGCCTACACGGCCACATTTACAGCGTGGACTGTGTGTTTTTTTTTTTTTTTTTGTCGTGACACCTACACGATCTCATTTGTTTCGGCCTGGATTTTGTGGCACCAACATAACTTTACATTGAAAGGGGCGGTGGGGGTGGTGGGACGGGGGTGTATTTTGTTAGAGATGCCTACTGACTGTAGTAGGTTTTACTTTGTATTTAGGTAAGGCGGGTCTTCTCTATTACTGAGTACCGCCAAAGGTCTCGGTCCAGTGACATTGTCTTGGAGAGGTGTAAGTGTGTGAGGTCGGAATTTATCAGCTCGTCCCAGGTTTTTCTGGGTCTGCCTATTCCGTGGCTACCGTCTATCTTTATTGCCCTGCACTTTGTTATACAGCTATCGACTTTCATGTGCATCACGTGACCATACCAACGTAGCCTTCTCTCGAGTAAACAACATCTGATCCCTCTTATTTCTAATTTTTTCCTTAGTTTGTTTATGTTTTGCCGTTCACGTATATTACTATTACACATCCAGCAGAGCATGCAAGCTTCGTTCCTCTCTAGTCTGCGTATATCCTCTGCACACAATGCCCAGGTCTCACTGCCATGCAACATTGCTGTTCGTATGCAGGCATCATACAACCTGCCTTTCATTTTTAGGGAGAACCCTTTAGCGGCTAATAGTGGTATAAGCTCTCTGAACTTTTTCCATCCAGTTCTGACTCTAGCTACTGTACTTTCAGAGCACCCTCCCCCACTGCTGATTTTGTCACCCAGGTAACGGAAGCTGTCCACTATTTCTATAGAACCCTCTGCGCAATTGAAAGAGCTAGTATTTTGTGGGCACTTGCTGCTACTTATTGCACCAGAGCACCGGCCACATGTAAAATCTGTGTTCTTTGTTAGCTTACCTGTGATCCCACTACATCGTTTATGCACCCATACTTTGCATTTGGGACATAAAATGGAGTTTCTACCTACACCTTTCCTACACACTGAGCATGGCCATTTCCTGGAAGGGACCGGCGCCTTATTTTCTTTCCTACAAACTAGAACTTTAGTCTTAGCCAGGTTAATTTTAAGGCCTTTTGATTCTAGGCCGTGCTTCCATGTTTGGAATTTCTTCTCTAGCTCGGCCATTGATTCAGCTATGAGCGTTAGATCATCTGCGTATAGGAGTTCCCATGGGCAGCCAGTCTTGAACTCCTCTGTTATAGCCTGAAGGGCAATAATAAATAGTAGGGGGCTAAGAACAGAGTCCTGATGGACACCAACTTTTACGCTAAACTCTTCACTATATTTGTTGTTAATTCTAACCTTCTTTATACATGGCTTGTATAGCTCTCACAAGCCATTCGTCAACATCTAGTTTTCTAAGAGCCCACCAGATAATGGAACGGGGGACTCTGTTGAAGGCTTTCTCCAAGTCGACAAAGGCTAAGTATAGGGGTTTACTTTTAGCTAGGTACTTCTCCTGTAGTTGTCATACAATGAAAAGAGCGTCTGTGGTACTTTTACCTGACACAAACGCAAACTGCATTTCATGTAGATCAATTCTCTCTCTGATTAGTTGCACTATTACTTTTTCCGTGACCTTCATGACCTGGTCGATTAATTTAATGCCTCTATAGTTACTCCTATCTAGGGCGTCTCCTTTACCCTTGTAACAGTTAATGATGATGCTGCTACGCCAGTCCTTCGGAACAACCCCATTCTGTATGACTTGGTTTACTATCCGGGTGACCATGGTGTGTCCCACCGTTCCAGAGGCCTTCAGCATCTCAGCAACTACTTCCGAAGGCCGAGCCGCCTTACCGTCTTCATATCTTTGATTACCTTACTTATTATACTACCTTCAACTAACACTGCTGGTCCCTCTATTGGATCGATCTGGGGTAGACTATCCTTCTCCCATTTATTCTCCTCATTTAGTAGCCTCTCGTAATGAAACTTCCAAGCTACCTTCTTATCAGCGTCAGTGATGGCGAGTATGCCATCATCATTTAGTACACACTTCTCCCCAACAATATCACGGTTTTCCTTGACACATTGCCTAGCAATCCTGAACACCTCACGTTTTTGGTCCTCGCGTTGTAGAACATGCTTGAACTTTCTTTCCTCTGCTTCCCTTCTTGCGAAGTACACTTGTCTCCTAGCTTCCCTCCTGGCCACTTGATAGTCTTCTCTACTTCCCCCATCCCGCCATACTTTCCAAGCCTGCTTTTTGGCCTTAATCGACTCCTCCACCTTACTGTTCCACCACCATGTTACTCTCCTCCTGCCTATAGGCCTGCTCCGGCCACAGACTTTGTCTGCCGCCATCAGCAGGTTTGCTTTCAGGAATTCCCACTGTCCCTCTATATTGTCCGACTCTAAATGCTCTTCCTTACTGTTGAAAGCATCAAGTAATATGCTTTGAAATTTATTTCTGGCTGTGGGGTCCTTTAGTTTCCATATTTTTCTCCTGAGGATAGTCCTCTTCTGCTGTCTAGTACGTCTCGTCCTGACTATGAGGTCGCTAATTATCATTCTATATTGGGAGGTGCATTCTTCATGGGGGAGGGATTTAGTGTTTACAACAGTAACTCTGTCACGTCTTCTGGTAAGGATATAATCTACCTGGCTGGTATGTTCCCCTGATCTGTAGGTGATCAAGTGAGTGTCTCGTTTTTTGAAGTTAGTGTTACAGATTGTTAGGTTATTTGCGTCACAGAATTCCAGGATTCTGGAGCCTTCCTCATTTCTAGTACCAAACCCATAGCCTCCATGGATTCCATCATAGCCATCACAATGTTGTCCAACATGACCATTTAGGTCGCCAGCAATAATTATATAGTCACTGTCGGTTATTCGGGAGGTAGTGAGCATCAGTGTCTCATAGAATCTGTCTTTTATAGCGCCAGGCAGTCCGGATTGGGGCGCGTATGTAGATATTACTGTCACAGTAGTTCTATTTAGAACATGTCTTATTTTAATTATTCTGTCGTTTACTCTATTTACGTCTATTATATTATCCACCCATTTTTCTGCTAACATGATTATATATATATATACTGTATAATATATATTGTATATATATATATGTTGTGATGTTACTAGTGCCAAGCTGTATCGTCCATAGCCTTTCTCTTGGTCATATATATAGTGGATATATACTGTACACAGTGTATATATAATATATACATAGTGTATATATATAGTATATATATATGTTTTGACGTCACTCGTGCCAAGCTGTATTGGCCATTGCCTTTCTCTTGGACATATATATCGTGTATAGATACTGTATACAGTATGTATATCATCATCATCACCGTTTTACGTCCCTTCTTCCACGGTAGTATGGGTTAGACAGGTTGTCCTGTTGTGGGCAGTGCCAGGTGGGGTGACCTTGTCTTGCTCAGATGGGAACTGATTCTGGCTTGATATCTACAGCTGGATGCCCTTCCTAACACCAACCTCACAGTGAGTGATGGGTGCTTTTTTGTTGTGACACCTCCATGGCCACTTTACAGTGGGAGGGGGTCGGGGAATATTGTCTATGTGCTTCGGCTTGTACCCAGGGGCTACAACACAACCTCCTCTGCTGCACACAGCATTTGATTCCTCTTATGCTCAGTCTCTCTCTCAATTTGTTAATGCTTTGCCGTTCGCGTATATTACTATTACACATCCATCGGAGCATGCAAGTTTCGTTTCTTTCTAATCTACGCAAGTCTTCTACAGACAGCGCCCAGGTCTCACTACCATGTAACATTGCTGTTCGTATGCACGCATCATACTGTCTGCCTTTCATTTTGAGGGAAAAGCCTTTTGCAGCTAGCAGTGGCAGTAGCTCCCTGAACATCTTCAATCCCGTTGTTACCCTGGTTACTGTACTTTCAGAACACCCATCTCTGCTGCTTATTCGGTCACCTAGGTAGCAAAAGCTGTCTATTGTTTCTACAGAGCTCTCCCAGAGTTTGGTGGTGCTTGTTTCTTTAGTTCTGCCATAGATTCAGCTATAAGTGTAAGATCATCCACATATAGGAGTTCCTATGGGCATCAGGTCTTAAACTCCTCTGTTATAGCCTGCAATACTATAATAAACAGGAGAGGGCTAAGAACAGAGCCCTGGTAGACACCGACCTGTATGCTAGATTCCTCGCTATAGTAATTGTTAAGCCTAACTTTACTGACATGGCCCCTATACATGGCTTGTACAGCTTTCACAAGCCACTCATCTACTGCTAGATTTCTAAGAGCCCACCATATTATAGCACGGGGCACTCTGTGGAAGGCTTTTTCCATATCGACCAGAGCCAGGTTGAGCGGCTTGCTTTTAGCTAGGTACTTTACCTGTAACTGCCTCACAAGGAAGAGGGCATCAGTGGTGCTTTTTCCTGCAACAACCGAAACTGCATCTCATCTAGTTTTACCCAGTCCCTGATCAACTGTGCTATGACTCTTTCCATTACTTTCATGACCTGGTCCATCATGACCTGGCCCACAGCATACGTCAATATCTTTTCACTCTAGCATGTCTATAATTTCTCCTTCCCTTCCTTTCATTGTGCTTATGTTGATGCTGCCAACTCAGAGTTTTGGACATTTGCCATCATTTGTGGGAGAGGGTGAATTTTTGCGGGGGAGTGTGTTGGGGCTGGTAAGGGCTAGAAGGACAGTAGTAGTAATGGCAGAGTTTGTTGGGGCTGGTAAGGGCTAGAAGGACAGTAGTAGTAATGGCAGAGTTTGTTGGGGCTGGTAAGGGCTAGAAGGACAGTAGTAGTAATGGCAGAGTTTGTTGGGGCTGGTAAGGGCTAGAAGGACAGTAGTAGTAATGGCAGTGTTTGTTAGGGCTGGTAAGGGCTAGAAGGACAGTAGTATTAATGGCAGTTTGTTGGGGCTGGTAAGGGCTAGGAGGACAGTAGTAGCAATTGCAGAGTGTGTTGGGGCTGGTAAGGGCTAGAAGGACAGTAGTAGTAATGGCAGAGTTTGTTGGGGCTGGTAAGGGCTAGAAGGACAGTAGTAGTAATGGCAGAGTTTGTTGGGGCTGGTAAGGGCTAGAAGGACAGTAGTAGTAATGGCAGAGTTTGTTGGGGCTGGTAAGGGCTAGAAGGACAGTAGTAGTAATGGCAGTGTTTGTTAGGGCTGGTAAGGGCTAGAAGGACAGTAGTATTAATGGCAGTTTGTTGGGGCTGGTAAGGGCTAGGAGGACAGTAGTAGCAATTGCAGAGTGTGTTGGGGCTGGTAAGGGCTAGAAGGACAGTAGTAGTAATGGCAGAGTTTGTTGGGGCTGGTAAGGGCTAGAAGGACAGTAGTAGTAATGGCAGAGTTTGTTGGGGCTGGTAAGGGCTAGAAGGACAGTAGTAGTAATGGCAGAGTTTGTTGGGGCTGGTAAGGGCTAGAAGGACAGTAGTAGTAATGGCAGTGTTTGTTAGGGCTGGTAAGGGCTAGAAGGACAGTAGTATTAATGGCAGTTTGTTGGGGCTGGTAAGGGCTAGGAGGACAGTAGTAGCAATTGCAGAGTGTGTTGGGGCTGGTAAGGGCTAGAAGGACAGTAGTAGTAATGGCAGAGTTTGTTGGGGCTGGTAAGGGCTAGAAGGACAGTTGTAGTAATGGCAGAGTTTGTTGGGGCTGGTAATGGATAAGGACATGTTGCTGAGGTTTGATTGGTCAAATAGCCTATGGTGGTGAGTGGGAAATTGTGAGATAGGTAGCCATCATGACATATATCATCACAGGAGATTCGGGGGGAAATAAGCAGATGTAAGTAGACATATTAGACAAGGCAAATATGCAAGAATTTCAAAGATTGTCTCCTAGCTTTGTAATCACCGAAATGAATGAGTGGGAGAAAGGGGAGGTAATGGCGGGGGTTAGGGTTGAGTTTGTAGAGAAAGACACAATGTCCAACATGGTTTATATCAAAAACAAGGTCGAAGTATATACGTTGTGGAAACAAGTGAATGATAATAATAACGTAAACAGAACATTTTGAAAGTGGGGAAGAGAGATAGCTGTAGAATAGAAATAATCTATGGAAGTCTGGGATATAAGTTATATATATATGTTGTGATGTCACTGGTGCCAAGCTGTGTCAGCCATTGCCTTTCCCTTGGACAACATATATAGTGTATATATATATTGTACACAGTGTATATATATATATATATAGTGTATATATATGTTGTGATGTCACTGGTGCCAAGCTGTGTCAGCCATTGCCTTTCCCTTGGACAACATATATGGTGTATATATATATATATAGTGTATATATATGTTGTGATGTCACTGGTGCCAAGCTGTGTCAGCCATTGCCTTTCCCTTGGACAACATATATAGTGTATATATATATTGTACACAGTGTATATATATATATATATAGTGTATATATATGTTGTGATGTCACTGGTGCCAAGCTGTATCAGCCATTACATTTCCCTTGGACAACATATATGGTGTATATATATATACTGTACACAGTCTATATATATATATATATATATATATATATATATATATAGTGTATATATATGTTGTGATGTCACTGGTGCCAAGCTGTGTCAGGCATTGCCTTTCCCTTCGACATATATATAGTGTATATATACTGTATAATATATATAGTGTATATATATGTTGTGATGTCACAAGTGCCAAGCTGTATCGGCCATAGCCTTTCTCTTGGACAACATACAACATATATAGGGTATTATATATACTGTACACAGTGTATATATACATCATCATCATCATCATCGTTTAACGTCCATCTTCCATGCTAGCATGGGTTTGGACGGGAGTTTTCCCACTTGAGGCAAGAATGCTTGTCTTGCTCGCATAGGACTGTCTGGTGGGTTTTCTACGGCTGGATGCCCTTCCTAACACCAACCACATTTACAGTGTGGACTGGGAGGTTTTTACCGTGTTACCTACACGGCCACATTACAGCGTGGACTGTGTGTGTTTTTTTTTTTGTCGTGACACCTACACGACCTCATTTGTTTCGGACTGGATGTTGTGGTTCCAACATAACTTCACATTTAAGGGGGTGGTGTGGATGGGGTGGGGGTAGTGGGACGGGGGTGTATTTTGTTAGAGGTTCCTACTGACTGTTGCTTTCAGCAGGTTCACTTTCGAGGATTGCCACTCCTCCTCTATATTGCATTCTCTAATTGATCTTCCTTATTGTCAAAGGCATCAAGTAATAGGCTTTTAAATTTGTCACTGGCTATGGGGTCCTTTAACTTCCATAATCTTCTACTCAAGGTAGTCTACAATTTACCAATATAGAAATATAAAATTCCCACTGTTAAATCTATCTCTGCTTCTAAAGTATTCTGTATTATCTCATACTGTTTCTTTCTTATTTCAGAATATCAGATGACATTGGGATAAATTATTATTTTCAATCTTGGATACATCACCTCTATTTATCATCATTTTAAGACTAAAACATTCTAAGCAGAACTTATATAACACTGTTTATATAAATCTCTCATCGTATTACTGTGAAATATTTCCTCAAAACTGAGTTTATTTTCTTCACTATAAGATGATTTTGTATTTTAACTAAACGTGGATGAAAAAGAAGTTTGTATTATCTTCAGATGTTATCTGAAATATAGTTGAGGGAAATATAGAAGAAGAAATATTTTATAAGAATTATAATATAATAAAATTACAAGGAAAACATCTGTATATTCTGTTGAAGAAGGAATAATTATGGAAAATATTTGACAAAGAAGATTAAACGTGTAACACAATCTAAAGTGTTTAGTATTCCTGGTGAGATGACGAAGGTTAGAGAAGAGAAGCCATATCACTGTGATATCTGGTAAATCATTTAATAAACTTAGTACCTTAACTACTCACAAAGTTATACATACAGGAGATAAGCCATATTGTGATATCCGTGGTAAATAATTCTCTCGAAGTAGTGACTTCACTTCTCACATACGTACCCATACAGGACATAAGCCATATCACTGTGATATCTGTGGTAAATCATTCTCTCTCAGCAGTCGCTTAACTGATCACAAACCTACCCATACAGGAGGCATGCCATATCACTGTGATATCTGTGGTAAATCATTCTCTCAAAGTAGTAGCCTAACTACACATAAACGTACACATACGGGAGACAAGCCATATCACTGTGATATCTGTGGTAAATCATTCTCTCTAAGTAGTAACTTAACTAGACACAAACGCACACATACGGGAGACAAGCCATATCACTGTGATATCTGTGGTATATCATACTCTGATGGTAGTCACTTAACTAGACACAAACGTATACATACAGGAGACAAGCCATATCACTGTGATATCTGTGGTAAATCATTCTCTGTTAGTAGTCACTTAACTAGACACAAACATATACATACAGGAGACAAGCCATATCACTGTGATATCTGTGGTAAATCATACTCTGATAGTAGTCACTTAACTAGACACAAACGTACCCATACAGGAGACAAGCCATATCACTGCGATATCTGTGGTAAATCTTTCTCTGTAAGTAGTACCTTAACTAGACACAAACACACACATAAGGGAGACAAGCCATATCACTGTGATATCTGTGGTAAATCATACTCTGATAGTAGTACCTTAACTAGGCACAAATGCACACATACAGGAGAGAAACCATATCACTGTGATATCTGTGGTAAATCATTCTCTCAACGTAGTCACTTAACTAGACACAAACATACACATACAGTAGACAAGCCATATCACTGTGATATCTGTGGTATATCATTCTCTCAAAGTAGTACCTTCACTAGCCACAAACGTACACATACGGGAGACAAGCCATATCACTGTGATATCTGTGGTAAATCATTCTCTGTAAGTAGTAACTTAACTACACATAAACGTACACATACAGGAGACAAGCCATATCACTGTGATATCTGTGGTAAATCATTCTCTCTAAGTGGTACCTTAACTAGCCACAAACGTACCCATACAGGAGAGAAGCCATATCACTGTGATATCTGTGGTAAATCATTCTCTCTAAGTGGTACCTTATCTAGCCACAAACGTACCCATACAGGAGAGAAGCAATATCGCTGTGATGTCTGTGGTAAATCATTCTCTGATAGTAGTGCCTTAACTTCTCACATACATACCCATACGGGTGAGAAACCATATCACTGCGATATTTGTGGTAAATCATTCTCTCTAAGTAGTAACTTAACTAGACACAAACGTACACATACGGGAGACAAGCCATATCACTGTGACATCTGTGGTAAATCATACTCTGATAGTAGTACCTTAACTAGACACAAACGCACACATACGGGAGACAAGCCATATCACTGTGATATCTGTGGTAAATCATACTCTAATAGTAGTCACTTAACTAGACACAAACTTATACATACAGGAGACAAGCCATATCACTGTGATATCTGTGGTAAATCATACTCTGATAGTAGTCACTTAACTACACATAAACGTACCCATACAGGAGACAAGCCATATCACTGTGATATCTGTGGTAAATCATTCTCTCTAAGTGGTACCTTAACTAGCCACAAACGTACCCATACAGGAGACAAGCCATATCACTGTGATATCTGTGGTAAATCATTCTCTCTAAGTAGTAACTTAACTACACATAAACGTACACATACAGGAGACAAGCCATATCACTGTGATATCTGTGGTAAATCATTCTCTCTAAGTGGTACCTTAACTAGCCACAAACGTACCCATACAGGAGACAAGCCATATCACTATGATATCTGTGGTAAATCATTCTCTAAATGTTGTGGCTTCACTACACACTAACATCTACAGGAGAGGAACCATATCACTATGATGTCTGGTAAATGCTTCTCTAAATTCTGTGACTTCATTAGACACTAACATCTACAGGAGAGGAACCATATCACTGTGATGTCTGTGGTAAATGCTTCTCTAAATTCTGTGACTTCATTAGACACTAACATCTACAGGAGAGGAACCATATCACTGTGATGTCTGTGGTAAATGCTTCTCTAAATTCTGTGACTTCACTAGACACTAACATCTACAGGAGAGGAACCATATCACTGTGATGTCTGTGGTAAATCGTTCTCTTCTAAAGATTACTTAATGTAACACAATTAGACAAGATGAAAACCATGTCACTCACCCAAAATAGTGCCACCAATGTTGTTAATATTTTGAATAAAACTGTTTTACTAAGAAATTCTTCTTTCATTTTATTTGTAGAAGTTGTAACCAAGAGTTTTGCCGACAAAACTGTATTTTTCAGAATTTACACACGTTATATATATGTGAATGTATGTGTGTAGAAATTTGTGTCCATGTATATGTTGTATCTATGTTTGTATATACGTATGTGCATATCTGTGTTTGATTTATTTGTATATGTATGTGTGTATATGTACGTCATCTTCATCAACATCATCACTGTTTTTATGTCGGTTTTTCTATGCTTGCTTGGTTGGACAGGTCCTTCTCAACATGGCATCTTTCCACTTGACGTGTTCCTTTGTCATCTCCTCTGTGAGAGTCAGTTCTTTGCAGTCAGTTCACGCAGCCTCTCTCCAGGTCTTTATTGGTCTACCTCTACTATGGTTTCCTTCTACTGGGATTTCCTGGCACTTCATCACCCAGTGGTCATTATCCATGTTCATCGCATGTCTGTACAAACACAGTCTTCTCTCTTACACACCACTTCAGATCACTCTTAAACCCAGCTTCTTCTTGTACTCGTCCAAGCTCTGCCTTTCTCTCACACTTCCATAACATATCCTACAAAGCATGGTTGTTGCATTTCTCTCCAGTCTACATATCCTCTGCAGTCACAGCCCTTGTTTAGTTACCATGCATCATTGCACATCACCCACATGTGTCATACAGTTGTCCTTTTGTACAGAGAGAGAAACCTTTTGTGGTCAACTGTTGCAGTAGCTCTGTAAACTTTTTCCATACTATTCTTATTCTAGCTATTCATCTTTCAGAGCAGCCCCCTCTACTGATAATTAAGTCAACTAGATTGTAAAAGCAATCAACCACTTCTATGTGTGTATAATCTACTATATAAATGGCAATTTCTGTCTGTCTGTGTATAACCAGTTGGTACCTACACCAGTGATCAGATCCTGATGAAACTTTACACACATGTTAAGCTAATATTCAGAAACGACTGGCTAATTATATTTCAATAAATGGAACCCCTGTGGACATCTTTACAATGGAGGAGGAAAGAGATGTTTCAGTGAGAGAGGGGGAAGAGGAGATACTACTACTGTATGTTAAACCCTCTCTTCCACTACTCCCCTTCCTCCTCCCACAACTCAGTCCTCCAAAACGTGGCAACAACTTACTAGAAATATACATATAGAAATTTCAACCAAAGTAGACGACAATGTGCATTGTTGATTGTTCTCCATTCTGTAGAGAAAGAGAGTGTAGGGGATTGGGGAGGGGAGAAAATGATAGCGTTCAACAACTTTTACTTTTATTTATTATTTACACACTGTTTAACTCTCCCCCTTCCTCAACCTTACGTCTCTTTCTCTCTCTTTCACACAAGACGTACTGTGACTGTGTGTGTTGTGTTGTGTGTCTGGGGAAGTGATAATGTCCACATACACACACACAAACATGCATCTCTATATATATACATATAAAACTGAGGATGTGTGTGTGTATGTCCGTACCTACGTTACTTCTACAGTTTGCAACCGATTCTCTTCAAATTTGGAACAAAAAAGGGTTATGTTCCCAGAAGTGTTGTGGACTCATAAAATTTTTCATTTGTGTCTAATGTGGCCCCTAGGTGGACGAAGGCTGTACTGGATCACCGTGACAATCACGTCACATGTGCAAAACTTAAATAATTGTTGGTTAACATTTTACTCATCTTAGTGTGTTATGTCCTCTTTCCTTAGATAAGGCCTCCAAGGAAGAGATCCACCATTGGTCGAAAAACAGCAAAAGCTGAGAGAGGGAAAAGAAGGAAAGCAAAGGAATCATCAGTGAAGGCTGCAATTAGATGATCGCAAGATGCTGAATGTAAAGCTACTGCAAGAGTGTTAGAAAACTACAAGCAGTGTTGTATTTAAGACATGTTACTTATGTATTTCGGATGGTCATGGGCACTTTCATTTTTCCAGATATTGATTATAGGGCTCCCCAGGGGCAGATAACCCCCTTTAACCACTTCCTTGGTGTCGCCTGAAGCACTGCAGTGCATTGCAACAAAACGTCATAACTTCTGGAGTTCGCAACCGATTTTTACCAAACTTGACACATGGGCTACGTACGTTTTACAGATGAATTGGGACATATTGAGTAGGGGACCCTGGGGGCTGGAACCCCCTTTTGGAAAAAGACGATTGTGTACAAGTATAGTTTTCGAAGCAGCACTGAGTTATTGACATGAATACTACACATGACAGCTATTTAATGCCTGAGATACGCCAGGTACCTCTGCTAGTTACATATATAATTAAGACTGACAATTCCACCAATAAAGATTTACCTCCCTTTTTGACAATAGGAAACTCTCGTCTGTTTGGGGTGAAAATTGTTGGAGGAAAGAACTTCCTTTTAATATATTTGTCAACATGCCCAATGAAGGGTCTGTTTGGAAGTGCCTCTCCCCAATAAACAGTGGTGGCCATAAGTGGACTCGGAAACCAATGGTCACACATTTATAGCTGTTGACCGTTTCTGTTACCAGGGTGACCAAATTAGCAGTGGATGTAGGTGTTCTGAAAGTACAGAAACAAGAGTAAGAACAAGATGGCAGAGGTTTATGGTGCTACTACTGCTGGTGCTAGCTACAAAAGGTTGTTTCACCAATTTGATATTTGCATCATCATCATCATCATCAAAGCTTAACGTCCGTGTTCCACGCTTGCATGGGTTTGGACGGGGGTTTTCCCACTTGAGGCAAGAATGGTTGTCTTGCTCGCATAAGACTGTCTGGCAGGTTTTCTACAGTTGGATGCCATTCCTAACACCAACCACATTACAGCGTGGACTGTGTGTTTTTTTTGTCGTGACACCTACACGACCTCATTTGTTTCGGCCTGGATGTTGTGGCACCAACATAACTTTACATAGAAGGGGGTGGGGGTGGTGGGACGGGGGTGTATTTTGTTAGAGATGCCTACTGACTGTAGTAGGTTTTACTTTGTATTTAGGTAAGGCGGGTCTTCTCTATTACTGAGTACCGCCAAAGGTCTCGGTCCAGTGACATTGTCTTGGTGAGGTGTAAGTGTGTGAGGTCGGAGTTTATCAGCTCATCCCAGGTTTTTCTGGGTCTGCCTATTCCGTGGCTACCGTCTATCTTTATTGCCCTGCACTTTGTTATACAGCTATCGTCCTTCATGCGCATCACGTGACCATACCAACGTAGCCTTCTCTCGAGTAAACAACATCTGATCCCTCTTATTTCTAATTTTTCCTTAGTTCGTTTATGCTTTGTCGTTCACGTATATTACTATTACACATCCAGCGGAGCATGCAAGCTTCGTTTCTCTCTAGTCTGCGTATATCCTCTGCACACAATGCCCAGGTCTCACTGCCATGCAACATTGCTGTTCGTATGCAGGCATCGTACAACCTGCCTTTCATTTTTAGGGAGAACCCTTTATCGGCTAATAGTGGTATAAGCTCTCTGAACTTTTTCCACCCAGTTCTGACTCTAGCTACTGTACTTTCAGAGCACCCTCCCCCACTGCTGATTTTGTCACCCAGGTAATGGATGAAAATATGAACAGCAATGCTGCATTGCAGTGAGATCTGGTTGGTGTGTGCAGAGGACCTCCGAAGATTGGATAGAAATGAAGCTTGAATTCTCCAATGGATGTGTAATATTAATATACAGGAAGAGCAAAGTGTAAATAATCTGAGAGAAAACCTGGGCATGAGAGGGATAAGATACAGTATGCAGGAGTGTAGATTGCTGTGTTATGGACATGTGATGTGTATGAAGGTAGAGATGCTGTATAAAAGGTTGACTGCTTGAAATTGATGGAAGAAGAAGACCTATGAATGCTTGGGATGAGGAGGTAAAAACTGACCTGACACCCTTGTACCTCACAAAGGTGATGACACAGGATTGAAATCTCTGGCGTTATACAGTACTGCATGAGACCTGCATTCCCATGTGCACGGGATGAAGCAACATTTAGTGGTTTGAAGTATGCCCCAATTTTCCTCCTCCCCACTTCTTAACACCCCGCCCCCTTACCAGCGAAGTAACCCCTCTGACCTACTTCTCCAATCCCCACCCGACATACATAAATAATTGCTGCTTTCACCCTTAACGGGATCTGAAACTGAAAAAAATCAATCTGTGAACGTAGAAGTAAATATTTTGAAAAATGCTGCAACCGAAGTAAAACAGGAAGACGATACTTTGGTTCGTGAAGATGTTCCCTGGTAATGAACGAAAAGAAGCGAAGATCATACCTCGTTATGTGGAGCGGTGAGAACAATTACACGCAAAGACAAAACCACGTTTAAGGTATAAATGGAGTCGTAGACTAATATATTATTTAGGAAACTGAATGATTCTCGGCTTCGGAGTTCAGAATAATGTAAATAAATTAGTAGAACGAAAATGACGAATGTTATTGAAATCATGAATCTTAAATATATACATACACACATTTATACACGTGTATATGCGAAAACACACGGCATGCATGCATATACATGCACGTACACATAAACACGCGCACACATACGTAAACCGGCTTGACACATACCCACACACATACGAACGTATACACACACACACATATAAATATGTGTGTGTGTGTATACATATATAAATATACGCGCATAAATGCGTATAGAATGCACACTCAAATACCTACAGGTAAATACACATGTTCACCACACGTACATATACCAAAACCCTATGTACATATATACACACCATACATACGTGCAAACACACATACACACTCATACATACCCATATATGATGGCTGCCCCCTCGTTATCGAGTAGGGAAAAAAAAACAATAATAATAATAACGACAACAACAATAATAATATACATATATATATATATATATGTATATATATACACGCACACACATAATAGCAACTAACAGCGCTGCGATCGAATGTGGCTTTTTAGCCCAGCCAATGATCTATAATGTCTTGCACAGAGTTGGCAACCAAAACATTCACTGGGAATAGCCGGCTGTGGCTGGAGTTGATGTACTTTTGCATGTCGTTTGAGCCTTCCTGCTGAGTTACATTCTCTACCACATGCTTGGCAGGCATGATGAGTAGCATCTCCAACAGCAGCCTGGTAGTCAACCACTGGTCTTACTTTGTGACTGCGAAGATGACTTTCGAGTCCAGCTTTGCTGAGGCAAAATCTCGCACAGAGGCTGCAAATGCAATGGTAATGCCCTTCCTCACATCCCACATTACGATCAGCAGCAACATTTTCCCATGTATCAGCAGAGATGTTAGCGTCTTTCAAAGAGGCTTTCAAGGAATCCTTAGACCTCTTTTTTGGTTTATGTGGAGGTCGTTTTCCTTTAACTAACTCTCCATAAAATAGTTGTTTATACATACAACTAAGAGTTGTATACACATTTACATACATACGTACATATATGTGTGGGTATATATATAAATATATATATAGAGAGAGAGAACAGTTGTATTGGATAATATCGCTGCTATTTCTAGCAGTTAGAGAGACTACGTAGAGGTTTTCTTATTGATATATAATTGATATTTTATTGAGTGATACTTTCTGATTTACAATCAAGTAAATACGATTGGAACTGTGTCTGAAGGTATTAAATTATATCAGGGACTTTTAACGTGTGGCACCGG
Organism: Eledone cirrhosa; assembly: GCA_964016885.1. Taxonomy (NCBI): domain Eukaryota; kingdom Metazoa; phylum Mollusca; class Cephalopoda; order Octopoda; family Eledonidae; genus Eledone; species Eledone cirrhosa. The sequence continues at coordinate 6,419,590 of OZ024757.1, read as the reverse complement.
TACGACAGTTGAAACATTACCAACCACAGCGGGTACCTACTGTCTTCATTATAAATTTAATTAATCTAATTATATCTTGTGTAACAATTATATATATATATATATATATATATATACACACAATTTTAATTCCCCGCCATCAGTCTTACACTGTCATATCTATTCTTACTTTACAATTGTGTCTACTAAGAGTTCCATTACAATCTGTAGTAGTAAAACTACTATTTCACCAGAACATCTGCTATCAGTCATTTATAGACAATATATATATTTTAGACCACATATCAACCTAATATATATATATTTCCTATCAAATCTGTAGCTAAAGACATAAAGTCAGCCTCACTACTTCATTCTGACAAGATATCAATTTATGACTAAAGATGAAGAAGATACACCAACGTTAATGTCGTGAAATAAAGCTGATAACATTGAAACTTCTAATTTGATAACAAAGAGATTATTTCTTTGGTTGTTTAGTAACAACTAACAACACAATACATTGATTATATGTGAAGGAGGTAAGTTGACAAAGATTTACTTAATGTCTATATTAATGTGTGTAAATAATATAATTATGTGAACCCTACAACGACCCAGTAATTATATACAAGTGAAAATATATATAACAACATTAGAAAAATATATTTCTTCCTCCACTTTTATATATAGAAAAAACACTTCCAAACTGAAATGTTGATGTGATATTTCTCAATCATCAGATTCCACTGTTACATGTGATATAAAATATATTGTTATGACTGTCTTTATTATTTAATTACCTCCGTCTATATTTCAACCCCTGGAACAACCTCAAACAAGAAACAGTTGTCACACCCTCAGTCAACATTTTAACGTAAGATATCGAAATAAAGGGCACTGTCGTGGTATTAGCTGTCAGAAAGAAGGTGACGTCAGTCGTCAACCTTTTCAATCCTTTATTTCCATATCACTATTCCGTTTTTTTACGTTTATTATTTTATTTATGAGGACCAAATAACCCCGTAATTTTCGAGAGAAACGATAATATACAATCTTATTTAACATGTGTATTAAAAACTACACTAGCTGTTACAATTGTAATTAACGTGTAAGAACTTAAATGAAAATATAGGTGGCCCTTAAAAGGGCCGGTGTTGAAACAAGTCATGGTTATCAAATTAGAAACCAAATTTAAGTTCAACACCGGCCCTTTTAAGGGCCACCTATATTTTCATTTAAGTTCTTACACGTTAATTACAATTGTAACAGCTAGTGTAGTTTTTAATGCACATGTTAAATAAATTGTATATTATCGTTTCTCTCGAAAATTACGGGCTTATTTGGTCCCCATATTTTTTAATAAGTGTATCTCATCGTAAACGTATCTCTTAGAAAATCCTAAACATAAATAAAGGGAATAGTGATACGGAAATAAAGGATTAAGAAGGTTGACGAATGACGTCACCTTCTTCTACTTTCACTTCTGACAGCTAATACCATGACACTGCCGAAATATATGTTATGATTGTATATAGATAGATGTATGTTGTGTGTGTATATATACAATAATCCCCCGCTATATCGCGGTTCACTTTTCGCGGTCCCGTTACATCGCGGATATTTCTTAGGAACGTATCTAATTTCTTATCGCGGTACGTCTGAATAAAAAGTGTTTAAATTTGAAACTTATTAAATAAGTTTCAATGTTATTAAAGTGTATATCGTAAGGAAGGGACATCTTAAGGCTTTAATTATGAACAAATGTTTATATTTTTCATTCCATTACTGTTTTACTGATTGTGTTTTGCTCTAATCTACTACAAACCCTTCATAGATTGACGGGAGATGTGTAGTGTATTACCAAGTGGCTACCGTGGCTGGCAATAGTCCTCATTGGTAACTAGTGGTATGATGGTTGGTGGTAGTTTCTATACGATCGTTACTGGCTGTTTTTGGTGTTTAAATACAAAAGTGTGTTTTAATGAGTTTATATGTACTTAAAGCATGTATGAGAGGTATTTTAAAGCTTAGACTATGAAAACAACGGTTGTCTTTATGGTCTCTCTATATCACGGTTGGTTCTGGAAGGTATCATGGCTTAGTGGTTAGAGCATTGGGCTTGCAATCGTATGGTTGTGAGTTCGATTATCGCACCGTATGATTTGTTGTTTCCTTGAGCAAGACACTTTATTTCACATTGTTTACTCAGCTGTAGAAATGAGTTGTGATGTCACTGGTGCCAAGCTGTATCAGCCATAGCCTTTCTCTTGGACAACATTATATATAGTGTATAATATATACTGTACACAGTGTATATATAATATATATATAGTGTATATATGTTGAGATGTTACTGGTGCCAAGCTGTATCAGCCATTGTCTTTCTCTTGGACAACATTATATATAGTGTATAATATATACTGTACACAGTGTATATATAATATATATATAGTGTATAATATATACTGTACATAGTGTATATATAATATATATATAGTATATATGTTGTGATACTGGTGCCAAGCTGTATCACATAGCCTTTCTCTTGGACAACATTATATATAGTGTATAATATATACTGTACACAGTGTATATATAATATATATATAGTGTATATATACTGTACACAGTGTATATATAATATATATATAGTATATATGTTGTGACACTGGTGCCAAGCTGTATCAGCCATTGTCTTTCTCTTGGACAACATCATATATAGTGTATAATATATACTGTACACAGTGTATATATAATATATATATATAGTATATATGTTGTGATGTCACTGGTGCCAAGCTGTATAAGCCATTGCCTTTCTCTTGGACAACATCATATATAGTGTATAATATATACTGTACACAGTGTATATATAATGTATATATAGTGTATATATACTGTACACAGTGTATATATAATATATATATAGTGTATATGTTGTGATACTGGTGCCAAGCTGTATCAGCCATAGCCTTTCTCTTGGATAACATTATATATAGTATATAATATATACTGTACACAGTGTATATATAATGTATATATAGTATATATGTTGTGACACTGGTGCCAAGCTGTATCAGCCATAGCCTTTCTCTTGGACAACATCATATATAGTGTATAATATATATTGTACAGTGTATATATAATGTATATATAGTATATATGTTGTGATGTCACTGGTGCCAAGATGTATCACATAGCCTTTCTCTTGGACAACATTATATATAGTGTATAATATATACTGTACATAGTGTATATATAATATATATATATAGTGTATATATGTTGTGATGTCACTGGTGCCAAGCTGTATCAGCCATTGCCTTTCTCTTGGACAACATCATATATAGTGTATAATATATACTGTACATAGTGTATATATAATATATATATATAGTGTATAATATATCCTGTACACAGTGTATATATAATATATGTATGTAAAAGGTAAACAGAAATAACAACACAATTGTTACAGTATATCGAAGGGATATATTAGGTTAACGCTTTATATAACAGGAAGAGGGTCTTAACGTTTCAGATGCTAGTCCTTCATCAGAAGAAAGAATGCGAAATAAAATAGATTGAGGAGATGGGTGGGGTGGGATTGGAAAAAATGTCTTTAGATAAAAATAACAGGTCCATTCATGTTGACATCTCTTGCAAAACTGTTGGTGCTGGCGTTTTGTGTATGATTTATTTTTTAGAAAAGTGGATGATGGAGCACGTCTACCTGAAATGGAAAAAAAAACGTTTTGTAAAAAGATCTACACTTGTGCACATGTGTAAGTGTGTGTGTGTGTCTGTTATTATACGTCCGTACGAAGCTAAGAAGAAATGTGTGTGTATATGTGAGTAAAAGAGTGTGTGTGCATGTAAGTACAAAGCTATGAGCAACAGTATGTTAATATAAGGGTGTGTATGTATAAAGAGCAGTGAAGGGAAAAGTGGAGTGAGCATATATAGTCGGCCTGTATTAGTTTGAAGAGAAGACGTTAATGATGAAGAGAAAGTGATAGGAATCTAGGGGTGTGATAATGGACGGAGTATTAGAGAAATTGGGGGGGGGGGGCGGTGAGTTGAGTCCAAGAGGGGAATAGGACCCAAGGCGGTGAATCAGACTTTGTCCAGTCCTGGTGCGTGAGGCCTGTGATCCATGATGTAAAAGGAGACCCAGGACTGAAACATGTAAGGAAGAATGACCAGGAGAACAGAAATGACGGGTGACAGTGTATATATACTGTACATAGTGTATATACATAGTATATATGTTGTGATGTCACTGGTGCCAAGTTGTATCTTGCCCTTCCCATCGTCATATATGCTGTACACAGTGTATATGTAATATATATAGTGTATATGTAATGTATATATAATATATATATAGTGTATATAACTAGTATATATAAAATAGGTGCCACGGAAAACAGCACCCAGCACTCACTGTAAATGAGGTTGGTGTTAGGAAGGGCATCCAGCTGTAGAGATCAAGCCAGAATCAGTTCCCATATGAGCAAGACATGGTCACCCGACCTGGCACTGCCCTCAACAGGAGAACCCGTCTAACCCATGCTAGCATAGAAGAATGGATGTAAAACGGTGATGATGATGATATGAGTTGTTACTGGTTCCAAGTTGTATCGTCCATTGCCTTTCTCTTGGACAACATATATACTGTACATAGTATATATATAATATATATATAGGGTATATATACTGTGTATAGTGTATATATATAGTGTATATATGTTGTGACGTCACTGGTGCCAAGCTGTATCAGCCATTGCCTTTCTCTTGGACAACATCATATATGGTGTGTATATATAGTGTATATGTACTGTACATGGTGTATATATAATATATATATAGTGTATATATATACTGTACATAGTGTATATATAATATATATATAGTGTATATATACTGTACATAGTGTATATATAATATATATATAGTGTATATATATTGTACATAGTGTATATATAATATATATATAGTGTATATATAATATATATATAGTGTATATATACTGTACATAGTGTATATATAATATAATATAGTGTATATATACTGTACATGGTGTATATATAATATATATATAGTGTATATATACTGTACATAGTGTATATATAATATATATATAGAGTATATATACTGTACATAGTGTATATATAATATATATATAGTGTATATATACTGTACATAGTGTATATATAATATATATATAGTGTATATATATTGTACATAGTGTATATATAATATATATATAGTGTATATATACTGTACACAGTGTATATATAATATATATATAGTGTATATATACTGTACATGGTGTATATATATATATAGTGTATATATACTGTATATAGTGTATATATAATATATATATAGTGTATATATACTGTACATGGTGTATAGTTTTTAACTGGTTGAAATCCTTCACTCTCAGTTGAAGAGAGGTAGTCACGGTTCTAGGACAGCATTCTTCACTGTACGAGATGTCATCTGGTGTACCACAGGGATCTGTTCTTGGACCCCTTTTGTTTGTTGCATATGTAGTGGATAAATGTATTCTTTTGTGGATGAATGATAAAAAGAATAATGTCAGAATTGTGATGTCGACAATGTTTATTTTACAATAACAATATTCACTTGTTGCTACATTGAATATCGAGTAATAAAGATTGTGACAGGAATTATCACTACATCAATTTGTTGACTAGCTACTTCGAGTTAGCGGTGGTACTTTTACCTGGCACGAACCCAAACTGCATTTTATCTAGATCAATTCGATCTCTGATTAGTTCTGCTATAACTCTTTCTGTGACCTTCATGACCTGGTCAACTACCTTAATGCCTCTATAGTTTGGTAGAGCAGTTAACGATGATACTGCTGCACCAGTCCTTTGGTATGACCCCATTCTGTATTACTTGGTTTACTATCCGGGTGACCATTGTATGTTCCACCATTCCAGATGCTTTCAAAATCTCAGCAACTATCTCCGAAGGCCCGCTGCCTTTCCTGTCTTCATATCTTTGATTGCACCGCTGGTCCCCTATTGGATCGATTTGGGGCAGACTATCTTTTTCCCATTTATTCTCCTCATTTAGTAGTCTCTCGTAGTGACACTTCCAAGATACCTTGTTAGTATCAGTGAGGGCAAGTACACCATCATCATTACGGACACACTTCTCCCCGACAATATCACGGTTTTCCTTGACACACTGTCTTGCAATCCTGAACACCTCACGTTGTTGGTCCTCACATTGTAGAACATGCTTGAATTTTCTTTCTTCTGCTTCCCTTCTTGCAAAGTACACTTGTCTCCTAGTTTCCCTCCTGGCCACTTAATAGTGTTCTCTACTTCCCCCATCCTGCCATGCTTTCCAAGCCTGCTTTTTGGCCTTGATTGACTCCTCCACCTTACTGTTCCACCACCAAGTTACTCTCCTCCTGCCTATAGGTCTACTCCAGCCACAGATTTCATCTGTCGCCTTCAACAGGTTAACTTTCATAAATTCCTACTGTTCCGCTATATTGTGCATCTCTAATTGCTCTTCCTTACTGTCAAAATCATCAAGTAATAAACTTTTAAATTTATCACTGGCTGTGGGGTCTTTCAACTTCCGTATTCTTCTCCTCAAGGTAGTCCTCCTCTGTTGTCGAGTACGTCTAGTCCTGACTGTGAGGTCACTAACTACTAAGCTATGTTGGGAGGTGAATTCTTCATGGGGGAGTGACTTAGTGTTTACAACAGCACTTTGTCATGTCTTCTAGTAAGGTTATAATCTACCTGGCTGGTGTGTTCCCCTGATCTACAGGTGATCAAGTGACTGTCTCGTTTTTTGAAGTTTGTGTTACAGACATGTTATTAGCGTCACAGGATTTTGAAGCCTTCCTCATTTCTAGTACCAAACCATAGCCTCCATGGATTCCATCATAGCCATCACTATGTTGTTCAACATGACCATTTAGGTCACCAGCAACAATTGAGTAGTCGCTATCGGTTATTTGGGAAGTAGTGTGCATTAGCGACTCATAGAACCTGTCTTTTATTACGTCAGGTAGGCCAGATTGGGGTGCATAAGTGGATATTATAGTCATAGTTGTTCTATTTAGAACTAGTCTTATTTTAATTATTCTGTCATTCACTCTATTTATGGCAATTACCTTATCTACCCATTTCTCTGCTAACATAATTCCTACTCCACCCAGTCCGTTGTCATTTCCCACCCAGAAAAGTTTATAGCATCGTTTTTTACCCACAATGAATCTAGCAGACCCACCCCTGCACCTAGTCTCTTGAACACAACAAACATCAACTTCCTTACGTTCAATTATCTCTACAACCTCATTTGAATTACCTTTCAATGTGCCTACATTCATGGTACCAACTCTAAAGTTGGGTGAGTGGAATTGATGGGTTGGAGGGGCAGGGAGGTGTGTGGGAGATGGAATTATGTTGGTCATCCATGTCTGAAATAAAGAGGGGTCCTTGCATTCTCGTCTTGCAGCGGGGGGTGAATTTATTTTTATCTGCGACATTGTCATTGAGTGTTCAGACTTTCCAAATTCCGCAGTCCACTTAGCAAACCGAAAAACAACCAGGTCTAAACTTAAGGAGTAATAACAGAGGTGGTGGCTTTGCTATACAGATTGGTAAGAGAACTTACTATAAACCGGTGAGTTATGATTGGACCAAATAGCAATGGTGGTGTGCAGGTGTGAGAGGGCAGGAAATGGATAACTTTAGGATAAGGTTAGTTTTAAGGAAGAGTCAAACAGAATGAGGCATATTATTAAAAACGTGTGAAATATTAATAGAAATTCCGAGAGAAAAAAAGAGAGATTAGATTCTAAACAGACATAAATGACAGATTAAATGACACTGGTCAAATGGACTACAAAAAATGGAAAGACAGACAATAGTGGTTTGCTTACATTCTCAAATCAACAATTCGGCCGCGAAGAGAGATTAGATGGATAAATATATATATATATATATATATATATATATATATATATATACACATATATATATACTATCGCTTACCTGGTCGCCTTCGGTATGTAGGATGGAAGGACTACGGAGTTCCGGAGAGTTGAAGAGAGAAAGATCTGGACGCTCAGCGACAATGCCAAAGTTAAAGACAAACACACCTCGTGGACGAGAATGCGAACATGCCTCTTTGTTTCGGCCGCGGATGGCTAACATAACCCCATCTCCCCCCGCTCCCCACCTTTCCCACCCCCCCAAACGCAATCCAAAACTTCAGATTTGGTACCTTGAATGTAGGCACCTTAAAGGGTCGCTCTAACGAGGTTGTAGAAATGCTTGAACGTAAGGAAGTCGATGTTTGTTGTATTCAAGAGACCAGATGGAGGGGTGGGTCTGCTAGATACATTGTGGGTAGAAAACGATGCTATAAGCTTTTCTGGGTGGGAAATGACGATGGGCTGGGTGGAGTAGGAATCATGGTAGCAGAAAAGTGGGCAGATAATAGACGTAAATAGAGTGAACGACAGAATAATTAAAATAAGACTTGTCCTCAATAGAACCATGGTGACAGTAATATCCGCGTACGCACCCCAATCCGGACTGCCAAGCACTATAAAAGACAGATTCTATGAGACACTGATGCTCACTACCTCCCAAATAACAGACAGTGACTATATAATTATTGCAGGTGACCTAAACGGTCATGTTGGACAACATTGTGACGGCTACGACGAAATCCATGGAGGCTATGGGTTCGGTACTAGAAATGAGGAAGGCTCCAGAATCCTGGAATTCTGTGACGCAAATAACCTAAATATCTGCAACACTAACTTCAAAAAATGAGACAATCACTTTATCACCTATAGATCGGGGGAACATACCAGCCAGGTAGATTATATCCTTACCAGAAGACGTGACAAAGTGACTGTTGTAAACACTAAATCCCTCCCCCATGAAGAATGCACCTCCCAACATAGACTGATAATTAGCGACCTAATAGTCAGGACGAGACGTACTAGGCAACAGAAGAGGACTACCCTCAGGAGAAAAATATGGAAGCTAAAGGACCCCACAACCAAAAATAAATTCCAAAGCATATTACTTGATGCTTTCGACAGTAAGGAAGAGCAAATAGAGTCGTACAAGGTAGAGGAACAGTGGGAATTCCTGAAAGCAAACCTGCTGACGGCAACAGACGAAGTCTGTGGCTGGAGCAGGCCTGTAGGCAGGAGGAGAGTAACATGGTGGTGGAACAGTAAGGTGGAGGGGTCAATTAAGGCCAAAAAGCAGGCTTGGAAAGTATGGCGGGATGGGGGAAGAAGAGAAGACTATCAAGTGGCTAGGAGACAAGTGTACTTCGCAAGAAGGGAAGCAGAGGAAAGAAAGTTCAAGCATGTTCTACAACGTGAGGACCAAAAACGTGAGGTGTTCAGGATTGCTAGGCAAAGTGTCAAGGAAAACAGTGATATTGTCGGGGAGAAGTGTGTACTTAACGATGACGGCGTACTTGCCATCACCGACGCCGATAAGAAGGTAGCTTGGAAGTGTCACTATGAAAGGCTACTAAATGAGGAGAATAAATGGGAGAAAGACAGTCTCCCCCACATCGACCCAATAGAGGGACCAGCAGTGTTAGTCGAGGGTAGTATAATAAGTAAGGCAATCAAAGATATGAAGACAGGCAAGGCGGCTGGGTCTTCGGAAATAGTTGCCGAGATGCTGAAGGCATCTGGTACGGTGGGACACACCATGGTCACCCGGATAGTCAACCAAGTCATACATAATGGGGTTGTTCCGAAGGACTGGCGTAGCAGCATTATCGTTAACTGTTATAAGGGTAAAGGAGATGCCCTAGATAGGAGTAACTATAGAGGCATTAAATTAATCGACCAGGTCATGAAGGTCACGGAAAAAGTAATAGCGCAACTAATCAGAGAGCAAATTGATCTAGATGAAATGCAGTTCGGGTTTGTGTCAGGAAAAAGTACCACAGACGCTCTTTTCATTGTACGACAACTACAGGAGAAGTACCTAGCTAAAAGTAAACCCCTATACTTAGCTTTCGTCGACTTGGAGAAGGCCTTCGACAGAGTCCCCCGTTCCATTATCTAGTGGGCTCTTAGAAAACTAGGTGTTGATGAATGGCTTGTGAGAGCTATACAAGCCATGTATAAAGAAACAGTCAGCAAGGTTAGAATTAACAACGAATATAGTGAAGAGTTTAGTGTAAAAGTTGGTGTTCATCAGGGCTCTATTCTTAGCCCCCTACTATTTATTATTGCCCTCCAGGCTATAACAGTGGAGTTCAAGACCGGCTGCCCATGGGAACTCCTATACGCAGACGATCTAAAGCTCATAGCTGAATCAATGGCCGAGCTAGAGAAGAAATTCCAAACATGGAAGCACGGCCTAGAATCAAAAGGCCTTAAAATTAACCTGGCTAAGACTAAAGTTCTAGTTTGTAAGAAAGAAAATAAGGCGGCGGTCCCCTCCGGGAAGTGGCCATGCGCAGAGTGTAGGAAAGGCGTAGGTAGAAATTCCATTTTGTGTCCCAAATGCAAAGTTTGGGTTCATAAAAGATGTAGTGGGATCACAGGTAAGCTAACTAAGAACATAGATTTTACATGCGGCCGGTGTTCTGGGGCAATAAGTAGCAGCAAGTGCCCACAAAATACTAGCTCTTTCAACTGCGCAGAGGGTTCTATAGAAATAGTGGACAGCTTCCGTTACCTGGTTGACAAAATCAGCAGTGGGGGAGGGTGCTCTGAAAGTACAGTAGCTAGAGAGCTTATACCACTATTAGCCGCTGAAGGGTTCTCCCTAAAAATGAAAGGCAGGTTATACGATGCCTGCATACGAACAGCAATGTTGCATGGCAGTGAGACCTGGGCATTGTGTGCAGAGGATATACGCAGACTAGAGAGAAACGAAGCTTGCATGCTCCGCTGGATGTGTAATAGTAATACACGTGAACGACAAAGCATAAACGAACTAAGGAAAAAATTAGAAATAAGAGGGATCAGATGTTGTTTACTAGAGAGAAGGCTACGCTGGTATGGTCACGTGATGCGCATGAAGGACGATAGCTGTATAACAAAGTGCAGGGCAATAAAGATAGACGGTAGCCACGGAATAGGCAGACCCAGAAAAACCTGGGACGAGCTGATAAACTCCGACCTCACACACTTACACCTCACCAAGACAATGTCACTGGACCGAGACCTTTGGCGGTACTTAGTAATAGAGAAGACCCGCCTTACCTAAATACAAAGTAAAACCTACTACAGTCAGTAGGCATCTCTAACAAAATACACCCCCGTCCCACCACCCCCACCCCGTCCCACCACCCCCACCCCATCCACACCGCCCCCTTCTATGTAAAGTTATGTTGGTGCCACAACATCCAGGCCGAAACAAATGAGATCGTGTAGGTGTCAGACAAAAAAACACACGGTCCACGCTGTAATGTGGCCGTGTAGGCAACACGGTAAAAACCTCCCAGTCCCACACTGTAAATGTGGTTGGTGTTAGGAAGGGCATCCAACTGTAGAAAACCTGCCAGACAGTCCTATGCGAGCAAGACAACCACTCTTGCCTCAAGTGGGAAAACTCCCGTCCAAACCCATGCAAGCGTGGAACATGGACGTTAAACGATGATGATGATGATGATGATATGTATGTATTTATATATATATGTGTATATACATATATATATATACATATATATATATTTATGTATTTATATATATATGTGTATACATATATACACGTATATATTTGTATATATATTTATATATATGTATATTTCATCATCATTGTAGACACTCGTAATAGAAACTGATACAGGGTAGAGAGCTCTTAAGTCCAGTAAAATAATCTCTCTAGTACCACAAACAATACACCCAGTCCTTGCTGTAAAGGGGTTGATGAGAGGAAGGGCATCCAACCAGAAAAGAAAAAAAAACCCAAAATTACGAAAAGCCCTGCAAATAAAGTTCCCACTAATTGTGTCTACAGGACTAACACAAGTCATGTTGGTGGGGTGCCTAGGGTAGCCATGTGTGAGAATCCTTTGACTCTTATCAAGCAATTGCACAGCATTTCCCCTTCCAGGTAGAAAGAACTGTTACTCAAGGAACTGTCAAGTTACACATCTCAGGTCTCAGACAATTCCATGTTAGAATGTCATATAAGAATGAAGTTCCTGGGTAAAGGCTATAGGGCAGACCTCCCAAGAGTTAGAAAGATAAAATTTACAGAGCTTGCTGGAATACCACTGCTCACATTGGAGAGAATAACTCTGGACAGGAAAGTTGATATCTACAATTTATCAATATAGAAATATACATTTCCAATGTTAAATCTATCTCTGCTTCTAAAGTATTCTCTATTATCTCATACTGTTTCTTTCTTATTTCAGAATACCAGATGACATTGGGATATATTTAATTTTTAATCTTGAATACATCCCCTCTATTTATCATTATTCCAAGACTAAATCTTTTGATACAGAACTCATATAACACTGTTTATATAAATCTATGGCAGAATTACTGTGAAATATTTCCTCAGAACTGTGTTTCTTGGAAAAATATCATTTCGTCACCATATTTACAAGATGATTTTGAATCTTAATTAAACTTGGATCATAAAGAAGTTTGCATCATCTTCAGATCTTGACTGAGGTCACAGTTGGGGGAAATATAGCAGAAGAAATATTTTTATGAATATAACATATAAATTAAAACAAGAATAACATCTGTAAATTCTGCTAAGGGAAGAAGAAACATGGAAAATAAATTGAGTGAGAAGAAGATTAAATGTGAAACATTGTCTAAAGATATGGCTATTCCAGAAGAGATGTCAAAGTCTAGAGGAGAGAAGCCATATCACTGTGATGTCTGTGGTCAATCATTCTCTCGAAGTAGTACCTTATCTAGACACAAACGTATACATACAGGAGAGAAGCCATATCACTGTGATATCTGTGGTAAATCATTCTCTGTAAGAAGTCACTTAAATACTCACAAACGTATACATACAGGTGAGAAACCATATCACTGTGATATCTGTGGTAAATCATTCTCTGAAAGTGGTCCCTTAACTAAACACAAGCGGACCCATACAGGAGACAAGCCATATGACTGTCATATCTGTGGTAAATCATTCTCTGTAAGTAGTGCCTTAACTAACCACAAACGTATACATACAGGGGAGAAGCCATATCACTGTGATATCTGTGGTAAATCATTCTCTGAAAGTAGTCACTTAACTAAACACTTACGTACCCATACAGGTGAGAAGCCATATCACTGTGATATCTGTGGTAAATCATTCTCTCAAAGTAGTACCTTAACTACTCACAAGCATATACATACATTAGAGAGGCCATATCACTGTGACATCTGTGGTAAATCATTCTCTGTAAGAAGTCACTTAACTACTCACAAACGTATACATACAGGAGACAAGCCATATCTCTGTGATATCTGTGGTAAATCATTCTCTCAATATAGTCACTTAACTATTCACAAACGTATACATACAGGTGAGAAGCCATATCACTGTGATATCTGTGGTAAAACATTCCCTCATAGTGATACATTAACTAAACATTTATGTACTCATACAGGAGAGAAGCGATATCACTGTGATATCTGTGGTAAATCATTCTCTGTAATTAGTAGCTTAATTTCTCACAAACGTATACATACAGGTGAGAAACCAAACCACTGTGATATCTGTGGTAAATCATTCTCTGATAGTATTACCTTAACCACTCACAAACGTATACATCCAGGAGACAAGCCAGGTCACTGTGGTAAATCATTTACAAGTAGTCACTGAACTAGTCACAAACGTATGCATACAGGTAAGAAGTCATATCACTGTGATATCTGTGGTAAATCATTCTCTGTATGAAGTAGCTTAACTAGTCACAAATATACCCATACAGGTGAGAAACCATAACAAAGTCATATCTCATTGTCTCAAAATGGTGAATTAATTACACACAAATCCATTCATATGAGTGAGAAGCCATACCACTATGATATTGGGGAGAAATTATTCCCTTTCATTGCTACATTTACATACAAACATATATATACTGGAGAAAAGCCATATCACTGTAATATTTGTGGTAAATTATTAACTATGAAAGCTCACTTAACTAAACACAAACATATACATACAGGAGAGAAACCATATCACTGCGATATCTGGGAAATCATTCTCTGAAATAAGTCATTCACTCTGCGCTAACATATACAGAAAAGGAACCACATCAGTGTAATGTCTGTGACAAATCATACTCTAAATGTTGTGGCTTCACTACACACTAACATATACAGGAGAGGAACCACATCACTGTGATGTCTATGATAAATCATACTCTAAATGTTGTGGCATCTCTATACATGAACATCTACGTACCGGAAAAGAACCATATCACTGTGATGTCTGTGGTAAATTATTTTCTAAATGTTGTGGCTTCACTAGACACTAACATATACAGGAGAGGAACCATATCACTGTTATGTATGTGGTAAATCATGCTCTTGTAAAGGTTACTTAATGCATCACAAACACATTCAGACAAGATAAAAACCATATCACTCACCCAAAATAATGCCACCAATATTGTTAATGTTTTGAATAAAACGTGTTTATTCTGAACTTATTCTCCTTTAATTTTATTTGTAGAAGTTGTAACCAAGACTTGTGCTGACAAAACTGTATGATACAGAATGTACAAACACTATATATATATATATAGTAATAATAATAATAAATGGGAAGAATAAAATCCGAAGAGGGCTCGATAAGGATAAATATATATCAAATACATAAAAACCATAGAAGAAAGATTTATTAAAATAACAGATTAAAGTTTAAGCAAAGAATATATATACTAGACCTGAAAAATGCGCAAGCTCAAAAGGGCCACAGAATGTTATAATAAACCTTCAAAAGTGTGGGACTAGAGTTGTTGCTCAAAAATATTGTAATCATTATCTATCGTACACTCTGTGGCATCCTTTTATAAAAAAAGAGACTCATAACGAATTCAAGACGACACAATAATTATTTAAGCTAATGTTCAATATCTCATATTAGATGTTTAGTAATGATTAATACGAAATGCACTTAAACCGAATTCTATATTATAAATTCACTTAAATAACTATCGTGTCGTCTTAAGTTCGTTATGAGTCTCTTTTTTATAAAAGGATGCCACAGAGTGTACGATAGATAATGGTTACAATATTTTTGAGCAACAACTCTAGTCTCACACTTTTGAAGGTTTATTATAACATTCTGTGGCTCTTTTGAGCTTGCGCATTTTTCACGTCTAGTTTAATAATTTTTAAGGCAACGCTTGTAATAACTCTAGTTAAACATGATATATATTAATAATAAATTATAGTTGTAATGTAATTATATTATATAATTGTTATTTTATAAATTATGTTATAAATATTATTGTAAGATGTATTAAAATATTTTCAGACTTTTAATATAAACAACTACAAAAAACAATCAATATTAAATAAATATATTTTACATAATAATTGTTATAGTTGAATTAATCAAAATTAAATATTGCACACAAATAGTCTAACATAATAATAAAAAATAATCTAACATAAAACGAACAATAATATGGACATATATACAAGTAAATATGATACAATCAATATTATAAGCATGTTATAACAAAATGAAAAAAATTAGTTAATATAAATTTAAAAAATCATATATAAATTAACAATATAACTTACCAAAACGAGAAAAATATTTTGATGATAAACCACGAAATACAGGAGGAAGATTCAAAAGCGAAACAATAAATAAGTGTGCAAACAAAGTAGCGGATGCTTTTGAGCAACAATTACTCTCATTGGTTGATTAGCCAATAAGACGATGAAATTAGCCAGTAAGACGATACATTACAAAATATATTTGGGAGGGATGACCACGGCCAGTGAAACCCCTTGAATTTTTTATTCACAAGCTACGCATATATGTCAGACACGCAAACTTAAACCATTCTGTTGTTAGTCACTGCGTATCTAACAGATATATTTATGAGTGTATATGTATGTGTGTGGAAATTTCTGTCCATGAATATGATGTATCTTTATTTGTGTATATGTATATCTATATGTGAGTATGTATATGTATGTGTGTATAATTATGTGTATCTGTCTATACGTATGTGTATGTTTATATATGTGTTTTTATATACATGTGTGCACATCTGGATATATTTTCAGTGTCTGTTCTAGCTCTCTCAGTACAAATCCCACTGACGTGAAGCTACTTATATATTTTGAGGTCCATAAATGAAATACCAGTGAAATACTGAGGTTGATTCTTCCTGTTTGTCATTGTCTGTCTGTCTACTCTTCTCCCTCTTTCTCTCTCTCTCTATATATATATGAGCACGACACTTGCCTCTAAATTGGACAAACCCGTCTAACCCATGCTAGCGTGGAAGATAGACATTAATCGATGATGATGATATGTGCTGTTTAAACTCATTAACATACAGGTTGCCTGGAGCTAGGTATGTGACGTCTGTCAATACCTTAAATTCATAGCGCAGGGCCTTCAACATGTTTTTAGATAAACACAGTATATTACTGAATATACAATACCTACATTCATATATATAAACTTAAGAAAATTAACAAATTGAGGACCAGACAAATGAAAACACGGCAAAACGAAAAACCATTTTTTTAAGGGGAAACCGTAAAAAATAATTATTTGAAAATGAAAATACAAATGAAAAAACGGAAAACCAGGTTCATCGGCTGCTGAGATGGACCTTGCTAGTTTCAACCCTACCAATGGTAATGCTTGTCCACCCGGGGTGAGAGGCGGTCACATATTAAAATACGCTCATCAGATCTCAGACCACCTGCAGTTTCAATCTGAGATTACTGCAAAGAATGGGAGGCTCATAACAATGGAGAAATAAATATCTTCTTTAGTACCCATTCTATTTCTTCCTATCATTTCTTCAAGTCAACTCACAGCCACTGATTTCTTTCCTTCGAGGTAATGTTTTACCCAACACCACTTCGATGGTATTTTACTGTTTTAACAGCTTCATTACGCCGAGTTTTTCTACTTTCCTACAAATTCTAATACACTGGCGTTTCAAAACTCGATATCCAAGTTAATATTCTTTATATATATATATATATGTATATATTGAGAGCGGGTAAACTTCCCGAGATCCATGGACGAGTTCTCTCCAGCGGTCTCTCTCTCTCCCTCATCATCGCTGCCATCTCCTGCGTCTCCAAGAGACCAGTGTCTGTCCTTAGCGCATCAATATATGTCAACCTCGGTCTCCATCTTCTAGTGTGTCCCACAGGAGCAGTGAGTGCAGTGTCAACTCTGAATGTCGGTGAGTATGTCCAGCTAACCTCAGTCTCATCTGTGTTACTTTTGAGGTGACTTTAGGGAGGCTCCCATACAGCTCTGAGTTCTTCATATATATATATATATATATATATATATATACTGTTATACTTGGGGAGGGTCATATTGTTATAATATTGCGAGAAATAATAACAGAACATACTCACTGTTTGGTTTGGGTTGGTTTTCGCTTCTGTGTCTTTTATATCTCCAGAGTTAATTTATCTGGCAATCAAAGTTTATTATTGACTGACCAACAGTTAAAAATACAGATGTAAATATATATATATATATATATAGTCTATCGAAGTTCTTTCGACACATATCCGTGGCTCCCGATTCTGTCTCTTTGGTTGTAGCCAGAGAACTGCATGCAGTTGATAAAATGTTGGATGTGTCTTTCCATTTCAGTTGGGTCACACATGCGGGACACATTCTTCATCACTCTTACCAAGTCTGCAATGAGAATATTAAACTTAGCACTATTGGACATTGTTGAGTTTTTAGTATCAGGTATTTGGAGGCCATGTGTTTAGCATAGTGTGAGTGGAGAATTTGGGCCCTCTTGTCTGTAGTGTTTAACCACAGTTCCGTGTCTAATAGTGGTAGTCTATTGTTAGGGTGTTTGGAAAGGTAGTCACACATTCTATAACCTCCTCAGTGACAAGGCTGTTATTTAGTATCTCTCCTGTGTTCTGTCAGACACCATCTAGTTTTTGTGAACACACAAAAACAAGAGATTATTTTGTTTGTTGTTTAGTAAAAATTGACACAACACATAGATTACATCTAAAGGAGGTAAGTTGACAAAGAGTTACTTAATGTCTATATTAATGTGTGTAAATAATAGAATTATGTGAACCCTTCAACGATACAGTAATTATATACAAGTGAAAATATAGCAACATTGGAAAAATATATTTCTTCAATATAGTCAATGTTAATCCTAACTTTGCTGACTGTTTCTCTATACATGGCTTTATGATCATGTCTCCAAAACATGTACCAGACAGTGTTTCAGGTAGCTCTTTACAGTATTAGAACCTTATGTCACCAACGAAACCCTACACCAACAGATGTCCTTTCAATATCAAAACAGCTCCCTGAAATACAGTAACTCAATCCCTATTTCACAGGTTGACCCAGACATCGTCCCAAAGAAAGGAAATCCTTGTGAAATCATAGGGGTACCTTTGTGACATATAACATTTATTGGGTATTTTAGACCTGGTGGAGACAACACCCTTCTTCCAGATCTGAATACACTTGATTTCTTCCAGAGAAAGGGATATATGTGTATATAAATATATATATATATGGACCTGTAAATTTTGGGGTAGTCATAGGGGTACTCTAGTGGATTTAAGACTTCCTTGCACATATTTGAACACAATATGGTCTGAACACAATTGAGATCTGAATAAAACTTCAAGTGAAATCAGATATTGTATGGATTCATGTGGATTCATTAGACTCCTGGTCTAAACACAGCTGATTCCTCCCGGAGAAGGAGAGAGAGAAGAGAGAAAAAGATATTGAGAAAGAATTGACTCCTACTAATATAAAGGTGGAAGTTAAACTGGTGTTGACATGTCATCAGGAGAGGAGATGATAGCTATGTTAGAAAGTCCTATAAGAATGAATTTGTCTTTGGTTGTTTAATAAAAACTAACACAACACATTGATTATATGTGAAAAAGTAAGTTGACAAAGATTTACTGAATGTCTATATTAATGTAAATAATATAATTATGTGAACCCTTCAACGATACAGTAATTATATACAAGTGAAAATATATATAACAACTTTACCACTAATACTAAATACTATACTGTACATTAGATAATGCAGTCCTTGATACACTATGTCTGATAGCCACTAATACTAACTACTATACTGTACATTGGATAATGTAGTCCTAGATATACTATGTCTGATAGCCACTAACACTAAATACTATACTGTACATTGGATAATATAGTCCTTGATACACTATGTCTGATAGCCACTAATACTAACTTCTATACAGTACATAAGATAATATAGTCCAAGATACACTGTCTGATAGTCACTATTACTCACTACTGTACTGTACATTAGATAATGTAGTCCTAGATATACTATGTCTGATAGCCACTAATACTAACTACTGTACTGTACATTAGATAATGTAGTCCTAGATATACTATGTCTGATAGCTACTAATACTAACTAATGTACTTTACATTAGATAATGTACTCCTACACACTATATTTGATAGCCAGTAATACTAACTACTGTACATTAGATAATGTAGTCCCAGATACACTATGTCTGATAGCCACTAATACCAACCATTATAATGTACATTAGATAATGTAGTCCTTGATACACTATGTCTGATAGCCACTAATACTAACTACTGTACATTAGATAATGTAGTCCTAGATATACTATGTCTGACAGCCACGAACACTAACTACTATACTGTAAATTAGATAATGTAGTCCTAGATACACTATGTCTGATAGCCACTAATACTAACTACTGTACATTAGATAATATAATCCTAGATATACTATGTTTGATAGCCACCTATACTAACTACTATACTGTACATTAGATAATGTAGTCCTAGATACACTATGTCTGATAGCCACTAATACTAACTACTGTACATTAGATAATATAATCCTAGATATACTATGTTTGATAGCCACCTATACTAACTACTATACTGTACATTAGTTAATGTAGTCCTAGATATACTATATCGGATAGTCACTAATACTAACTACAGTACTGTACATTAGATAATGTAGTCCTAGATACACTATGTCTGATAGCCACTAATACTAACTACTGTACTGTACATTAGATAATGTAGTCCTAGATACAATATATCTGATGGCAAATAATACTAACTACTGTACTGTACATTAGATAATGTAGTCCTAGATATACTATGTCTGATACCTACTAATACTAACTACTATACAGTACATTAGATCATGTAGTCCTAGATATACTATGTCTGATAGCTACTAATACTAACTACTATATTGTACATTAGATAATGTAGTCCTAGATAGACCATGTCTGATAGCCATTAATACTAACTACTATACTGTACATAAGATAATGTAGTCCAAGATACACTGTCTGATAGTCACTAATACTCACTACTGTACTGTACATTAGATAATGTAGTCCTAGATATACTGTGTCTGATAGTCACTAGTATATACGTAGTTCTCAGGGAGATTGAGCAAGACAAAACTTGTGACATGGCCTCCTATTTAAATACATATAGAACCCATCTTATATTATAATATGCCTGGTTATTTTATTGACACGTGTTCCGTTGACATTATTCTCAGGGAGATTCAGTGTGACAATTCTATGTAACAACACCCCTATAATTACTGGTACAACTTATTATTTTTGCCAGCTGGGTGAAATGAAACATTGAGAAATAAAGTGTCTTGTTCAAGGCCCCAACGTACAGACCGCCCGGTCTGGGATTCGAACTCACGAACCATACGTTCGGGAATTACTCGCTATCACCGCGTAAACCCGGTTTCCTCCACACAAAATACACCAGAATAATTTAATCAGGATTAATTCACGAACAAGAATTACAATAAGTCGCTGAGAGTAATCTCCCTTGGCTGACTTTAACATCTTTACTTCTTCCATTAGAAATTAATTTGTTTCATGTCCGACTGAAAGACTCTGGAGTTTTTACCTGTCTTGGGTTTAATTAATGAGGAATTTTGAGGTATTTATAACAATTATTAATTATTTCATTACTGAGATATCATTGGAAGGATTTACTAAAGTTTTTAATTATTAATTATTTTATTAGTAACTTAACATGTGGTTCTTGTATAAAATTATGTTGGAAGATGTTAGGAAGAAGCTATGTAGCCGGTCCTGGTAAAATAGACTCCCACGCTATGTAGCCGGTAAGAGTATCAGACTCCATGTGTTGCGGCCCTTTATGGTCTGAGTTGAAACAATTTAAAATCTTTTCCACCATCAATTGTTAAAAAAACAAGTTAAAGTCATTTTGTTGTCCATTCGTAAAGTACGTTACACTTTACTTACATACACATCTACTGTGTTATATACACAGACATCTACTGTGTTACTTAGACATCTACTGTGTTACATACACACACAACTACTGTGTTATATATACACACACACTTCTACTGTGTTATACACACATATCTACTGAGTTACATACACACACACATCTACTGTGTTATATATACATCTACTGTGTTACATACACACTTCTACTGTGTTACACACACATATCTACTGTGTTACATACACACTTCTACTGTGTTACACACACACATCTACTGTGTTACATATACACATCTACTGTGATACCTACACACATCTGTGTTACATATACACACATCTACTGAGTTACATACACACACATCTACTGGGTTACATACACACACATCTACTGGGTTACATACACACACATCTATGTTACATACACACACATCTACTATGTTACACACACACACATCTAATGAGTTATATACACACACATCTACTGTGTTACACACACCCACACATCTACTCATACATAGTCATAAATAGACACAATACAAAATAATTATTACATACACACACATCTATGTAATGATTGAGGAATGAATTGGCTGGTGAAACGCTATAGCGATGTGTGTGTTGCGTACCTTTCAGGTTTACCGGCTTCGTAGCCTATTCGAAGATTTTATTATAATTATGAACCTCGTATTTCAATTAATTATGACTAATTATGAGCTATTTATCACAATTGTTAGTTAATTACTAACATAGTAACTTAACATATGGTTGTTATATAGAATTTCGTTGGAAGACTTTAATTTAGATAGGAACCATTTCCATAGAACGAGAACCAGTTTTGGCTGGGTTTCTACCAAAAGGATTAATGAAGAATTTTGAACAATTTACTAAAATTATTAATTATTTCATTACTAGGATAATGTGTGGATACACAATTATATGTGTATATATATATATATAAACAGTATATATATATATATAAGTATATATATAGTATACAAAAGATGTAGTGGTATAATGAGTAGTCTTAAGACAAGTCTGTCCAGATAGCTGCGCTGTAACTTACACTTATTGGGACTGTGTGTTGGCTAGCAGGCCTGTATTTTGGGATCTAGCTGGTCCATTATGAGGGAGCTCTGATTAGTTGGCAACACCATGCCTTACTTGTGGTATATGTATAGAAATAAGTTATTGTATATGTATAACTGTCCATCTATATGTATACATGTATGTTTACATGCATATATACATTTTCAGATGTATGCACGTAAGAGTATATATATATATATATATATGTATATTTATAAATTTATAAACATACATATGAGTGTATATATATATATATGTTTATATTTATATATCAATCATTTTTCAATATATATATGTATATATAAAATATATACAAGTCTCCTCTAAAAATGTATACACACTTCAACTACAGTCTATGTAAATGTGTATACATATTTTAGGGACACCCTGTATATATACATATCATGTAACGTGACTCCTACTATTATTGGTTGTACAGATCGTCACAGATGAAAATATTTATTTCGACCAAGATTGAATATTTAATGGAATTAAGTGGAATTAGGAAATCTATATACATAAAACAGAGGGTGTCTGTTTCCCTAAAACTCGAAGTACCCAACTGTTTTTTTCAAACTTTACACATGTAACCCGTATGGCCCCGGAAGTGTTTTGAGCAAAGACAATTTCAAATTTTCAATGCCCTAGGCACCGCATTTGGCAATCTCTTTCTCTTAGTCTTTCTCTTTTTAGATAGATACATAGATATGACATCATGCCTTCATGCTATCTGTCTGTATGCCTGACTGTCTGCATTACGTCATTATGACGCGATCAGTGTGTGTGTGTATATATGTATGTGTGTGTGTGTGTATATATATATATATTCTTATGCTAGGGAACGTCTTCACGAACCAAAGTATCGTCTTCCTGTTTTCCAGATTGATTTTTTAAGTTTCAGAAGATCCCGTTAAGGTTGAAAGCAGCGATTCTTTGCTTAAACATTAATATATTATTTTAATATAGATATTCGTGTACAGATATTGTTGCATACACAAAAAGAAAATATAAACAAACAAGGCCAACGATTACATCAGTTAGTCTTAGTGTACTTCATACTGCTTTTAGGTAGAAGAATCCCGTTAAGTGTGAAAGCAGCGATTCATTTTCTGCGTTCATAGAATTGATTTTCTTTAGTTTCAGAAGATCCCGTTAAGTGTGAAAGCAGTGATTCTTTGCTTAAACTTTAATCTGTTATTTTAATATATATATATAATTATATATTCCTGTACAGATATTTTTGCATACACAATAACAAAATATAAACAACCGTATTTATTTCACGAGGCTCGATAAGAATAAATATATATCAAATATATAAGAACCCTAGAGCAAATCCCGAATAACGCCGGGCCATTCTGTTAGTAAGACAATAAAACAGTGAAATGAAGACATAAGAGGTAGATAGAGTAAAAGAAGAGAGGGGGAGAGAGAATTAACACAGTTTTGTCTTTCTATCTCTCTCACTCCTCCTCCTTCCATATATTATTGTCTCTTACTACTCCTCATAAAAGCAGATCGCCACGTCACCTATTGAGTAAACAACGAAACTCTGAAAGGCTATGGGTGATAACTCTTTTTAAAAATTAAGGAACCAGCCCGGTTGGAACCATGTAACACTTTAGTCCTGGCGTTAGTAAGCCAGACTGCTCACACTAGTAAATTATTGTAGCGCCCTCTTTACAGTAAACAGTGATACTATATAAAAGCAGTAGGAGATAACTCTGTAGACAATATAGTGAACTACGTGAGATTCGAACCCTTGTAAGATGAGAGAGCTGAGTTTAGTAAGCCGAGCTGCTACTAATTCAGCCACCTTAAAGTTTATAAAGAGAGGACATTTTGTCTCTTTTAACCTCAACATTTCACTGTTTTACTGTCTTATTTCCTAATAAATTCCACTTAATTCCATTAAATATTCAATCTTGGTCATAATAAACTACTGAATCTATATTTTATTTAGACATATTTCATTAATATATAGTTATATTATTAAGTTAATGTGACCAACACGTTAATTTTATTTAGTCTCCACATTTTCTTCCATGTTTAACAGATTCTACAGAAAATTGTTAATAAAATACATGTATATTTATTTATACACATGTAGGAGATACGTTTAATGATATGTATAATACAGTGTCCCCAAAAAATGTATACACATTTACATAGACTGTAGTTGAAATGTGTTTATATTTTTTGGGAGACCCTGTATATATATTATATACACATATAAGTTAAAAGAAAAAAAAAAATAAATATATATATATATATATATACACCTCTCAAAGGCGATGACACACGACCGTGACCTCTGGCGTCACGCAGTAATACAGAGTACCCGACCTCCCATGGGTTCAAGCTGAAGCATATAGACAATATGCCGCCACACCCTCCCACTGCAAAGTGGTCGTGGAGGTGCCATGGCAAAAAAACACTCAGCCCACACTGTAAAGTGGACGTGTAGGCGCCACGGAATAAAGCACCCAGCACTCACTTTAAATGAGGTTGGTGTTAGGAAGGGCATCAAGCTGTAGAAATCAAGCCAAAATCAGTTCCCGTATGAGCAAGGCATGGTCAGCCGACCAGACACTGCCCACAACAGGACAACCCGTCTAACCCATGTTAGCATAGAAGAACGGACGTAAAACGGTGATGATGATGATTTATCAAACTATATTTATTTTATTATATATATTTCAAGGGCGACCAAGCCAATCTTGGTGCGCTTTCATCAGATAAAATACACAATTTGTTTCATAAATAATGACATACCCATGGAAATCAACCTTAACGGTTGGAAATTCGCTGGATATTATTAGGGGTAATTCAAAGTTATGTGTGAATATGCAAATGAATGTATGAAAAATTGAAAAAACAACCGTTTATTTAAATTACGCTGGGGAAAGATAGGGAAGAAAGAGAGAGAAAAAATTACTGTTATGAGATAGAGAGAAGAAAGACATTTATAGAGGATGAACTCATGTAATGTAAATAAGTATTAAGTTTATATTAATGTTACGGAGGCACATGACCTAGTGGTTAGAGCATTGGCCTTGCAATCGAAAGGTTGTGAGTTCAATTCTCAGACCGGGTGATGTGTTGTTTCCTTGAGCAAGACACTTTATTTCACATTGCTCCAGTTTACTCAGCTGTAGAAATGAGATGATAGGGACTGGGGTCCATATCATTCCACTGCAAAGTGGTCGTGTAGGTGCCACGGCAAAAAAAGCACCCAGCACTCACTGTAAATGAGGTTGGTGTTAGGAAGGGCATCCAGCTGTAGAAATCAAGCCAGCATTAGTTCCCGTCCCACCCTTGCAAGCAGGGAAAAAGCGGACGTAAAATGAAATGATGATGATGATGTTACGTATATTTACTAATTATTGTTAGAATTCTAATATAATACAATATAATATTTACTATTATAAATATATAGAAAAAATAAATATATATAAAGACATTGAAAAATAAATTGAAAATAAATAGATATAAAGTAGAAAATAGGAGAATCAAATGATAGAAATATATAGATAGAAGAATAGATATATGAGTGGATAAATGGGTATATCCTGTTATAGATAATTGTTTTAATAAGTTATGAGGGATACTGGTTTATATTTAGTGTAAGTAATTAAATTAACTGAGTTAATAAGATTATTTATATGTTTTTAATGTTTTAAATTAGAAAGCTACTGAAAAACCCAGTTTTGTTTATTTATTAGTTAGTATGAGACCATTTTGACAAAGATATAAATGTTGAAAGATATATTTAGCCAGAATTAGTTATTGGTTATAACTCTAATATTAAATAATAAAAAAATATTTAAAAATATTAAAATATTAAAAGTTCTGGAAAAAATAAATAAAATTTTTTTTAAATCTCTGAAGATACTCAAAAAACCCTTTTAACAAAATAAATTACTTAAATGTACTTAAACTATTTAAAATGTTCAAAAATATTTAAAAATTTTAAATAATCTTTAAAAAGTAATTTTTAAAAGAAATAAATAAGTAATTTTTAAATATATGAGATAGTTTAGAAGTAAAATAAAAAATGGTGTCAAGTCATGTCACCAATTTGACCACTTTGAAGGGTGCTTTGGGTCCCTTTAGTCTTGCCACTAGCTTGACTACTTTACAGAGTGGGCTAGGGGCCTTCTGTCATGTCTACCTCACAGGGTAGACTGGGTGCTTATTTGTCATGTCACCAGCATGACTACCTTGCAGGGAGGGTTAGGTGCTCTTTTGTCATATTACCTAACAGAGAGGACTGTGTTCTTTTGCATGACACCTGCACGACCACCTTACAGGAGTTTCTGAGGGCTTTTAGCCATTTAAGCAGCATTGGAGGAGAGCATGTTAAGCTTTCCTTACTTGTATACATGGGTTGGTCAAAAGAGGTGTATCAGATGTGAAAGTGGGGGTGGGGTTGTGTGTATGTAGGGTGGGGATTGGAGAGGTAGGTCAGGGTGATGTACTTAGCTGGTAAGGGGGTGGAGTGTTAAGATGTGAAGGGGAGGAAAATTGGAGCATACTTCAAACCACTAAATGTTGTGTCAACCCGTGGACATGGGAATGCAGGTCTCCTGCAGTACTGTATAATGCCAGAGATTTCAATCCTGTGTCATCATCTTTGAGAGGTACAATGGTGTCAGGTCAGTTTTTAACTCCTCATCCCAAGCATTCATAGGTCTTCCTCTTCCATCAATTTCAAGCAGTCAACCTTTTATACAGCATCTCTACCTTCATACACATCACATGTCCATACCACAGCAATCTACACTCCTGCATACTGTATCTTATCCCTCTCATGCCCAGGTTCTCTCTCAGTTTATTTACACTTTCCCCTTCATGTATATTAATATTACACAACCATTGGAGAATTCAAGCTTCATTTCTATCCAATCTTCTGAGGTCCTCACTGCAATGCAGCATTGCTGTTCATATGCACACATCAAATTGATGAAACAACCTTTTGTAGCTTGCAGCAGTAGTAACACCCTAAACCTCTGCCATCTTGTTCTTACTCTTGTTACTGTACTTTCAGAACACCTACCTCCACTGCTTATTTGATACCCCAGGTAACAGAAACTGTCAACTGCTTCTATGGAACCCTTTAAATATTTGATAGAGCTTGTCTCCTAAACGTGATTGCTGCTTACTTCTCCAGCACAGTGAACCAATGTAAAACCTATGTTCTTAGCTAACTTACCATGTATGTGTGACCATTGGTTTCTGAGTTATGGCACCACTGTTTACTAGGGGAGGCACTTCCAAACAGACCCTTCATTAAGTATGCTGACAAATATATTTTGCAATGTAGGTGAGTTAATTAGCAGTGGAGGAAGCTGCTCTGAAAGATGTATAGCTAGAATTAGGATAGGATGGAAAAAGTTTACGAGCTACTGCAACTGTTGACAACAAAAGGTTTCTCTCTCTCTGTAAAAAAGGACAACTGTATGACACATGTGGGTGATATGCAATGATGCATGGTAACGAAATAAGGGCGGTGACTGCAGAGGATATGTAGACTGGAGAGAAATGAAACAACCATGCTTTGTAGGATATGTTGTGTAAGTGTGAGAGAAAGGGAGAGCTTGGACAAGTTCAAGAAAAGCTGGGTTTAAGAGTGAGCTGAAGTGGTGTGTAAGAGAGAAGACTGTGTTTGTACGGACATAAAATGAAAGGAGAAGAATTTCTTAGTAAAACAGGTTTATTCAAAATATTAACAACATTGGTGGCACTATTTTAGGTGAGTGACATGGTTTTTATCTAATTGTGTTGCATGAAGTAATCTTTATAAGAGAATGATTTACCACAGACATCAGTGATATAGTTCCTCTCCTGTATATGTTAGTGTCTAATTAAACCACAACATTTAGAGAAGGATTTATCACAGTGATATGGTTCCTCTCCTGTATGTATATGTTGGTGTCTAGTGAAGCCACAACATTTAGAGAATGGTGTACCAAATATATCAAAGTGATATGGCTTCCCAGCTGTATGTATATGTGTGTGTTGTGTAGTTAATGTAACATTCAAAGAGAATGATTTCCCTAAGATGTTACAATGATATGTATTTGTATTCTCATTAATTCACAAATTTGAGAGAATGATTTATCACTGATGTCAATGCGTTATGATTTCTCTTCTGCGTGTATAAATTTGTGAATAGTTAGGCTACTTTTCCCAGAGAATGATATACCACAGATATCACAGTGATATGGCTTGTCTCCTGTATGTATACGTTTGTGTCTAGTTAAGTGACTACTTCGAGAGAATGATTTACCACAGATATCACAGTGATATGGCTTGTCTCCTGTATGTGTACGTTTATGTGTAGTTAAGTTACTACTTTCAGAGAATGATATACCACAGATATTACAGTGATATGGCTTGTCTCCTGTATGTATACGTTTGTGGCTAGTTAAGTGACTACTTTGAGAAAATGATTTACCACAGATATCACAGTGGTATGGCTTGTCTCCTGTATGTATACGTTTGTGGCTAGTTAAGGCATTACTTTCAGAGAATGACTTACCACAGATGTCACAGTGATATGGCTTGTCTGCTGTATGTATATGTTTGTGTCTAGATAAGTGACTACTAACAGAGAATGATTTACCACAGATCTCACAGTGATAGGGCTTCTCTCCAGTATGCATACGTTTGTGAATAGTTAAGGTACTACTTTCAGAGAATGACTTACCACAGATATTACAGTGATATGGTTTGTCTCCTGTATGTATACGTTTGTGTCTAGTTAAGGTATCACTTACAGAAAATGATTTACCACAGATATCACAGTGATATGGCTTGTCTCCTGTATGTATACGTTTGTGGCTAGTTAAGTTACTACTATCAGAGAATGATGTACCACAGATATCACAGTGATATGGCTTGTCTCCTGTATGTATACGTTTGTGTCTAGTTAAGGTATCACTTTCAGAAAATGATTTACCACAGATATCACAGTGATATGGCTTGTCTCCTGTATGTATACGTTTATGCTTAATTAAGTTACCACTTTGAGAGAATGACATACCACAGATATCACAGTGGTATGGCTTGTCTCCTGTATGTATACGTTTGTGACTAGCTAAGGTACTACTGTGAGAGAATGATTTACTACAGATATCACAGTGATATGGCTTATCTCCTGTATGTATAACTTTGTGAGTAGTTAAGGTACTACAATTATTGAATGATTTACCACAGATATCACAGTGATATGGCTTCTCTTCTCTAACCTTCGTCATCTCACCAGGAATACTAAACACTTTAGATTGTGTTTCACATTTAATCTTCTTTGTCAATTTATTTTCCATAATTATTTCTTCTTCAACAGAATGTTTTCCTTGTAGTATATTTTATATTATATTTCTTATAAAATATATCTTCTATATTTCCCTCAACTGTAATTTCAGTTAATATCTGAAGATAACACAAACTTATGTTTTATCCAAGTTTAGTTAAAATACAAAACCATCTCATAGTGAAGAAAATAAACTCAGTTTTGAGGAAATATTTCGCAGTAATACGAGAGATTTATATAAACAGTGTTATATAAGTTCTGTTAAAAAAGTTTTAGTCTTCAAATGATGATAAATATAGGTGATGTATCCAAGATTGAAAATAATAATTTATCCCAATGTCATCTGATATTCTGAAATAAGAAAGAAACAGTATGAGATAAAACAGAATACTTTAGAAGCAGAGATAGATTTAACAGTGGAAATTTTATATTTCTATATTGGTAAACTGTAGATATCAACTTTCCTGTCCAGAGTAATTCTCTCCAATGTAAGCAGTGGTATTCCAGCATGCTCTGTAAATTATATCCTTCTACCGCTTCAGAGGTCTGCTCTATGGCAGTTTAGCAAAAAATGCATTCTTATAGGACTTATAAGAAACAGTATGAGATAATAGAGAATACTTAAAATACAGTGATAGATTTAACAGTGGAAATATTACATGTTTAGCACGTTTCCCTGCGTCGAAGACATTACTTTTTCTCTAATATAAGTCTCAAAAATCTACCATACGTCCTGGAGGCCGAAGGTTGTTTATTATTTTTCTTCTAAAATTAGTCGTCTTCGGCGCCAGTAAATACGGTACATTGGTAAACTGTAGAAATATACCTGTGTGATGTTTATTTATATAAACCAAGGCTATATATATGTCAAACTACAGCTGCACCATCACTATAGTGGTGTCATCTAGTACAGGGCCCCAAAACTGTGGTAACCTTGTGAGATGGGTTTTGCTCAGCCGACCAGCTACCCCTCCACATAGTGGTGCCACCCCGTACCAGGCACCAAAACTATGGTAACCTTGTGAGATGTGTGTTGCTCCGCCGACTGGCTACCCTCCCCATAGTGGCGCAGCCAACTGGCCAACCCTTCTCGTATCCGTACCATCCAGTACCAGGCCCCAAAACTATGGTAACCTTGTGAGATGGGTTTGGTGCAGCTGACTGGCCACCCCTCCTCATAGTGGTGCCATCCAGTACCAGGCCCTAAAATGATAGTTCCACCGTGAGATGGGTTCAGTGCAGCCAACTAGCCTGTCCCTCCTCATAACAGAGCCATCCAGTTCCACACCTAAACATGGTTGGTGTTAGGAAGGGAATCCAGCTGTAAAATACCCAACAAAATATACAGACCTCACCTGAGCAAGGTGTGACACATGGCCAACACTGGCCAGACTTGCCTCCTGGCGTGGATGACCCGTCTAACCCATGCCAGAATGGAAAAATGGACGTTAAATGGAGATGACACAGACATATATATATCTCCCATCCACATTGGACGTGTAAAAGACAGAGCAAAAAGCACCCAGCCCACACTGTAAAGTGGACATGTAGGTGTCTTGGGAAATGCACCCAGTCCACACTGTCAATGTGGTTGGCATTAGGAAGGGCATCCTGCCATAGAAAGCTAGCCAGAAACACCCCTATATGAGTGAGACACAGTCACCTGACCCAAATTGCCTCTAAATGGGACCCGTCTAACCCATGCTAGCGTGGAAGATGGACGTTAATTGATGATGATGATATATAATAAAATGTTGTAGTTTACTTCAAGCATTCTATATAATATGTAACGTTGAAAGAGATAGAAGGCTAAACAATGCAAAATGGACTGTAAGATGAGGGAAGTAAAAATTACCTGGTAATCTTTGCTATGTTTTTGTTGTTGTTCTTTTATTTGTCCAATATTTTGGCACCTAAAAGTCCTTTCTTTAGTATTTACATTACTACATATATACTATTATATTTCCATGGTAAAGACATTACCTCACATATGTCACATAATATCGAATCTATGAGATTTTGATATTATTTATATTGAGAACAATACCTTAACATCAGACTGAGTGGTCAATTACAGCTGGTTTAAAA
Source organism: Eledone cirrhosa (assembly GCA_964016885.1). Lineage (NCBI taxonomy): Eukaryota > Metazoa > Mollusca > Cephalopoda > Octopoda > Eledonidae > Eledone > Eledone cirrhosa. The sequence goes on along the minus strand of OZ024757.1, from coordinate 6,387,599 downwards.
TGAAAAAGGGGACAAAATTATGGCCAGTTATGGCTAGTTTAAATGTTAGAGGGTTAAGCAACTTTCAGTGGATAATGTTCCAATTTCCTCTCTTTGGGATTAAATTTTGACTTTGATGAAACATTTTTCTAAGTCATTTTCAAGCATTTTATAAAATTGATGGAAGCTGTGAAGTAGGAAGACCTGGGATGAGGTGATAAAAGCTGACCTCACACAATTGATGGAAGCTGTGGAGTAGGAAGACCTGGGATGAGGTGATAGAAGCTGACCTCACACAATTGATGGAAGATATGGAGTAGAAAGACCTGGGATGAGGTGATAAAAGCTGACCTCACACAATTGATGGAAGATATTGTGTAGAAAGACCTGGGATGAGGTGATAGAAGCTGACCTCATACAACTGATGGAAGATATGGAGTAGGAAGACATGGGATGAGGTGATAGAAGCTGACCTCAGACAATTGATGGAAGATATGGAGTAGGAAGACCTGGGATGAAGTGATAGAAGCTGACCTCACACAATTGATGGAAGATATGGAGTAAGACGATAAGTACAGTTGTTTGAGGAAGACCAGCAGTCACCCATTTATACCAGTCTCTCACTCCACGCCACCGATGTTGTCCAAGGGAAAGGTAATGACTGATACAGCTTGGTACTAGTGACATCACAACATATATATACACTATATATATATTATATATATACACTGTGTACACTATATATTATACACTATATATGATGTTGTCCAAGGGAAAGGTAATGACTGATACAGCTTGGTACTAGTGACATCACAACATATATATACACTATATATATATTATATATATACACTGTGTACACTATATATTATACACTATATATGATGTTGTCCAAGGGAAAGGTAATGACTGATACAGCTTGGTACTAGTGACATCACAACATATATATACACTATATATATATTATATATATACACTGTGTACACTATATATTATACACTATATATGATGTTGTCCAAGGGAAAGGTAATGACTGATACAGCTTGGTACTAGTGACATCACAACATATATATACACTATATATATATTATATATACAGTGTACACTATATATTATACACTATATATGATGTTGTCCAAGGGAAAGGTAATGACTGATACAGCTTGGCACCAGTGCTTTCACAGCATATATACTGTATATATACACTATGTACAATATATACACACTATATATATATACTATATATACACTATGTATAGTATATATAAACCATACATATAATATATACACTGTGTACAGTATCTATACACTATATATATGTCCAAGAGAAAGGTAATGGCTGATACAGCTTGGCACTAATAACATCACAACATATATACTGTATATATATACTGCATATATACTGTATACATATTATACACTGTGTACAGTATCTATATATACACTATATATGTTGTCCAAGAGAAAGGTTATGGCCGATACAGC
>OZ024757.1:6341135-6376135 GCA_964016885.1 Eledone cirrhosa | reverse complement strand
CGCCCGGAGTATCACGGCCCCTCTCAACGTTTGGTATCTGGATGATGCTACGTTGGGCGGGCCCGTACGGACGGTCTGCCAAGACCTTCAATTGGTGATTCCTGCCCTGGCGGGAATCGGCCTCCAGGTCAACTCGGCTAAATCGGAAGTGGTGAACGTCAGCCTCGATGCTGGGAGCTTTGCAGCCTCCGTCTTGGACATGCGGTCCATTCTACCCCAGATTCAGGTGACCCCCCAAAGAGGATGTCTTCATCCTCGGGTCACCGATCCACCCGCCGGCCATCCGCTGCACCATCAGGTCCAGGCTTCAAAAGTTCCAGACTCTCACGAGCCAACTGGGCTTGATTGACGGCCACCCAGCTCTCTTTCTGCTGAGGAACTGTTTCGCCATGCCGAAGCCCCTCTATACACTCCGCAGCACTCCATGATACACCCAGACATCTCTCCTCGCTGACCTCGATACTTGTATGCGAGCAGCAACCGGGGGGATATGCACCGTCAAGTTTGACGACATAGGGTGGCAACAGGCCGCTTTACCGGTCAGGTATGGTGGCCTTCACCTCCAGTCCCCGATCTCACTAGCTTTGCCGGCGTATCTTTCGTCGCTAACCTCGTGCCGCGTCCTCGTCAGCAGAGTTCTTCAAAACACAACAGAACCCTCTGTGTTCAGAGAACGTGTGGCCGCCTGTGAGACGTGGGACCGGCTGGGACTTAGCCCAGTAGACTTCGCTCCTCCTTCTTCTCCTGTTGACGTCAAGTCTCCCCAATGCACATGGGATGCCATTCAGTGCAGCCTGGCCTCAGACAGGCTCAGGCGCCAGCTCGACCAGCACCGCCTTGCTTGTTTTCGTTCGGCCTCCAAACCCCACAGTGGTGCCTGGCTCCATGCTCTGCCTTCCTTCTCCACTGTCACGCAACTAAACAACCATAGCCTGCGATTCGGCGTTTCCCTGAGGCTCGGCCTCCGGATCTGCCAGCCACACCAATGTCGCTGCGGTTCCACCATGAACTCCTTCGGCCTCCACCCGCTTTCCTGTCGCCACAGTGCATATACTGCAATAATATTTTATCTGGTGCTCTACCAATTCTGCCATTCTACCATCTTTGTTTAAATCTATATTAAAGTAAATATAGAACATGCCCATCTACCATTTGAAATTCAACTGAGATAGGCCCAGAACAACACAGTAGTGTTTCAATAGAACACATACACACAAACATTTTCTTCACTGTAATATCAATTCTCAACTTTTAAATATACTTCAAGAATTACTATGGAGGACGTTAAACAGTTGGACATTTCTAACACAGTTGTTTCTACCAATATAGATACAGTTACACAGTCATACAGTGGTGAGAAACCTTTACCTAGTGAAACATGTACTGAACATGGATCATTACACAGCAATATATTCCTGAATATAGCCGTGAGATTTGTAGGAAAACTTTCTCATCAAAAGATGTATCTATACACAAACACATACATATTAAAGACAAACACCATCACTGTGAAATATGTGGGAAATCTTTCACTGAAAAAACTAAATTTTTTAGACCTTTATGTAGTCACACAGAAGTAAAATCCTGTCACTGTGAAATATGTGGGAAATATTTTGCTTCCAACAGTAATTTAACTGTATACAAAAGAACACATACTGGACAAAAACCCTATTACTCTCAATTCAGAGAAGTAGCGGGTCTAACTTAAGAAACTCTATGAGGCATGCACTCTATTTAATAACATTATTCCAAGGACTCTATTTCGGCCATTTGTATTATTTGTGATCATATTCTTTCAGCAATCACTCGTGGACATGGCCCTGAAATACTTGAACTTCTTCACTTGCTTCAGTGGAACTCCATTCACATGTAGAGTGCAGGGTGCAGGCTTCCTTGAGAGGATGAGTGTCTCAATTTTCACAGCACTGATTTTCAATCAAGCCATGAACACACAAACATGCATGACTTGTCCACCACTGAAGAGACCACCAAAGCTATATAGCTGCTAAGGAGTGGCAATGCTGCAGGAGTTGAAGGAATTCTACATAAGATGTTGAAACATGGGAGCCCAGCATTACATGTGAAACTCTACAAGATCTCTGTAGTGCAATCACCATCACCCTTTACAAGAACAAAGGGGCAAAGTCAGACTACTCAAATTACTGGGGGGTTATTCTGTTCTCTGTCATGAGAAAAATCCCTGCTAAGATGCTGTTGAACCAGATGGTACCTACCATTGCAGAATAACACCTCTCAGAGAGTTAGTGTAGCTACAGAATCAACAACAACACCATAGACATCACAATAACACCTCCCAGAGAGTCAGTGTAGCTACAAAGTCAACTACACCACCATAGACATCACAATAACACCTCCCAGAGAGTCAGTGTAGCTACAGAGTCAACAACAACACCATAGACATCACAATAACACCTCCCAGAGAGTCAGTGTAGCTACAAAGACAACAACAACACCATAGACATCACAATAACACCTCCCAGAGAGTCAGTGTAGCTACAAAGTCAACAACAACACCATAGATATCACAATAACACCTCCCAGAGAGTCAGTGTAGCTACAAAGTCAACAACAACACCATAGACATCACAATAATACCTCCCAGAGAGTCAGTGTAGCTACAGAGTCAACAACAACACCACAGACATCACAATAATACCTCACAGAGAGTCAGTGTAGCTACAAAGTCAACAACAACACCATAGACATCACAATAACACCTCCCAGAGAGTCAGTGTAGCTACAAATTCAACAACACCATAGACATCACAATAACACCTCCCAGAGAGTCAGTGTAGCTACAAAGTCAACAACAACACCATAGACATCACAATAACACCTCCCAGAGAGTGAGTGTAGCTACAAATTCAACAATAACACAACAGACATCACAATAACACCTCCCAGAGAGTCAGTGTAGCTACAAAGTCAACAACAACACCATAGACATCACAATAACACCTCCCAGAGAGTCAGTGTAGCTACAAAGTCAACAACAACACCATAGACATCACAATAACACCTCCCGGAGAGTCAGTATAGCTACAAAGTCAACAATAACACAACAGACATCACAATAACACCTCCCAGAGAGTCAGTGTAGCTACAAAGTCAACAACAACACCATAGACATCACAATAACACCTCCCAGAGAGTCAGTGTAGCTACAAAGTCAACACAACGCCACAGACATTACAATAACACCTCCCAGAGAGTCAGTGTAGCTACAAAGTCAACAACAACACCACAGACATCACAATAACACCTCCCAGAGAGTCAGTGTAGCTTCAAAGTCAACAACAACACCATAGACATCACAATAACACCTCCCAGAGAGTCAGTGTAGCTACAGAGTCAACAACAACACCATAGACATCACAATAACACCTCCCAGAGAGTCAGTCTAGCTACAGAGTCAACAACAACACCATAGACATCACAATAACACCTCCCAGAGAGTCAGTGTAGCTACAGAGTCAACAACAACACCATAGACATCACAATAACACCTCCCAGAGAGTCAGTCTAGCTACAGAGTCAACAATAACACCTCCCAGAGAGTCAGTGTAGCTACAAAGTCAACAACAACACCATAGACATCACAATAACACCTCCCAGAGAGTCAGTGTAGCTACAAAGTCAACAACAACACCATAGACAAGGTGTTCATTCTCAGGCAGCTTCAAGAGAAGTGCTGAGAGCAAAATAAAGGGCTGTATGTGGTGTTTATTGATTTTACTATAGCATTCAATATAGTGAGCAGATCATGGAATGACTCATTTGTTCCCTGAAGTTCCTGAACATCGTCATCCAGCTACAGGAAGGCCAGTGTGGTCAGGTCAGACTCTACAGTGACTTCTCAGAACCCTTCCCAAACATCAACTGTGTGTAGAAGGGTTGTGTCCTAGCACCGACTCTCTTTAGCATGATGTTCAAGCAGGTCACAGAAGATGTTGATACCATCTTGCCTGCAGCCTGTTTAATCTTCCTCAACTACAGGCCCACATGAAAGTCCCTGGAGCAACAGATCTGAGACCTTTTCTTTGCAGACGATGCTGCTCTTGTTGGCCTCACAGAAAGAGTTTTGCAACACATTACTTCCTTCTTCATAGAAGCTGCCCAACTCTTTGGGATGTCAGCTTAAAGAAGATAGATGTACTCCACCAGCCTACACTTCAGGAAGAGTACCTCCCTCCATATACCAATTGGTGAGACAACTGAAACATGGTCTATCTGTTCACCAACCTGGGGTGCACCTTCACGTCACATCTCAAGATCGACAGGTAACAGACTGGCAAAGGTGAGCAGTGCATTTGGCAGACTGTACAAACCTGTGTAGAATAATAAACACCTGAAGAAGGGTACCACGATCAGAGTGTACAGAACCATAGTCCTTCCCATCTTCCTATATGGCTTAGAGTTGTGGGTCACTTAACATCACCACCTTCGTCTCCTTGAGTGCAACACCAAGCTGGGCAGGGTACATCTCCTGGATGAAGGATCTGCCCAGGATCATGCTCTATGGTGAACTCTCCACTGATCATTGTGAAAGGGGGCCAACACATCGACCATCACTGGTGGTCCACCCTAGCTGAGACATGGGACGCCTGGTGTCTCACCAACAACCATGCTGTCTGCTCCTTGAAAAACACCCACAGGGCCACCTTTGAGGAGAAGAGACCTAGGAGGAAGAACCACAACACTAAGTTATCAAACCCTTCTCCAGACCTTCATCTGTGGCTGTGCCATGCCTGTCCTACATAGGCCTGACCAGCCACAAGCAGGCCTTCAATCAACTTACAACAACTCCTTCTTAATCTTTGTTCTCGAAGCCAAGCCATGATAAATGTTATTGAGTTACAGATGGAGATATAAATATATATACAAACAATTAACACTACCAGGGGAGACAACCTCACCATGGCATAATTCAAGTCCCAGATTAGTATGATCGAGTAGGCATATATTTAAATATTGGAAATGGTTTTAGCTGTACCCATCTAGTTTATATATATATATATATATATATATATATATATATATATAAAGAAAAAAAGATGAAATCGAAAATGCAACTGGAGCCTTATTTAAAAAAAAAATATATATATATTTATTTGGTTCCTTTACCGGTTTCGCAGTTCTTCTACTTTTCAAAAGTAGAGTTGAGATGGAGGGTCTGTGGTTTTTATCACATCGTTTAGTCATATATATATTTAAAGGTTAAACAAGGTTCAATGAATAAATCAATGAATAAAGTTTTACAATAGATTAGAAGCACTCCACAGTTTTGGTTTTCCGGAGTTATTAATATTAATTCAAAATATTAACATATATATATATATATATATATGACTAAACGACTCAATGTCTTCCTCCAGTGTTTTAAACTGGAGGATATGGGCGATTTTTATTTAGAGTTAGTGGCTTATATACAGACATATATATATATGTATATATATATATATATATGTATATATATATATATATATATATATATATATATATATATATATACATATATATACACACATACGTGTGTGTGTGTGTGACTAAATCGTAGAACATCGTCTTTGCTGCCGTAAGACAGTAGAGAATGATATTTGGCTGCTATTTCTAACACGTCAAGCTACTAGGTAAGAGTCTCTCTGCGGGTAGTAAACTCTGTTTCTATGGTGGTAGGTAGGGAAGTAGCCCTAGGGCCAAGGACACCGGAAGTCCCTACTGCCAAGGGCACGACCGCAAACCTGTCGAGTCACGAAATGTGTAATTCCTTTACTTTAAGACTTTAGAGTGTGTGTTGGCTGCTATTTCTACCAGGTCAAGTAACCAGGTAAGAGACTCCCTCGTTGTTACGTAATAAATATTTTACTGGAAGATGTTGTTTGTTTTACCAATGGTTGGATACAATTGATGGAGTGAATTGATAAGCCATGTATAAAGAAACAGTCAGCAAGGTTAGAATTAACAACGAATATAGTGAAGAGTTTAGCGTAAAAGTTGGCGTCCATCAGGGCTCTGTTCTCAGCCCCCTACTATTTATTATTGCCCTTCAGGCTATAACAGAGGAGTTCAAGACCGGCTGCCCATGGGAACTCCTATACGCAGACGACCTGACACTCATAGCTGAATCAATGGCCGAGCTAGAGAAGAAATTCCAAACATGGAAGCACGGCCTAGAATCAAAAGGACTTAAAATTAACCTGGCTAAGACTAAAGTTCTAGTTTGTAGGAAAGAAAACAAGGCGGCGGTCCCTTCTGGGAAGTGGTCGTGCTCGGTGTGTAGGAAAGGCGTAGGTAGAAACTCCATTTTATGTCCTAAATGCAAAGTATGGATGCATAAAAGATGTAGTGGAATCACAGGTAAGCTAACTAAGAACTTAGATTTTACATGTGGGCGGTGTTCTGGTGCAATAAGTAGCAGCAAGTGCCCACAAAATACTAGCTCTTTCAATTGCGCAGAGGGTTCTATAGAAATAGTGGACAGCTTCCGTTACCTGGGCGATAAAATCAGCAGTGGGGGAGGGTGCTCTGAAAGTACAGTAGCTAGAGTCAGAACTGGTTGGAAAAAGTTCAGAGAGCTTATACCACTATTAGCTGCGAAAGGGTTCTCCCTAAAAATGAAAGGCAGGTTGTACGATGCCTGCATACGAACAGCAATGTTGCATGGCAGTGAGACCTGGGCATTGTGTGCAGAGGATATACGCAGACTAGAGAGGAACGAAGCTTGCATGCTCCGCTGGATGTGTAACAGTAATATACGTGAACGGCAAAGCATAAACGAACTAAGGAAAAAATTAGAGATAAGAGGGATCAGATGTTGTTTACTCGAGAGAAGGCTACGTTGGTATGGACATGTGATGCTTATGAAAGTCGATAGCTGTATAACAAAGTGCAGGGCAATAAAGATAGACGGTAGCCACGGAATAGGCAGACCTAGAAAAGCCTGGGACGAGCTGATAAACTCCGACCTCACACACTTACACCTCTCAAAGACAATGTCACTGGACCGAGACCTTTGGCGGTACTCAGTAACAGAGAAGACCCGCCTTGCCAGTAGGCATCTCTAACAAAATACACCCCGTCCCACCACCACACCACCCCGTTCTATGTAAAGTTATGTTGGTACCGCGCCACCCAGGCCGAAACAAATGAGATCGTGTAGGTGTCACGACAAAAAAACACACAGTCCACGCTGTAATGTGGCCGTGTAGGCAACACGGTAAAAACCTCCCAGACCCACACTGTAAATGTGGTTGGTGTTAGGAAGGGCATCCAACAGTAGAAAACCTGCCAGACAGTCCTATGCGAGCAAGACAACCACTCTTGCCTCAAGTGGGACTACCCCCGTCCAAACCCATGCAAGCGTGGAACACGGACGTTAAACGTTGATGATGATGATGATGATGATGATGAAGGTCTTTCTGAAGGAATTAAATTATGTCAGGGACTTTTAACGTATGACACCGGTTTTATTTAAGAGCGGGGAAACATTGTCAACAACACCACGTACCTGCTATCTTAATTATAACTTTAATTAATCTAATTATATCTTGTATAGCAATAATCTCATGTTAAGGTGAAAGTTAATATTTTGTAGATAACATAGAGTGAGCTCCATGTTCCAGGGTAGGTGTTCCATCTCCTACATGATTAAATATTTCCTTTCATGTGAAACTACACTACATCGTTAATTGGTTGCTCCACATTTTACAGGACAGTGAGAAATAGGTTTAAATCACCAACATCTGAACAATTAGCTTCCCTGGTCTTTCCTGACTTTACACTTGAACTTGAAATATAAAGTACGTATCATTTGTATTGTTAACACAGCAGATATTGTGTACTTTTCTACACTCCGTGGTGAATAATCCCGATTTATTAAGACACAAACACACACTCTCTCTCTTACACTTTCTTATACCAACATCAGTCTTACACAGTCACATATCTACAGAACTGCGAAGAATTCTCCAACAATTACTATGGAAGACGTTAAACACTTGGACATTTCTACCAAACCTGTTTCTACCAATATAGATAGAGTTACACAGACATACAGTGGTGAGAAACCTTTACCTAGTGAAACATGTACTGAACAAGGATCATTAGACAGAAATATTCCTCAATATAGCTGTGAGATTTGTAGGAAAACTTTCTCATCGGAAGATGAATTATCTACACACAAACACATACATATTAAAGACAAACCCTATCATTGTGAAATATGTGGGAAATCTTTCAGTTAGAGTGGTGACTTGACTAACAACAAAAGAACACACACTGGAGAAAAACCTTTCAAATGTGAAACATGTGGGAAATCTTTCAGCCAAAATACCAATTTAATTAGGCATTTACGTAGTCACAGTGGGAAAAAACCATTTAACTGTGAAATATGTGGGAAAACTTTCGCTGAGAAAGCCAATCTTGTTAGACATATACATATTCACACCGGAGAGAAACCTGTTCACTGTGAAATATGTGGGAAATATTTTGCTGATAGTGCTGTACTTTTAGTTCACTGAAGAAGACACACTGGAGAGAAACCTTATCAACGTGATAAATGTGGGAAATATTTTGTAAGAAGCAGTCATTTAATTATACATAAAAAAAGACACACTGGAGAGAGACCCTATCATTGTGAAATATGTGGGAAATCTTTTGGCAGGAGTAATGACTTAACTACACATGAAAGAACAAATACTGGAGAGAAACTCTATCACTGTGAAATATGTGGGAAATATTTTGTAACAAGCAGTCATTTAACTGAACATAAAAGAATACACACTGGAGAGAAACCCTATCATTGTGAAATATGTGGGAAATATTTTGGCAGTAATGGTGCATTGACTAAACACAAAAGAACACACACAGGAGAGAAACCCTATCACTGTGAAGTATGTGGGAAATCTTTTGTAACAAGCCCTTCTTTAACTGTACACAAAAGAACACACACTGGAGAGAAACCCTATCACTGTGCAATATGTGGGAAATCTTTTGGCAGGAGTGATGTCTTAACTACACATGAAAGAACACATACTGGAGAGAAACCCTATCAGTGTGAAATATGTGGGAAATATTTTGTAACAAGCAGTCATTTAACTGAACATAAAAGAACACACACTGGAGAGAAACGCTATCATTGTGAAATATGTGGGAAAGCGTTTGTACAGAGCAGTTCTTTAACCATACATAAAAGAACACACACTGGGAGAAACCCTATTCCCTGATGTAGTGTGTAATTAAGGGACCCTCTATCACCTGAGGTAATGTCTTCTCTGCTATGATAATTTTTAGAGGCCTACACCAACATTCCCTGTTGTAATGTGTAATGGAAGAGCCCTCTATCACCTGAGGTAATGCTGTGTGTGTCTAGTCTCAGAAATTTTAGAGGGTAAAATCAACATTCTCTGTTATACAACATTTTCTTTTTGACTCACTTTTTTTTTTATTGATTTCATTGTTTTGTATATAATTTATTAATTTTTCATAATTAATTTTATAAATTGTATTTATGTCCAAAATTTCATTCTATTTGTTGTTAATAAAAAAATTACATTCAAGGAATTTATCAAGTCTAACTTCAAACTTTTTTTTATTTTGCCATCTAAATCTCTGTTATTAACACCACATGTAATGATATCATTTGTAAGTAGTTTTAATACATCGAACACCTATCTAAATCTCTGTTATTAACACCATATGTAATGATATCATCTTGTAAGTAGTTTTAATACATCTAACACCCATCTAAATCTCTGTTATTAACACCAGATGTAATGATATCTTGTAAGTAGTTTTAATACATCTAACACCCATCTACATCTCTGCTATTAACACCATATGTAATAATATCATCTTGTAAGTAGTTTTAATACATCTAATACCCATCTAAATCTCTGTTATTAACACCATATATAATGATATCACCTTGTAAGTAGTTTTAATACATCTAACACCCATCTAAATCTCTGTTATTAACACCATATGTAATGATATCATCTTGTTAGTAGTTTTAATACATCTAGCACCCATCTAAATCTCTGTTATTAACACCGTATGTAATGATATCATCTTGTAAGTAGTTTTAATACATCTAACACCTATCTAAATCTCTGTTATTAACACTATATGTAATGATATCACCTTGTAAGTAGTTTTAATACATCTAACACCTATCTAAATCTCTGTTATTAACACCATATGTAATGATATCACCTTGTAAGTAGTTTTAATACATCTAACACCTATCTAAATCTCTGTTATTAACACCATATGTAATGATACCATCTTGTAAGTAGTTTTAATACATCTAACACCCATCTAAATCTCTGTTATTAACACTATATGTAATGATATTATCTTGTAAGTAGTTTTAATACATCTAACACCCATCTAAATCTCTGTTATTAACACCATATGTAATGATATCATCTTGTAAGTAGTTTTAATACATCTAACACCCATCTAAATCTCTGTTATTAACACCATATGTAATGATATCATCTTGTTAGTAGTTTTAATACATCTAACACCCATCTAAATCTCTGTTATTAACACTATATATAATGATACCATATTGTAAGTAGTTTTAATACATCTAACACCCATCTAAATCTCTGTTATTAACACCATATGTAATGATATCATCTTGTAAGTAGTTTTAATACATCTAACACAAACACTTCAATATTGTTTAAAATCATTGAAATTCTATCACTCTTCGTATATTTTACAACTGAAATTTAGAAATTTGACAATATCCTGGTTATAGGGCCACTAACTTTGGTGGTATCATTGTTTCCCTAAAGTAACAAGAAAAATGAAAACTTAGTCACAAAATATCACAAACTGTTGAAGTATTAGTTGTTTGTTGTTGAACTTGTAGTAATGGAGATTTCTGGCGTTCTTGGTCCCTATACCACCTCCCTACTAACTGTTATCAGGGTGGAGTTAGCCACCCACAGGAGTGTCTTGTTAAACTATAGTGGTGGAGACAATTGTCAGACTTGGTCCCTATACTACCTCCCTACTAACTGTTATCAGGGTGGAGTTGGCCACCCACAGGAGTGTCTTGTTAAACTATAGTGGTGGAGACAATTGTCAGACTTGGTCCCTATAACACCTCCCTACTAACTGTTATCAGGGTCGAGTTAGCAACACACAGCAGTGTCTTGTTAAACTATAGTGGTGGAGACAATTGTCAGACTTGATCCCTATACCACCTCCCTACTAACTGTTATCAGGGTGGAGTTAACAACACACAGGAGTGTCTTGTTAAACTATAGTGGTGGAGACAATTGTCAGACTTGGTCCCTATAACACCTCCCTACTAACTGTTATCAGGGTGGAGTTAGCAACACACAGGAGTGTCTTGTTAAACTATAGTGGTGGAGACAATTGTCAGACTTGGTCCCTAAACCACCTCCCTACTAACTGTTATCAGGGTGGAGTTAACCACCCACAGGAGTGTCTTGTTAAACTATAGTGGTGGAGACAATTGTCAGACTTGGTCCCTAAACTACATCCCTACTAACTGTTATCAGGGTGGAGTTGGCCACACACAGGTGAGAGCCCCACAAATTTCAAAAGCTATTTCAACACATCTCACTTGCTGTCCTCTAGGGTAACCCCCTTTCACCATTCTGTCCTCTCCTGGGACCACAAGGTAGCTGGTACCTAATGTTCTCCATGCCAGAGAGAATTCTCCCACACTGTCCAGGTTTGTATCATTGGGGGTATTGATGGTATAGTTTACTGATTGTTGTTAGTCACAGTCAATTATAAGAAATGTTTCAAGAAATATGAAGCAACAAATATTATTTGCTAAAACTAGTTAAATCTCTATTGATTTGTAAATTAGGCTCAAGAGCAGCAGATTTAGGAGAGGGGCAAAGTTGATTAAATCAACCCCAATTCAGATCAGATGACCGTATCTTGGTTTCCATGACTGAATGCCCTTCATAACGCCAACTCCATTTGCAGTGTGTACTGGGTGCTTTCTTCAGTATCACCAAAATGAGCCCAGTGTGGACTGGGCACTATCATGGCACCAAAATCACTACTTTACAGTATGGACTGGATACTTTTTGTCGTGGCACCAAGACGATCACATTACAGTGTCGACTATGGGCTGGGTGGGGAGATTGATCAAATGTGGGGCACTTATCTGGTGAAGGGTGGGGCGTTTGGGTGTATGTGGAGTGTTAAGACATGGGTGGAGGGAGGTATGTTAGGGCGTGGGAATTGGGTGAAAGGGGTAGGGTAGGATGTGCATACTAGATGTATACTTTAACCATGCACATTGGAGGGCAAGTCCTCGGTATAACTACATAATGCCAGATATCTCAATCCTGTGTCATCATTTGTGAGATGTGTAATTTTGCAAAGTCAGCTTTTATCACCTCACCCCAAGTCTACTCCATAGCTTCCATCAACTTTGAGTAACCTGCATCTTTGTATACTGCTGTCATTCTTTATACACATCACATGTCCATATCAATGTAATCTCCTCTCCTGCATACAGCATCATATATATCATCACCATCATTATCCTTTTTACAACAGATTTCCAATACTTGCATGGGTTGGATGGGTCCATTTCAGCACAACATCTCTCCACTTTCCCCATTCCTCTGTCATCTTCTCTGTGAATCTCAGTAATATGAGATCAGCTTTCATCACCTCTGTCCAGGTCTTTCTTGGTCTACCTCTACTGTAGCTTCATTCCACTGGGATTCCCTGGCACTTCTTCACCCAATGATCATCATCTATGTACACCAAATGTCCGTACCAACACAGTCTTCTGTCTTGCACACCACTTCGGATTCCTCTTAAACCCAGTTTCTCCCTCAGTTCATCCAAGCCCCGTCTTTCTTCCACATCCACTGAAGCATGGCTGCTTCATTTCTTTCAAGACAATGCATATCCTCTGCAGCCACAGCCCATGTTTCACTACCATGTAGCATCACATGTCCTCTGCAGTCACAGCCCATGTTTCACAAACATGTAGAACCACATATCCTCTGCAGTCACAGCCCATGTTTCACTACCATGTAGCACCACGTCCTCTGCAGTCACTGCCCATGTTTCACTACCATGTAGCACCACATATCCTCTGCAGTCACTGCCCATGTTTCACTACCATGTAGCACCACATATCCTCTGCAGTTACAGCCCATGTTTCACTACCATGTAGCACCACGTCCTCTGCAGTCACTACCCATGTTTCACTACCATGTAGCACCACAATTCATACACAGACATCATACAGTCATCCTTTTGTACATAGGGAGGAAACTTTTATCAACAGTGGGAGTAGCTTTCTAAACTTCCCCCATCCTCTCCTTATTCTAGCTATTATGTTCTCAGGGTACCCTCCTCTGCTACTAATTATGTCACCTAGATAACAGAAGCTGTCAACCACTTCTATGGATCCTTCCCGTCATTGGAATAGGCTTATATCATTGACACACTTCTCCTCAATTACTCCTGTGTATCTTTTACATACAAACTCTTCCCTTCCTGTTAGCCAACCCGATATCCCACTACATCACTTGTGTATCCAAGATTTACATTGTGTACATTCTGTAGAGTTTATGCCTACTTCTTTTATAAATATAGAATAGGGCCACTGTTGAGATGCTGAAAGTATCTGGAATGGTGGGACATACTGTGGACACCCAGATAGTATACAAGTAATACAGAATGGGGTCATACCAAATGACTGGCGTAGCAGCATCATCGTTAACTGCTACAAGGGCAAAGGAGATGCTCTAAATAGAGGAAACTATAGAGGCATTAAGGTAGTTGACCAGGTCATGAAGGTCACAGAAAGAGTTATAGCACAACTAATCAGAGACAGAATTGATCAAGATGAAATGTAGTTTGGGTTCGTGCCAGGTAAAAAGTACCACAGATGCTATTTTCCATGTACAGCAACTACAGGAGAAGTACCCAGTTAAAAGTAAACCCCTTATACTTAGCTTTTGTTGACTTGGAGAAAGCCTTTGACAGAGTCCCACACTCCATTATCTGGTGGACCCTTAGAAAACTAGGAGTAAATGAATGGCTTGTGAGAGCTATACAAGCCATGTATAGAGGAACAGTCAGCAAGGTTAGAATTAACAATGAATATAGTGAAGAATTTAGTGTAAAAGTAGGGGTTCACCAAGGCCCCATCCTTAGCTTCGTCCTGTTTATTATTGCCCTTCAGGCTATAACAGAGGGGTTTAAGACCAGCTGCCCACGGGAACTTCTATATTCAGATGATCTAACTCTCCTAGCCGAATCTATGGCTGAACTACAGAAGAAATTCCAAAAATGGAAGCATCGCCTAGAATCAAAAGGCCTTAAAGTTAACTTGTCTAAGACTAAATGTCTAGTATGTAGAAAAGAAAATAGGGCACCGGTGCCATGCTCAGTGTGTAGGAAAGGAGTAGGTAGAAATTCCATTCTATGCCACAAATACAAACTATGGGTACATAAAAGATGTAGTGAGATCACAAGTAAGCTATCTAAGAATCTAGATTTTATATGTGGCCGATGCTCAGGTGAAATAAGCAGCAAGTACCCACAGGATACTAGCACCTTCTACTGCCCAGATGGTTCTATAGAAATAGTGGACACTTTCCATTGCCTGGGTGACAAAATCAGAGTGCGGGAGGGTGCTCTGAAAGTGTAGTAGCCAGAGTTAGAATGGGATGGAAAAAGTTCAGAGAGCTAATACTGCTGCTAGACACAAAAAGTTTCTCTCTAAAAATGAAAGGCAGATTGTATGATGCCTGCATACGAACAGCAATGCTACATGGCAGTGAAACATGGGCATTGTGTGCAGAGGACCTGCACAGATTGGAAAGGAATGAGGTATGCATGCTCCGTTGGACGTGTAATATACATGAACGGCAAAACATAAACAAACTAAGTGAGAATTAGGAATAAGAGGGATCAGATGCTGTTTACTTGAGAGAAGATTACATTGGTATGGTCATGTGATGCACATGAAAGATGACAGCTTTATAAAAAAGTGCAGGGAGATCAAAATTGATGGAAGTTATGGAGTAGGTAGACCCAGAAAAACCTGGGACGACATAAAATCCAACCTTACACACTTACACCTCTCTTAGACAATGTCACTGGATTGAGATATATGGCACCACACAGCAACAGAGAAGACCTGCCTTCCCTACGTGCAAAGTTAACCTACAGTCAGTAGGCCCCTCCTAACCAAATATACACCCCAACCCACAACCCCTACTCCATCTTCCCACCAACACTACCCTGTCTCTGTAAAGTTATGTTGGTGCCACAACATCCAGTCCAAACTAAAGAGGTAGTGTAGGTGACATCACGAAAAGACTCCCAGTCCACACTGGAAATGTGGTTGGTGTTAGGAAGGGCATCCAGCTGTAGAAAACCTGCCAGATACAGTCCTATACGAGCGAGACACGGTCACCCAATCAATCTTGCCTCAAGTGGGACAATTCCCGTCTAACCCATGCTAGCGTGGAAGATAGACATTAAATGATAATGATGATGATGATATATAGTGTATATAATAGTTGTAATGTCACTGGTGCTGATCTATATCAGCCTTTCCCTTGGACAACATGACATATAGTCTATATATATTGGACAATATTATATATAGTGTATATGTGGTGTATATAGTAGTTGTGACAATATTCTATATACATATGTACACACACACTGACAAACATGTATATACATATAGAAGGGTCGGATGAGAAGTTCATAGACTGACCAAGTTACTTTCATGGAATGAGACAATGTATACACAAATATATACTATATATATGTATACAAACACATATATATTGTATAGTGAAGTCATACAACATATGGTAATATCATGTTTTCAATTGTCAGTTAGGGAGGTACATTGTGTCCTTAAGCAAGACACATCATGTCTCTAATCTCTACAGCTGAAAAAGACAAGTATCAGCTTTAGTTGGAGGTTTAGCATGGGTTGGATCATTCTCTGCCTCCAACATTTTCACTGCAGCCACAAACCCAGGCTTTACTACCTGCAATAGAGAGAAAAGGGAGATAGTTATATACTGGGGCCTGACAAACCACTTCCTATTTGTCCCCACACTGCTGATTTCCTCCTCAAAATTAGAAAGACAGCAGCCCCCTGGAGGAAGGAGTCCCATGAGGATGTTGCAGTGGGCGACTCTGGCTATTCTCTGTGGTAACACCTTTGCCATTTTGTCTGTAGGGTGGGGCTGAATCACAGCTCAGACTGAAATATAAAGTCTGTCCCTCTCCCGTTAATTTCGTTGGATTGGCAGTGTTGGTAGAGCGTCGGACGCCAAGCTTTGTAGCATAGAGTTACCTCCCTTTATGATCTGAGTTCAAATCCCGCCGAGGTTAACTTTGCCTTTCATCCTTACGAGGTCGATAAAATAAAGTACCAGTAATACACTGGAATAATTGCTGGCCTTGTGCCAAAAGTAGAAAAAATTATTTTCGTTGTTTGATTCGTTTTTTTTTTTTTCATTACTTAAATATTTTATTACCTTTAATAATGTGTTTTGGTTTAATATGAACAGTTATATAAAATTAATAACGTTATTTATTCAAATCTGAATAAAGTACTAGCATATCTATTGAACGTATGAATCTAAACTATAATAAAAGGAGGAGCGTGGGACTGCGTACAGTTTATAATTGTTTATCCCATTAGTAAAATAAGTTGGATTACTTTGAATAAATAATGAATGAATATTACATAATTTATCTACTAAATTTCGTGGCTGTTGATTAAATATATTTTGTTTGTTTAAAAATTCACTTCTTTAAGATTTCTGAAATGTCAACACTTCCGGTTAGCCATCACTTCAATAAACTATTAATTTTCTGTCACTAATTTTCTCCTAATGCAGTTTATATATAATATCGTCTTTTTTAATGTATCATGGATTACGTTACTGATTACATAAGACAGTGTAACACAGTCTTTGTTCAATTTCTGTGTATTATATATTGTCAAGGCGGTGGATTGGCAGTATTGGTAGAGGGTCGGACGCCATGCTTTGACGCATAGAGTTACGCCCCTTGCCATTCTGAGTTCAAATCCCGCCGATGTTAACTTTGCCTTTCATCCTTACGGGGTCGATAAAATAAAGTACCAGTAATACACTGGTTGTTTGCTGGACTTGTGCCTAACGTAGAAACGATTATATATTGTCAATTACGATTTTATTTGATGTATCATATCTACCTGTATATTTATATACTTGCGTATAATATCAATATACACACTACACATGCTAGCAGAAAACCACCCGAAGGTAGCATGTGTAGTGTGTATATTGATATTATACGCAGGCATATATATACATGTATCATATATACCTGCGTATAATATCAATATACACACTACACATGCTCCCTTCGGGTGGTTTTCTGCTAGTTCATATAACGGAAGTTGTTTCTGAATGTATTAAATTATGTGGGGGACTTTTAAGTGATGACACCGGTGTCAACTAGACGGTGAAATATTACCATTTATATCAGCTCCATTGTTACAACTTAAACCTCATCTAATTTTATCTTTTATGGTGATTATTTCATATTAAGGTGGACGTTAATGTTTGTAAATAATATAAGGTGACATATTTACCTTATAGTTGTTGTTTTATCACCTGTATTATTAAATATTGAAGTGGTTGTTCAACATTTTACAGGACAGGAAAATATTATTTTAATCAGAAATCAGTGAACATTTAGTTTTTACTAACTTTTCTTGACTTTATATTTGGTCTTGACAACTAAAGTACGTATTATTTCATTTTCCACCACAACACAATCATTGTGAACTTTTCTATCTGAAGTGAAATATCTTGATTTATTACAACACCTACACACATATTTCTACACACACACACACATCTATTTCTCTCTCTCATACCTACGCACTGTATGTCTGTATATATATATATATATGTATATATATTAACCTTCATCTTTTGAAATTATTGATATTAATCCTCTTGTCACCTGAACTGTCCTCAATAACAAGAACCTTAACTATAGAAGTCTTATTCGTCTGTTTTATGAGCTGAGGATTTTATTGTGAATAGAGCTTCTCTCACCTTAACAATAATAATAGTGGTATATTCCACACACACACACATATATATAAGCACTTGCCTTTTCTTCATCCAAGATCAGTCTTATGCTGACATATGTCTTATTACTGTACCAACTAAATGCTAATTTGTAGAAGAAGAAAGCCGAGTTCTGCAATCTTTTATGGACCCTTTGTATATTAGACTATATAGCATACCTACATTCCTTAATGTATCAGTAAAAGTAGTGAGAATTCTTTATGTAAAGATCACTAGCTAGAAATATGTCTGAATATAGCTGTGAGATTTGTAGGAAAACTTTCCCTTCAAAACTGAAACTATCCTCACACGAGAAAATACACACGGGAGAAAAACCCTTCCATTGTGAAATATGTGGGAAGTCTTTTGTCTTGAACAGTGATTTAAAAAGGCATATAAGAACACACACTGGAGAAAAACCTTTTGCATGTGAAATATGTGGGAAATGTTTTTCTCAAGGTTCTCATCTTGAAGATCACAAAAGAATACACACAGGAGAAAAACCTTATTCATGTGAAATATGTGGGAACTCTTTTCCTTGTGTTTCTAATCTTGTAAAACACAAAAGAATACACACAGGAGAAAAACCTTATTCATGTGAAATATGTGGGAAATCTTTTTCTCAAGGTTCTAGTCTTGTACGTCACAAAAGAATACACACAGGAGAAAAACCCTTCCATTGTGAAATATGTGGGAAATCTTTTTCTAGTAATTCTACACTTGTAGATCACAAAAGAATGCACACAGGAGAGAAACCCTTCCATTGTGAAATATGTGGGAAATCTTTTTCTCGTGGTTCTCATCTTGTAGATCACAAAAGAATGCACACAGGAGAAAAACCTTATTCATGTGAAATATGTGGGAAATCTTTCACTCAGATGGTGCAACTTGAATATCACAAAAGAACACACACTGGAGAAAAGCCTTCCATTGTGAAATATGTGGGAAATCTTTTTCACATGGTGCTAACTTAGTAAAACACAAAAGAATACACACAGGAGAAAAACCTTATTCATGTGAAATATGTGGGAAATCTTTTTCTCGGGGTTCTAGTGTTGTACGTCACAAAAGAATACACACTGGAGAAAAACCCTTCCATTGTGAAATATGTGGGAAATCTTTTTCTCGTAGTTCTCATCTTGAACTTCACAAAAGGATACATACTGGGGAAAAACCCTTCCATTGTGAAATATGTGGGAAATCTTTTTCTAATAGTTCTCATCTTGTAAATCACAAAAGAATACATACTGGTGAAAAACCTTATTCATGTGAAATATGTGGGAAATCTTTCTCTCAGAATTCTTCATTGGTTGTTCACCATCGTAGTCAACACTTGCAATAAACCCCATCACTGTGAAATGTGAAACACACAACTATACAGACACACTCTGGAAGGAAGAATATACAATGTGAAGCTTGAAAAATCCTTATCTTATACTTATCATCATCACCGTTTTACGTCCATTCTTCCATGCTAGCATAATGTAGATGGGTTGTCCTGTTGTGGGCAATGCCAGGTCGGGTGACCTTGTCTTGCTCATATGGGAACTGATTTTGGTTTGACTTCTACAGCTTGATGTCCTTCCTAACACAAAACCTCATTTACTGTGAGGGCTAAGTGCTTTTTTTACCATGGTGTCTACACAGCCACTTTACAATGTGGGCTGGGTGATATTTTGTCAACCACTTTGCAGTGGGTGGGGATGGGTACATATTTGGCTATATGCTTCAGCTTCGGCTTGTAGTCGGGTCTTTTGTATTACTTCATGATGCCAGAGGGCACCGTCCTGCGTCATCGCTTTTGAGAGGTGCAATTGGGCAAGGTCAGCTTTTATCACCTCATCCCGCGTCTTCCTGGATCTCCCCACTCCATGGCTTCCAGTGACATTTAGTGCTCTGCACCTTTTAATGCAGCTGTCATCCTTCATATGCATCTATATATATATACTCTATCAAATGGAAGAAGTATACTGCCATATATTGAAGATTACTACAATATCTAGGGAGCGAAGGACAATATATGCCAGACATTCCTACCAATGAATTGATGAGCTGGCTCCTGTGGTGGATACCTAAACATAGTAAGACCCTAGTGAGATGACTGAAAATGACCTACATAGATCAGATGTCTAGGGATGTTCAGGTAGGGATTAATGATCTCAAGAATGCCACGAAATAATAATATATATTAATGAACATTTATTATGGTGAAATATGTTGGAAATTATTCTCAGGTTTTGTATTGTAATCCACAAATACACTCTGTAGAATGTTCTACTTCATATTTGTCATTAAGGTTTCTTATAGAGACACAATCTTATTTTATTGGTGATGGTGGTGGATTGGCAGAATCAGTAGAGTGTCAGACGATATGCTTTGTGTCATATAGTTACAGCTCTTTATGTTCTGGGTTTAAAAAAGTACCAGTAATGCACTGGGGTTGATTTAAAAGTAGAAACATTTATTTAAAGTCTATAAAACAATGGATGGAATGCTTTCTGCCATATTTGTTCTGGTTCTCTGCTCTGGGTTTAAATCCTGCTGAGGTCAACTTTGCCTTTCATCCATTCAAGGTTGATAACAAAAAAGTACCAGTCTACCACTGGGGTCTGTTCTTCCTCTCTATATTTCTTTCTCACTTCCTCTCTCTCATTCTCTGGAAGAAATCACCTGTTCCAACCTGGTGAGTGAAGGGCTCCACCAAGTTTCAAATGTCCACAGTGACACCCCTATGACTCCATCAGTGCAAGAAAAACAAAACAAGATTGATGTGTTTATATGTGTTTATTTTACAAACACTAACTGGTTTATGTTTATATTTATGACAAAATATCCACATTTATGTGTAAATAAATACAATTTTATAACTTTAATATTTGTTGATGGTACTTTCATGACAGTTCAAATTATGACTTTTTTTAGAAATAATTCACATTTGAAAATACTTTACAACTTTCTTCTCTTGCCAAACAAAGGTTTAGGAGGACTCTTCAGCTCTGTCAAAGACATGACAACCTCTTTAGTACTGGTGCCACAATAAAATACAGTCAGTAGAATGTAGAATAACCACTGCCCCCTGGTTTGTAAAGACCTGTTCCACCCTTGCTAGCAGGGAAAGTTGACATTAAATGATGATCTATGATGTCATTGGTACCAAGCTGTTTCAGCTATTCCCTTGGACAACATTATATATAATGTGTATGTAGTATATATATAGTTTATATATTGTCTATATGTAGCATATACTTTATATATGCAGTATTTATATATAGTGTATATATTGTGTATATACTATACACTATATACATAGTATTTATATATATATACTCAGTAATAGAGAAGACCCGCCTTACCTAAATACAAAGTAAACCTTCTACAGTCAGTAGGCATCGCTAACAAAATACACCCCCGTCACATCACCCCCACCACCCCTTTCAATGTAAAGTTATGTTGGTGCCACAACATCCAGGCCGAAACAAATGAGGTCGTGTAGGTGTCACGACAAAAAAACACACAGTGCACGCCGTAATGTGGCCGTGTAGGCAACACGGTAAAAAACTCCCAGCCCCACACTGTAAATGTGGTTGGTGTTAGGAAGGGCATCCAGCCGTAGAAAACCCGCCAGACAGTCCTATGCTAGCAAGACAACCACTCTTGCCTCAAGTGGGAAAACTCCCGTCCAAACCCATGCAAGCGTGGAATATGGACGTTAAACGATGATGATGATATATATATAGTGTATATATTGTGTATATGTGCTACATACACTATATACATAGTATTTATATATATATAGTGTATATATTGTGTATATGTGGTACATACACTATATACATAGTATTTATATATATATATATAGTGTATATATATAGCATATACATATTATTTATATGTATATATATTGTGTATATGTAGCACACATATTATATACATAGTATTTATATAAATATATAGTGTATATTTTGTGTATATGTAGCACGTACACTATATACATATATATATATATAGTGTATATTTTGTGTATATGTAGCATGTACACTATATACATATTATATATATATATATATATATAGTGTATATGTAGCACATACACTATATACATATTATTTATCATTCATCATCATCATCATTTCATTTTACATTCACTTTTCCCTGCTTGCAAGGGTAAGACGGGAACTGATTCTGGCTTGATTTCTACAGCTGGATGCCCTTCCTAACACCAACCTCATTTACAGTGAGTGCTGGGTGCTTTTTTGCCGTGGCACCTCCACGACCACTTTACAGTGGAATGATAGGGACCCCAGTCCCTATCATCTCATTTCTACAGCTGAGTAAACTGGAGCAATGTGAAATAAAGTGTCTTGCTCAAGGAAACAACACATCACCCGGTCTGAGAATTGAACTCACAACCTTTCGATTGCAAGGCCAATGCTCTAACCATTAAGTCATGTGCCTCCACACATATATATATATATAGTGTATATATTGTGTATATGTAGCACATACACTATATACATATTATTTATATATATATATTGTGTATATTTTGTGTATCATCATTACATGTACTATCCATGCCTGCATGGGTTGGACGGGTCCTTCTTAGCATGACATCTCTCCACTAAATGCGCTCCTTCGTCATCTCCTCTTCCAGTCTTCACGATTTGAGTTAAGCTCTCACAACATTCCCCTTTCTCTTCAAATTGCTGGCCTTGAGTTAAAAGTAGAACATTTATTTAAAGTCTATAAAACAATAGATAGAATGCTTTCTGCCATATTTGTTCTGGTTCTCTGTTCTCTGAGTTTAAATCCTGCTGAGGTCAACTTTCTTTCATCCTTTCAAGGTTGATAAAAAACAATACCAGTCTATCACTGGGGTCTGTTTTACCTCTCTATATTTCTATCTCACTTCCTACCTCTTATTCTCTCTCCTCTGGAAGAAATCAACTGTTCAAACCTGGAGAGTGAAGGGCTCCACCAAGCTTCAAATGTCCAGTGACACCCCTATGACTACATCATTTAAAAAAAAAAAAAAACGTTCATGTGTTTGTATGTGTTTATTTAGTAAACCTTAACTGGTTTATATTTATATTTATGACAAAATATCCACATGTGTAAATAAAAACAATTGCATAACTTTAATATTTGTTGGATGGTACTTTCATGACAGTTGAAATTTTGACTTTTTAAAAAAATAATTCACATTTGAAAATACTTTACAACTTTCTTCTCTTTTTCTTGAGCCATTTATTTCTGAGAGGGTTGGAGGGGGTAGAGTCCTCACACACCCCTTCTAGGTCCTATGTGTGTGTAATTTCCTCTTTACACTACACACAATCAACAACATATCACACTGCACACGCACACACCACATCAAAACACCACAACACCACATACCACACCACAGACACATACAAACCAGGTAGTTATACCAACCCAGTATCTTGATTTTAGTGATTTTTTTTGTAATAAATCTCAACATCTCAAACCTTACTTAGCAAGTGGAGTGGAACTCATCACATTGGACCAGGAAAACAATGTTTCCATTGGTCTTTCCAATTGATGATATTGAATCGGATTAGAAAGAGAGAAAAAAAATAGAGAATATATTTAAGAGCCATTGACCTGCATCTTTGGTCAAGAAGGCCATTGGAGCGTCACTCAGAGAAGCTGATACAGCAGCCAGCTTGACAGCCGATATAGGTAGCACCAACAATTATCACTACCATTAACAAGAGGAAGGCAGCAACAGCAGCGGTGACATTAACAACAACAACATATATGTTTATACACCAAAATCTTACCAGCAAACACAACCACTACCATTAACAAGAGGAAGCCAACTCCATCATCAGTGACAATAACAACACATATGTTTTCAGGATTGAAAGACTCACCTTTAGCCACAAGGTTCTATGAGAAACTGCTAACATGCTCGCATGTGTGCGTGCTGAAGTCTGGGTCTATCCGCTGGGCACAACCCCCTGTTTTCTTTTTTGTATATTCATCCATTCATTCATTTATTTATTTGCTAACATTCTACCTTCTTGTGTCTGCCCCCTCTCCATGCACCCCTTCTTTTCTCTCTTGTCTTCTGATGCCTCCATATCTGATGTAGGTGAGCTATGAGGCCCTCTTATCAGCATTTTCCCTTCCACCCACACAGTTGTGCCTAGCAACTTGGCTGGTGACAACCAGCCACTCACCCCTGATGCCGCTTCATGCCCCCCAATCCTCTATCCCCTGCAGTCGACACCTGCAGCACCACGAATAGACGGGAGAGGGGCCGGAACTGATGGGGTGCGGCTGCTTCCACCACCTCACCTGTGTTTTCTTGACGCGTCAAACCTCCAGTGCCCTCGCAGCGTGGAGAAGCTGAAACTGTCTCTTCGCCTTGTCTGCCCAGCCACGGCCGTCTAGCACACCACCAGATGATACAACGAGCTTACCTGACGCCCAAGCCTCGCTTGGCTCAGGCGGTGCCGAAAGATCCCAGTCAGGATCCCGAGAGCCGATGCCCTCGCTTCCTCTTTTATGGTGATTATTTCATATTAAGGTGGACATTAATGTTTGTAAACAACATAAGGTGACTTATTTACCTTATAGTTGTTGTTTTATCTCCTGTATTATTAAATATTGAAGTGGTTGTTCAACATTTTACAGGACAGGAAAATATTATTTTAATCAGAAATCAGTGAATATTTAGTTTTTACTAACTTTTCTTGACTTTATATTTGGTCTTGACAACTAAAGTACATATTATTTCCTTTTCCACCACAACACAAACATTGTGAACTTTTCTATCTGAAGTGAAATATCTTGATTTATTACAACACCTACACACATATTTCTACACACACATCTCTCTACCCCCCCCCCCCCTCTCACTCTCTCTGATTGAATTATATAATATATGCTTGAATTTTCTTCGTCGAAAATCAGTCTTGGGCTGTCATATGTCTTATTACGTGTACCAACTGAATGCTATATTACAACTTTGTAGAAGAACAAAGCGGAGTTCTGCAGTCTTTTATGGACCCTTTCTATATTAGACTACATAGCATCTATTAACGATATCTACATTTCTTAATATATAAGTAAAAGCGGTGAGAATCCTTTATGTAAAGATCACTAGCTAGAAATATGTCTGAATATAGCTGTGAGATTTGCAGGAAAACTTTCCCTTCAAAACTGAATCTAACCTCACATGAGAAAATACACACAGGAGAAAAACCCTTCCAGTGTGAAATATTAAGGAAATCTTTCACTGATAATTCTAAACTTGTCATCCACATACAAAGTCATACTGGAGAAAAACCCTACCACTGTGAAATATGTGGAAATGTCTTTGTTAGAAGACCTATCTTGGAGTTCAGAAAAGAACACACACTGCTGAAAAACCCTTCCAATGTGAAATATGTGGAAATGTCTTTGTTAGAAGACCTATCTTGGAGTTCAGAAAAGAACACACACTGCTGAAAAACCCTTCCAATGTGAAATATGTGGAAATGTCTTTGTTAGAAGACCTATCTTGGAGTTCAGAAAAGAACACACACTGCTGAAAAACCCTTCCAATGTGAAATATGTGGAAATGTCTTTGTTAGAAGACCTATCTTGGAGTTCAGAAAAGAACACACACTGCTGAAAAACCCTTCCAATGTGAAATATGTGGAAATGTCTTTGTTAGAAGACCTATCTTGGAGTTCAGAAAAGAACACACACTGCTGAAAAACCCTTCCAATGTGAAATATGTGGAAATGTCTTTGTTAGAAGACCTATCTTGGAGTTCAGAAAAGAACACACACTGCTGAAAAACCCTTCCAATGTGAAATATGTGGATAATCTTTTTCACATGTTGCTAATTTTGTAAAACACAAAGGAATACACGCAGCGGAAAAAAATTTTCCATGTGAAATGTGTGGGAAATCTTTTTTTCAGAAGGTCCATCTTGGAGATCACAAAAGAATACACACAGGAGATAAACCTTCTTCCTGTGAAATATGTGGTAAATCTTTTTCTCGTGTTTCTAACCTTGTAGAACACAAAAGAATACACACTGGAGAAAAACCCTTCCACTGTAAAATATGTGGGGAATATTTTACTTATAATTCTAATCTTGTCATCCACATGTGGAGACATACTGGAGAAAAACCCTACCATTGTGAGAAAAACCCTACCATATGTGGGAAATCTTTTGCCTTGAGCTGTGTCTTGAAAAGATATAGAAGAAAACATAATGCGGAAAAACCTTCTTCATGCCAAATATGCAATCCTTCTCTTATACATCTCAACATATATATATGTCTGTGTGTATATATACCTCGCCCAAGCGGAAGAAATATACTCCCATATATCGAAGATTACCACAATAACTAGGGAGAAGAGGACAATATATGCTGGACATTGCTACTGAGGGTAGTATGACCTGATGAGCTGGCTCCTGTGGTGGATACCTAAACTAGTGGGATGACCGAGATTGACCTACATAGATCAGATGTCACAGGATGTCCAGCTGGAGATTAATGATCTCAGGAATGCCATGGAAGATTATGACATCTAAAAAAGGAGAGTAGAATTGTTGTGGCCAATCCACCTGACCTAATAAATGATAATGATAATAATATATATTAATGAACATTTATTATGGTGAAATATGCTGGAAATCATTCTCAGAGGTTTTGTATTGTAATCCACAAATACACTCTGTAGAAAGTTCTACTTCATATTATTTGTCATTAAGGTTTCTTATAGAGACACCTCATTGTTGAGGGTGGTGTATTGGCAGAATCAGTAGAGTGTCAGACGATATGCTTTGTGTCATATAGTTACATCCCTTTACATTCTGTAATTAAAATCTTGCTGAGGTTAGCTTTACCTTTCTTCCTCAGAAGTTCACTAAAATAAAGTACCAGTAATCCACTGGGGTTGATTTAATCAACTTTCTCCTTCCCTTACAATTGTGGCCTTGAGTTAAAAGTAGAAACAGTTATTTAAAGCCTTTAAACAATGGATGGAATGCTTTCTGCCATATTTGTTCTGGTTCTCTGCTCTGAGTTTAAATCCTGCTGAGGTCAACTTTGCCTTTCATCCATTCAAGGTTGATAACAAAAAAGTACCAGTCTACCACTGGGGTCTGTTCTTCCTCTCTATATTTCTTTCTCACTTCCTCTCTCTCATTCTCTGGAAGAAATCAACTGTTCCAACCTGGAGAGTGAAGGGCTCCACCAAGCTTCAAATGTCCACAGTGACACCCCTATGACTCCATCAGTGCAAGAAAAACAAAACAAAAGATGAATCTATTTATTTTATAAACCTTAACTGGTTTATATTCATATTTGTGACAAAATATCCACATTTAAGTTTAAATAAAAACAATTTTACAACTTTAATATTTGTTGGATGGTACGGTCATGACAGTTCAAATTAGGACTTTTTTAAACAATTAACATTTGAAAATACTTTACAACTTTCTTCTCTTTATCTTTACCCATTCCTGAGAGGGTTGTAGGGGGTAGAGTCCTCACACACCCCTTCTAGGTCCTATGTTTGTAAAGTTTCCTCTATATACTACACACACACAAAACCACATCACTCTGCACACACACACCACATCCCACACAACGGACATACATCATACCACACCACACCACATACAAACCAGGTAGTTATACCAACCCAGTATCTTGGTTTTTGTGATTTTTTTGTAACAAATCTCAACTTCCCAGACCTTAGCAACTGGAGTGGAACTCATCAGATTGGATATTAAATGATGAGCTGTGACATCATTGGTGTCAACCTGTTTCAGCCATTCTTTGGACAACATTATAGTGTATGTATGTAATATATATATATATATATATATATATATATATATATATATATATATGTAGTATATATATATATATGTATGTAGTATATATATATATATAGAGAGAGAGAGAGATTATATATATATATATATAGAGAGAGAGAGAGATTATATATATATGTTGATTTATGATGTATTATCTTAAGTCATGATAGGCAAACTGTAATATTATTATTAGTATATTTCTATCTAGCTAACTTGGTCATTTATAATACAAACATAAATATGAGGATATTTGTGTTTATCAAATATATTGATGTGTGTTAACCTATATTACACGGCTCAGAAATAATCTTTCTTCGAGCTATTTCATTGTAAATGATCGCCCGAGATTTGAACTCATTATTATTGATTTTTCACTGCTCCTTCGTCCCATACAAACGGCTGTTATTTCTAGCAGCACGAGTATGTGACTAGCTAGACACTGGATAACCGCATGAGGTTACCTCGTGCGCTAAATAGTCTTTCTAAATATTTTGAAGTGGAACATACCAATTTTTATAGTGCTTGCTGAGGAGATCAAAATGCGGTATTTTCTTCCGCTTTTTCATTATTCGAAACATATTTGGATTTTAAGGTTTAAACCTGTCTACGGAACGGGTTTGATTTTGAAATTTAAATTTGTCCAAGCACTACGGCCATTGCCAGTACAATTTGTCTTTGTTGATTTATGATGTATTATCTTAGGCAAACTGTAATATTATTATTAGTATATTTCTTTCTAGCTAACTTGGTCATTTATAATACAAACATAAATATGAGGATATTTGTGTTTATCAAATATATTGATTTGTGTTAACCTATATATATATATATATATATATATATAGAGAGAGAGAGAGATCATATATATATATAGAGAGAGAGAGGGAGAGATCATATATATATATAGAGAGAGAGAGATTATATATATATAGAGAGAGAGATCATATCATCATATATATATATATATTTGTGTTCAAGAGACTAGGTGGGTGGGGGCTGGTCTGCTAGATTCATTGTGGGTAAAAAACGATGTTATAAACCTTTCTGGGTGGGAAATGACAATGGGCTGGGTTGAGTAGTATGGTGGGATGGGGGAAGTAGAGAACACTATCAAGTGGCTAGGATAGAATCTAGGAGACAAGTGTACCTTGCAAGAAGGGAAGCAGGGGATAGAAAGTTCAAGCATTTTCTACAACACGAGGACCAAAAACGTGAGGTGTTCAGGATTGCTAAACAATGTGTCAAGGAAAATCGTGATATTGTCAGGGAGAAGTGTGTCCTTAATGATGATGGTGTACTTGCTCTCACTTTTACTGATAAGAAGATAGCTTGGAAGTGTCACTACGAGGGACTACTAAATGAGGAGAATAAATTGGTAAAAGATAGTCTGCCCCACATTGATCCAATAGAGGGACCAGCTGTGCAAGTTAAAGGTAGTACAGTATATAAGGCAATCAAAGCTATGAAGACAGGCAAGGCAGCTGGGCCTTTGGAGATAGTTGTTGAGATGTTGAAGGCATCTGGAATGGTGGGACATACTATGGTCACCCAGACAGTAAACCAAGTAATACAGAATGGGGTCATACCAAATGACTGGCGTAGCAGCATCATCGTTAACTGCTACAAGGGTAAAGGAGATGCCCTAGATAGGGGAAACTATAGAGGCATTAAGGTAGTTGACCAGGTCATGAAGGTCACAGAAAGAGTTATAGCACAACTAATCAGAGACAAAATTGATCTAGATGAAATGTAGTTTGGGTTCGTGTCAGGTAAAAGTACCACAGACGCTCTTTTCCTTGTACAACAACTACAGGAGAAGTACCTAGCTAAAAGTAAACCCCTATACTTAGCTTTCCTTGACTTGGAGAAAGCCTTAGACAGAGTCCCCAGTGGACCTTTAGAAAACTAGGAGTAGATGAATGGCATGTGAGAGCCATGTATAAAGAAACGGTGAGCAAGGTGAGAATTAACAATAAATATAGTGAAGAAATGATAGGAAGGAAGAAATAGAATGGGTACCAACAAAGATATTTATTTCTCTGTTGTTACGAGCCTCCCATTCTTCGCAGTAATCTCAGATAAATCATTGAAACTGCAGGTGGTCTGAGATCTGATGAATGTATTTTAATATGTGTGACCTCCTCTCACCCATTCTATTTCTTCCTTCCGATCATTTCTTTGAGTCAACTCACATCAAGCTGCTGACTTCTGTCCTTCGAGGTAATGTTTTACCCAACACAGCTTTGACGGTATTTTGCTGTTTAAACACCGAGTTTTTCCATTTTATATATATATGTAAAGGGTAAACAGAAATAACAACACAATCAGTACAGTATATGGAAGGAATATATTAGGTTAATGCTTGAAATAGCAGGAAGAGGGTCTTAACGTTTCAGATGCTAGTCCTTCATCAGAAGAAAGAATGACAAATTAGTTAAATTGAAGGGACGGGCAAGATGGAATTGGAAAACATATCTTTGGATAACAGGTCTATTCATGTTGACATCTCTTGGAAAACTGTTGATGCTGGCGTTTTGTGTAGGATATATTATTTGTTAAAGACTCACATTAATCCCCTATAATTTAATGAGCTCAAGGATTAGATTCCGGGTTCTTTATAAATCACCATATAGAGAGAAGTACACATAGAGATATGTGTTCAATCATAGGGGATTAAAAACCACCAGAGTGACGAACATATCAACTATGGAAGTAATGGTGGATACAAATCAATTAAAATAATATATTAAAGCGTAGTAACCATCTATTTATAACTATAACATCCAGACATGCTCAAATAAGAGTATATTTCGCTATAAAAGGGAAGAATATATATTGTAGATGTAGCTCATCGGCAGATACCTATCAATATGATCAACACTTCTAAAAATATATTAGATAACTAAGAAAACACACATGGTGTAGAGAAAAGACATGTTTTATAGCCCATGGTGGTGAATAGACCAAAAGACCGCTAAAAATATATATGATATGATATACGTCTGGAAATATATTTTTATCACATGTATGTTAATATACATATGAAAATTTAGAGCTGACTTAGCTGCTATTTCTAACATTTTCCACGTTACATATTTTTATTATTTGGCTGCCATTTCTAGCATTTGTATTTACCACACAGACTGAAACGTTTAACAAAGGGGAATAAATCTTTAAAGCCTTCGGTTTGATATTATCTCCCTTTGCCTGTAGAATTTATGATAGTAATCTAGACTAGAGATCCCCTCACTAAATGTTCTTATAACTTTCTTAATAACTTATTTTGTAATAAAATTTTGCAGAGATACGAATTACAGTTTATAGATTAACATTCTGTAACTGAAATTACAATATATCTTTACGTACAAATGTACTAAAGCTAGAAATTGCCAGGTAGGGTGTACAGTTTTTATCACATTTTATATTTGGTAAAATAAACTATTTTATCACAACAATATAAAGAAACAGGATATAGATTTGTTTGGTATTTCTAGCGTTGTTTATAACACACACACACATATATATATATATATATACATACATAGTCCTATATATGTATGTGTGTGTATATATATACATACATATATTTATGTTCTTTATACATACATACAAATGCATATATATATATATATATATATATATATATATATATATATATATATAGTGGAGAGAGAGAGGGAGAGATAGAGAGATTTCTTTATTTGCCAGAAGGACGCACAATAAAAGGGGACAATACAAAGACATGCCGGGGATTTTACATACACTCGTGTGAAAAAACAAACAAAAGAAAACAATTACAACAATCGAAATCCCCAATAGGGGGGAAACGCCACAAAAGGTTTGTTTAATACCCCGTAGATAGAACAACCCTCAACTCCAGGAGTATGTTGTGCAAGTGCTCCTTTCTTCCTTTTGCTCGCTTCTTTAACCTACAGGCTTATAAACAGAGAAGGCCCAATCACTCGGACCATTTTCGCTTCATTCACCCACCTTTCAGTAAATTTACTGGGGTGCAGTGCCTCCCTATCTACTCTGATTCTCCTTCTAAAGTGGCACCTAAAGAAGGGAATGAGTTGTTGTCCGGAGAGAAAGGCATCTGTCCTCAGTCCTCTTAATCTCGTCCACCATATAACTTCTTTCACCATAGCCACTGGAAAAGCGCCTCTCTTTCGTTTTTGAAAGAGGCTGGCGGTTTGATCCTTACTATGGACTCAGCAGTCAACTGGATTTGTGACATACGCGACAGCAGTTGTTCTGCATAGTTCCACAGGTCGGTTACGCCCGGGCAGTGTACAATTGCGTGCAGGACGGTTTCAATGTCCTGCGCGCATCTTGGACAGGTCCTCTTTGAAGGATCCCTGCCGGGGCGTCCGTGCCTGTAGATCTTGTCACGAACCGGTAGAGCTCCTCGGTAGCACTGCCAGGCCAGGGTCCTCTGGAAGTTGTCCATAGGTCCCGGGCGGAAGTCCTACCAAACAGACAGGTGAGCTCATCGTCTTCGACGCCCAGAGTCTCTCCGAGCACGACGTCGCCCTCGTAACGTACAATCCCTCTATAGAATGTCGAAGTGGAGTCTCCACTGATTGCTGTGCATGCTTGGCAGAGGACTGTGAGCGGCTGAGCGCATTCAATGTGCCAGGTGCCCATCGTTTTCGGCATTTTTTTGATCCAGGACAACAGCTCCGTTAGCGAGATGAGTTGCGGGAAAGCCTGTCTCACAAACGGTGCCCACACCGTTTGGGGGTCGGTGAGGAATACCTGGATATGCTGCAGCCTTAGCGCATGTTTGCGCATCATCAGCCACGACATTCCCACCTATATATATATATATAGATAGATAGATAGATAGATATGTATACTCGGTTTTGAATTTGTTTTTCAAGATTTTTTACCTGAAAACGGGTTGTAACAGATATTGTTATACTTTGGGAGGGTCATGCTGCCAATAAAAACACACGCACTTGTTGGTTTCACTTCAATTTATTAGTATTATTATTTGGCTAGTTTAATAACCAGATAGTTGTTTAGTTGTTGATTGTCAAAGATCTTTTGTCACACATTCTATCACCTCCTCAGTGACTACTTTTGTAGTTATTTTGTGTCTCTTCTTTTTTTGTACTACACCAACTTGTTTTTGTGAAAATTTGAAATGAAATCCAGCAGCTGTGTAGTTTTATTGGCAGCAGGACCCTTGCAATGTATACCAATATGTATATGTCATCAACATGTATATATAGTAAGGAAAATGTGAAGTTTGGTGTAGATGTTAAAAGTTCCTTTATTAACAAAGCTGTGATACACATTATAATGATAATCATGGTCACATGATTGAACAATCATGTGACCACGTGATATCATCAGACAGCAACTTTATGTAATAAAGTTACGTCTGTGAGGCAATCTAAAGACAAGGGAATGGACAGAAATGGCAAGGTTCGTAGATGTTTTCAGAAGGATATGATGTGACATTCAAACATTGTCTGGACTGATGCTAAGCCACTGCCTCCCTGTTTATGTTTCAGATAGAGGTGGTCTATGTCACTGTTGATGTGGAAACTTCCAGAACCAGTTAGAAGTTTTAGGGCTTTAGTATTATGGCTCAGATCTCATCTTCAGTCAAGTAGTCAATGATTGTTACTATTGTAATTTATTAGTCCCCAAATTTTTCGGACCACCTCCTAGATAATGTCTGGTAAATCCGAAATATTTAGGGACTGCTAAATTACTAAGGTAACAATCAGTCATACTGGCCCTTTTATTTTCTAATTCATCTCTCTCAATTCCCTTCTCACTTGTTACCTTGGTAACCCTAAGCCACTTACATTGAAGGGCTCCCTAAACAGACCCACCTTTCACTTTCATATTCTACAATGTATGAAGGTACATGGCTTTGTGGTTAGGGTATTTGTCTCATGATTCCCAGCAGTACATTGTGTCCTTGAGCAAGACATTTTATTTCACATAGCTCCAGTCCACTCAGCTGGTAAACATCAGTGGTACAGGGTGGCCCAAAAGTCACACAGGGGTCGCAACTGTTTATAATTATTTTATTTAATTATTCATAAGTAAAGTAGAGGTGTGACAAGGATTGACAAATACAAAATAATTTCCATTATGTCCTTTAAGTTGTGTCAACATTTCATACATCAATCTGTACAATTCAGGAAGTTAATAAAAACTAAAACCCCTGTATGACTTTTGGGCCACCCTGTACCTGTAATTCGAAAGCCCAACTTTGTCACATTCTGTGTCATGCTGAATCTCCCTGAGAACTACGTTATATATATATATATATAGATAGATAGATATATTTCTTTATTAGCCACAGGGGCACAAAAGAAGGGGACAAATACAAAGGGGGAAGTTTACATACAATAAAAACGTGTAAAATGTTATCACAGATGGAATTTAAAAGTTAGTCGATTTTCCCCAATAGAGGGAGACAGTTTATATGGGTAACACATACCCCCGAAAAAAAATGTGCAACCCTCATCTCCAGGAGTACGAAGAGCATGTACTCCTTTCCTCACCTCCTCCTTTTCCTCAACCTACAGGCTGATATAGAGAGAAGGCCCATTCACTCGGGCCATTCTCGCCACTTTCACCCACCTTTCATAAAACTTGCTGGGGTACAGCACCTCTCTCTCCATCCTGGGGTACAGCACCTCTCTCTCCATTCTGATTCTTCTTCCAAAGTGGTATTTGAAAAAAAGAATCAGTTGGCCGGAGAGAAAGGTGTCTGACCTCAGCCCTTTCAACCTTGTCCACCATACAACCTCTTTCGCCATAGCTATCACACAAAGGAAAACCGCCTCTCCTTCGTTTTTGAAGGAGGGTGGCGGTTTGATCATGACAATGGACTCGGTGGTCAACTGGATATTAGATAGATAGATAGATAGATGTGTGTGTGTGTATGCGTATATTCATATATATATATATACACACACACATATATATATATATCTTCAGCTGTATACATACATGTATGTGACTTTTCT
>OZ024757.1:6306135-6333635 GCA_964016885.1 Eledone cirrhosa | reverse complement strand
CACGTGTTGGTAATGACTGGGAAGCTTAGAGTGTGATGGGCCGGCATGGAGTAGGTAAGTGCAATAACAATGGCCTACTTCTGTTGCAGATGTGCACTGAGATGGATTTTGTTGTTGGGAACACGCTCTTTCAGCAGAAAGACAAATATAAGACAACTTGGATGCATCCACAACTCTTGTATGGAGAGCTTCGTGAGGGTAAGAGACCACCTCACAAGCCAAGGCTTCGATTCAAGGATTGTTTAAAGGGCTCGTTGAAAAAAACTGGTTTGATGATGGCTGGCTGGCAGATAGAAACTCTTGAAAGAGAAACTTGGCGTGGAATGGTGAATGGTGGGTCCATAATTTTGAGGACAGACGCATAGAGCACGAGAAGATCAAATGGGATGTGCGTAAGCAATGGCCTGGTGTATCTCTCGAAATTATCGGTCTCCATTGAGTTGAAGTGCCCTGAGTGTGGAAAAGTTTGCTTGGGCAAATCTGGTCTCAGGAGCCACAGTCGCAGCCATGTTCAAAGAGAACCAGTGAAGTTTGATCTCCACGGTTTTGTGAGGGTTCACGGGTAACCTGATGCAGGACCTCAAGCCAGAGAGATCCATAGTCGTCAGTGTGTGAAGGAGTGCAAGTCTCTAGCAGGCTTGAAAAGCCATATCCGAGCGTCCCACATCTGAATCTGATAAGAGATTGCAATACTCTTGGCAGAGTTTGTAGCCATCAAATATATATAATATATACATATATATATACATGCACACACATATATATATATACTTATATTATATACATATATACATTATATATATATATATATATATATATATATATATATATGAATAAAATGGTGAGCTGTGTGGTTGCAATTTTCATTATATATGTATCTATATATATAAAACTGAGGATGTCTGTGTGTCTGTGAGTTTGAATCCCTAAAACTCGAGAAGTACCCAACCGATTTTTTTCAAACTTTACATGTGTATT
The DNA here is from genome assembly GCA_964016885.1 of Eledone cirrhosa. Lineage (NCBI taxonomy): Eukaryota > Metazoa > Mollusca > Cephalopoda > Octopoda > Eledonidae > Eledone > Eledone cirrhosa. The sequence continues at coordinate 6,332,657 of OZ024757.1, read as the reverse complement.
ACTTATGTTTCAGGGAGTGTTATGCACATGAATTCAACTTTTTGATCCCCTAGGCCCGCATTAGGTGAAAAACTGCGTTTTTTCAGCTTATTAGGGATTGAGGCGTTACGTCAGACCGATTTCCCTGAAATTGTAACTATGTATTAGTCAGTCTCTTCTTCATACCGTAAGCAAAGAAAATCCAACTTGTTTATGGCCTAGGGCCTGCATTAGGTGAAAAACATCATTTTTTTCAGCTTTTTAGGGGATTTTTGAGGCGTTACGTCTAGCCGATTTTCCCAAAATTTCAAGGTATATTATGCACATAAAAAAAAATTCATTTTCTTGATCCCCTAAAAAAACCTGCATTTTTCATGCTTTAGGACAATCTTAAAGATTATCCAGCCATCAGAGTATTCGGTTTATTTTCTTTACATATTTCTTTACATATTGCCAGGCATGCACTTTTTCCATGATTAGTTCTGTTGACGGCCCGCGTTCCAAAATACCTTATCCTGTGCAACGCCGGGTACCACTGCTAGTATATATATATATGTGTATATATATATATATATATATATATATATATATATATATATATATATATATATTTTGGTAAACTGAATAGAAAATGGTGACAAATTGTTCACAGTGAAAAATAGTTTAATTAGGAATAAGTGATAATTAGTAATAGTATTGGTTAGTATTAAGTTTTGGTTTTAAGTTTTACCGGTTGCGCATTTCTAATGCTTTTCAAAAATAATTTTGAGATAGAGCGTCCGTGATGTTTGCTCTGATCTGTATATATATATATATATATATATATATATATATATATATATATATATAGACAAACAGTAGAAAGGAAAAAGATTTTTTCAGTAGAAATTGCTGAAGAGATTCTTTCAATGTAATTTCAAAACATTAATTTATTTATAAAGTGGATATTTCCACATTTAATAATGGCACTGGGTTCAGCATTATATACATTGTCAATTGTGGATTCTACTTTTGGCACAAGGCCAGCAATTATCCAGTACATTACTGGTACTTTATTATTTATACAAATAATAATTGTTTCTACTTTTGGCACAAGGCCAGCAATTACCCAGTACATTACTGGTACTTTATTTTTTATACAAATAATAATTGTTTCTACTTTTGGCACAAGGGCTGCAATTACCCAGTACATTACTGGTACTTTATTTTATCGACCCCGTAAGTCGATAAAATAAAGTACCAGTAATGTACTGGGTAATTGCAGCCCTTGTGCCAAAAGTAGAAACAATTATTATTTGTATAAATATGCAACTTAACGATATTATGTATATCCACAATTGACAATGTATATAATGCTGAACCCAGTGCCATTATTAAATGTGGAAATATCCACTTTATAAATAAATTAATGTTTTGAAATTACACTGAAATTTATACAAATAATAATAATTGTTTCTAGTTTAGGCACAAGGTCAGCAATTACCCCAGTACATTATTTTATCGACCCCGTAAGGTCAGCAATTACCCCAGTACATTATTTTATCGACCCCGTAAGTCCAGCAATTACCCCAGTACATTATTTTATCGACCCCGTAAGGCCAGGAATTACCTCAGTACATTATTTTATCGGCCCCGTAAGGCCAGGAATTACCTCAGTACATTATTTTATCGACCCCGTGAGGCCAGCAATTACCCCAGTACTTTATTTTATCGACCCCGTAAGGCCAGGAATTACCTCAGTACATTATTTTATCGACCCCGTAAGGCCAGCAATTACCCCAGTACTTTATTTTATCGACCCCCGTAAGGCCAGGAGTTACCCCAGTACTTTATTTTAGCGACCCCGTAAGGCCAGGAATTACCCCAGTACTTTATTTTATCGACCCCGTAAGGCCAGGAGTTACCCCAGTACTTTATTTTATCGACCCCGTAAGGCCAGGAATTACCCCAGTACTTCATTTTATCGACCCCGTAAGGCCAGGAGTTACCCCAGTACATTATTTTATCGACCCCGTAAGGATGAAAGGCAAAGTTAACCTCAACGGGATTTGAACTCAGTCTGTAAAGGGAGGTAACTGCTGGAAAGCATGGCGTCCGACCCTCTACCGATACTGCCAATCCACCCAATACAAAGGGGAAGAAAAATTAATTTTCACATAAATATTGAGAGAGGAGAATTGAGTTGTCTGTCTTGTCTGTTGTCTCTGTTAATTCTTTGGTTTTGACTGGTGTTGGGGGAGAGGAGTAGAAGGGGGGGGGGGGGGGGGGTAGAAGAAGGAGGAGGGGGAGAGGAGGGGGTGAGGAGGGGGAGAGGAGTAGAAGAATGAGGAGGCAGGGGATAGGTGTGGTGGCAGACTGTTGTGAAAGTCCCTTTCAAGAATTGCTACAAGGGCTGGGATTGGTTTGAAAGGTTGGATGACCTTAGAGTTCACCAGGGTGGGGGGTTCTAAAAGTATCTATCTTGGTATTTTATCTTAGAAGTAATCATTACAGAGTGTACTGGGTGTATTTTAGTGGGCAGTAATTCCATAAAGAACACAGTATAATCTGTGGACACAAGCCTTGCAGTGTGATTACAGGCAGGTTAATGGGAAAGATAGATTATATATGTGACATGATGTACATGAGAAGTGAGGACACAGACCACACATGAAATAGATTCCTACAACTGTCAAGGAGGCTCCCTAGAATTACAGATGACATATTTCAATATCTCGGTGATCAAGTTAACAGTGGAGGAAGAATCTCTAAAAGTGTAATACCCAGGATAAGGACAGGCTGGAAGAAGTTTAGAGTACTGTTCCATCTGTTGACAACAAAGGGCTTCTCTCTCAGAATGGAGGCTAGACTGCTTGATACTTATGTGTGGTCTGCAATCTACACCCCAGCCATGCCCCTTCCACTACCACTCCTTAGCTATTTCTCTCCATTAATACTCCTCACATTTCAAGCAGTTTTCTCATCTCAATGAAAGAAAAATATTGGGCTCAAAAGAAGTCTTCAGTTATGCCATGGTGTGGCAACCTCCCTACGGTTGGGCAAAGTGTAAATGAGAGTGAAATTAGGTATGAGAGGGATCAGATGCAGTATACAAGAGAGTAGATTACATTGGTATGGTCATGTGATGGGTATAAAGGATGACAGCTGTATAAAAATGTGCTGGGCAATCAAAGTTGATGGAAGTTATGAAGGCGGAAGACCCAGGAAGACCTGGGATGAGGTGATAAAAGATGACTTTGCACAATTGCAACTCTCAAAGACAATGACACAGGATAGAGATCTTCAGATTTATGCAGCAATACAGAAGGCCTGCTTTCCAACGTGCACGGACTCAAACATACATCTAGTAGGCCCCTCCTAACCACTATACTCCTTTCCAAACTCCCACACTCCCACTTCTGTACACACCACCTTTAGACTGTAAAGTGGTAGTGTACAAGTCACAACAAAAGCACCCAGTCCAATCTGTAAAGTTGATGTGTTGGTGTCATAACAAAAGGCACTCAGTCCACTCTGTAAAGTGGTTGCGTAAGTGTCACAACAAAGACATCCAGTCCACACTGTAAAGTGGTCATGTAGGTGTCACAACAAAAAGTACCAGTCATTATTGTAAAGTGGTTGTGTAGGTGTCATGACAAAAAGCACTCAGTCTACATTGAAATGTGGTTGTGTAGGTGTCACAACAAAAAGGACCCAGTCCACTCTGTTAAGTGGATGTGTAGGTGTCATAACAAAAAGCACACAGTTGACAATGTAAAGTGGTCATGTAGGTGTCATGACAGAGAGTAACCAGTCCACACTGTAAAGTAGTCATGTAGGTGTCATGACAAAAAGTACCCAGTCCACACTGTAAAGTGGTTGTGTAGGTGTCATGACAAAAAGAACCCAGTCTACATTGTAAAGTGGTTGTGTAGGTGTCATGACAAAAAGCACCTAGTCCTCACTGTAAAGTGGTCATGTAGGTGTCATGCCAAAAAACCCAGACCACTCTGTAAAGTGGTCATGTAGGTGTCACAAAAAAACACCCAGTCTACTCTGTAAAGTGGTCATGTAAGTGTCATGACAAATAGCACCCAGTCCACTCCCTAAAGTGTTTGTGTAGGTGTCACAACAAAAAGGATCTAGTCCACTCTGTAAAGTGGAAGTGTAGGTGTCACAACAAAAATACCCATTCTACACTGTAAAGTGGATGAGTAGGTTTCGCAACAAAAAGCACCCAGTCCATTCTATAAAATGGTTGTGTTGGTATCATGACAAAAGGCACCCAGTCCACTCTGTAAAGTGGTTGCGTTGGTGACACAACAAAAAGAACCTAGTCCACTCTGTAAAGTTGATGTGCTGGTGTCATGACAAAAAGCACCCAGTCATTATTGCAAAGTGGTTGTGTAGGTGTCACAACAAAAAACACCCAGTCCACACTGTAAAGTGGTTGTGTAGGTGTCATGACAAAAAGCACCCAGTCCACACTGTAAATGAGGGTGGCATTAGGAAGGACATCCAGCTGTAGAATAAGCTAAAATCAGTTTTGTACGAACAAGACATGGTCACCAGACTTGCCCACAACAAGACAACAAGTCTAACCCATGCTAGTGTGGAATAATGGATGTAAACCAGTGATGATGATCTACTCTGTCATATATATTGACATGATGATTCTGTCATGGAATTACAATAAACACGAGCCTGGTTGTGGAATACTCAGCCATAAACATATTATTTATGGTGTGTTAGTATATGTGTGTGTGTGTGGTAGAATGAATGTACATACGTGCTGTGTGTCTTCTCTAATATATCAATATGAAGAGAACACTTGACCTTACCTAATCAATGTTTTCTTCTAAGTCAAGATACAGATTTGTTTCACAATAAACAACTTTGATAACATTCTATTTAAGTTTTTATCTATATCAATCTGTCATCATCATCATCAACAACTTTTAACATGCTAGCTGGAGCTTAACTCTCCCAAAAAGCAACCAGTCCACCCAGTAAATTGGTCATGTAGGTGTCATGACAAAAGCACCCAGTCCACACTGTGAAGTGGTCATGTAGGTGTCACAACAAAAATACCCAGTCCACACTGTAAACTGGTTGTGTAGGTGTCACTACAAAAAGCACCCAGTCCACCCAGTGAAGTGGTCATGTAGGTGTCACAACAAAAATACCCAGTCCACACTGTAAAGTGGTTGTGTAGGTGTCACTACAAAAAGCACCCAGTCCACCCAGTGAAGTGGTCATGTAGGTGTCACAACAAAAATACCCAGTCCACACTGTAAAGTGGTTGTGTAGGTGTCATGACAAAAAGCACTGTCTACATTGTAATGTGGTTGTGTTGGTGTCACAACAAAAAGGACCCAGTCCACTCTGTAAAGTGGATGTGTAGGTGTCATGACAAAAAGCACACAGTTCACAATGTAAAGTGGTCATGTAGGTGTCATGACGGAGAGTAACCAGTCCACACTGTAAAGTAGTCATGTAGGTGTCACAACAAAAAGCACCCAGTCCACACTGTAAAATGGTTGTGTAGGTGTCATGACAAAAAGAACCCAGTCTACATTGTAATGAGATTGTGTAGGTGTCATGACAAAAAGGACCTAGTCCACTCTGTAAAGTGGAAGTGTAGGTGTCATAACAAAAAGCACTCAGTCCACACTGTAAAGTGGTCATGTAGGTGTCATGATGGAGAGTAACCAGTCCACACTGTAAAGTAGTCAGGTAGGTGTCACAACAAAAAGTACCCAGTTCACACTGTAAAGTAGTTGTATAGGTGTCATGAGAAAAAGCACCCAGTCTACACTGTAATGTGGTTGTATAAGTGGATGTGTAGGTGTCATGACAAAAAGTACTCAGTCCACTCTGTAAAGTAGTCATATAGGTGTCACAACAAAGCACCCAGTCCACACTGTAAAGTGGTTGTGTAGCTGTCATGACAAAAAGCACTCAGTCTACATTGTAAAGTGGTCATGTAGGTGTCATGACAAAAAGCACCCAGTCCACACTGTAAAGTAGTCATATAGATGTTCTGAGAAAAAGCACCCAGTCCACTCTGTTAAGTGGTTGTGTAGGTGTCATGACAAAAAGAACCCAGTCTACATTGTAATGTGATTGTGTAGGTGTCATGACAAAAAGCACTCAGTCTACACTGTAATGTAGTTGTGTCAATGTCATGACAAAAAGCACCCAGTACTCACTGTAAAGTGGTCATGTAGGTGTCATGACAAAAAGTACCCAGTCCACTCCCTGAAGTGTTTGTGTAGGTGTCACAACAAAGCACCCAGTCTACACTGTAAAGTGGTTGTGTAGGTATCATGACAAAAAGCACACAGTTCACAATGTAAGGTGGTCATGTAGGTGTCATAACAAAAAGTACCCAGTCCACACTGTAACGTGGTTGTGTAGGTGTCATGATGAAAAGCACTCAGTCTACATTCTAATGTGGTTGTGTAGGTGTCACAACAAAAAGGACCCAGTCCACTCTGTTAAGTGGATGTGTAGGTGTCATGACAAAAAGCACACAGTTCACAATGTAAAGTGGTCATGTAGGTGTCATGACGGAGAGTAACCAGTCCACACTGTAAAGTAGTCATGTAGGTGTCACAACAAAAAGTACCCAGTCCACACTGTAAAGTAGTTGTATAGGTGTCATGACAAAAAGCACCCAGTCTACACTGTAATGTGGTTGTATAAGTGGATGTGTAGGTGTCATGACAAAAAGTACTCAGTCCACTCTGTAAAGTAGTCATATAGATGTTCTGAGAAAAAGCACCCAGTCCACTCTGTTAAGTGGTTGTGTAGGTGTCATGACAAAAAGAACCCAGTCTACATTGTAATGTGATTGTGTAGGTGTCATGACAAAAAGCACTCAGTCTACACTGTAATGTAGTTGTGTCGATGTCATGACAAAAAGCACCCAGTACTCACTGTAAAGTGGTCATGTAGGTGTCATGACAAAATGTACCCAGTCCACTCCCTGAAGTGTTTGTGTAGGTGTCACAACAAAGCACCCAGTCTACACTGTAAAGTGGTTGTGTAGGTGTCATGACAAAAAGGACCCAGTCCACACTGTAAAGTGGTTGTGAAGGTGTCATGACAAAAAGCATCTAGTCCTCATTGTAAAGTGGTCATGTAGGTGTCATGACAAAAAGCACCCAGTCTCCACTGTAATGTGGTTGTATAAGTGGATGTGTAGGTGTCATGACAAAAAGTACTCAGTCCACTCTGTAAAGTAGTCATATAGGTGTCACAACAAAGCACCCAGTCCACACTGTAAAGTGGTTGTGTAGTTGTCATGACAAAAAGCACTCAGTCTACATTGTAAAGTGGTCATGTAGGTGTCATGACAAAAAGCACCCAGTCCACACTGTAAAGTAGTCATATAGATGTTCTGAGAAAAAGCACCCAGTCCACTCTGTTAAGTGGTTGTGTAGGTGTCATGACAAAAAGAACCCAGTCTACATTGTAATGTGATTGTGTAGGTGTCATGACAAAAAGCACTCAGTCTACACTGTAATGTGGTTGTGTCGATGTCATGACAAAAAGCACCCAGTACTCACTGTAAAGTGGTCATGTAGGTGTCATGACAAAAAGCACCCAGTCTACACTGTAATGTGGTTGTATAAGTGGATGTGTAGGTGTCATGACAAAAAGCACTCTGTCCACTCTGTAAAGTAGTCATATAGGTGTCACAACAAAGCACCCAGTCCACACTGTAAAGTGGATGTGTAGGTGTCATGACAAAAAGCACCCAGTCCACACTGTAAAGTAGTCATATAGATATCCTGAGAAAAAGCACCCAGTCCACATTGTAAAGTGGTCATGTAGGTGTCACAACAAAAGCACCCAGACCACACTGTAAAGTGGTCATGTAGGTGTCACAAAAAAGCACCCAGTCCACTCTGTTAAGTGGTTGTGTAGGTGTCATGACAAAAAACACCCAGTCCACTCTGTAAAGTGGTCATATAGGCGTCACGACAAAAACACCCAGTCTACTCTATAAAGTGGTTGTGTAGGTGTCATGACAAAAACACCCATTCCACACTTTAAAGTGGATGAGTAGGTTTCGCAACAAAATCACCCAGTCCACTCTGTAAAGTGGTCGTGTTTGTATCATGACAAAACGCACCCAGTCCACTCTGTAAAGTGGAAGTGTAGGTGTCATGACAAAAAGCACTCAGTCTACACTGTAAAGTGGTCATGTAGGTGACATGCAAAAAGCACCCAGTCCACACTGTAAAGTGGTTGTGTAGGTGTCATGACAAAAAGAACCCAGTCTACATTGTAATGTGGTTGTGTCGATGTCATGACAAAAAGCACCCAGTACTCACTGTAAAGTGGTCATGTAGGTGTCATGACAAAAAGTACCCAGTCCACTCCCTGAAGTGTTTGTGTAGGTGTCACAACAAAGCACCCAGTCTACACTGTAAAGTGGTTGTGTAGGTGTCACAACAAAGCAGCCAGTCCACACTGTAAAGTGGTTGTGTAGGTGTCATGCAAAATGCACCAAGCTACACTGTAAAGTGGTTGTGTAGGTGTCACAACAAAAGTACCCAGTCTACTCTGTAAAGTTTTTGTGTATGTGTCATGCAAAAAGCACCCAGTCCACCCTGTAAATGAGGTTGGCGTTAGGAAGGACATCCAGTTGTAGAATAAGCTAAAATCAGTTTTGTACGAACAAGACATGGTCACCTGACTTGCCCACAACAAGACAACAAGTCTAACCCATGGAATAATGGATGTAAACCAGTGATGATGATCTACCCTGTCATATATATTGACATGATGATTCTGTCATGGAATTACAATAAACACATGCCTAGTTGTGGAATACTCAGCCATAAACATATTATTTGTGGTGTGTTAGTATATGTGTGTGAGTGTAAGTTACCCTGTGTGGGTGTGTGGTAGAATGAATGTCACAAATTACAACAAAAGCACCCAGTCCACTCTGTAAAGTGGATGAGTAGGTTTCGCAACAAAAAGCACCCAGTCCATTCTGTAAAATGATTGTGTTGGTATCATGTCAAAAGGCACCCAGTCCACTCTGTAAAGTTGTTGCGTGGGTGACACAACAAAAAGAACCCAGTCCACTCTGTAAAGTTGATATTTTGGTGTCATGACAAAAAGCACCCAGTCATTATTGCAAAGTGGTTGTGTAGGTGTCACAACAAAAAGCACCCAGTCCACTCTATAAAGTGGTTGTGTAGGTGTCACAACAAAAAGCACCCAGTCCACACTGTAAAGTAGTCATGTAGGTGTCACAAAAAAAACACAGTCTACTCTGTAAAGTGGTTGTGTAGGTGTCATGACAAAAAGCACCCAGTCCACACTGTAAAGTGGTCATGTAGGTGTCATGACAAAAAGCACCCGGTCCACACTGTAATGTGGTCATGTAGGTGTCACAACAAAGCACCCAGTCCACTCTGTAAAATGGTCATGTAGGTGTCATGACAAAAAGCACCCAGTCTACACTGTAAATGAGGGTGGCATTAGGAAGGACATCCAGCTGTAGAATAAGCTAAAATCAGTTTTGTACGAACAAGACATGGTCACCTGACTTGCCCACAACAAGACAACAAGTCTAACCCATGCTAGTGTGGAATAATGGATGTAAACCAGTGATGATGATCTACTCTGTCATATATATTGACATGATGATTCTGTCATGGAATTACAATAAACACATGCCTGGTTGTGGAATACTCAGCCATAAACATATTATTTATGGTGTGTTAGTATATGTGTGTGAGTGTAAGTTACTCTGTGTGGGTGTGTGGTAGAATGAATGTACATACGTGCTGTGTGTCTTCTCTAATATATCAGTATGAAGAGAACATTTGACCTTACCTAATCAATGTTTTGTTCAAAGTCAAAATACAGTTTTGTTTCACAATAAACAACATTGATAACATTCTATTTAAGTTTTTGTCTATATCAATCTGTCATCATCATCATCAACAACTTTTAACATGCTAGCTGGAGCTTAACTGTCCCAAAAAGCAACCAGTCCACACAGTAAATTAGTCATGTAGGTGTCATGACAAAAGCACCCAGTCCACACTGTGAAGTGTTCATGTAGATGTCACTACAAAAAGCACCCAGTCCACACTGTGAAGTGGTCATGTAGGTGTCACAACAAAAATATACAGTCCACACTGTAAAGTGGTCATGTAGGTATCACAACAAAATGCACCCAGTCCACCCTGTAAAGTGGTTGTGTAGGTGTCACAACAAAAAGCACCCAGTCGACACTGTAAAGTGGTTGTGTAGGTGTCACAACAAAAAGGACCCAGTCCACTCTGTAAAGTGGTTGTGTAGGTGTCAGAACCAAAAGCACCCAGTCCACACTGTAAAGTGGTTGTGTAGGTGTCATGACAAAAAGCACTCAGTCTACATTGTAATGGGGTTGTGTAGGTGTCATGACAAAAAGCACCTAGTCCACACTGTAAAGTGGTCATGTAGGTGTCATGACAAAAAGCACCCAGTCTACACTGTAAGGTGGTCATGTAGCTGTCACAACAAATCACACAGTCCACACTGTAAAGTGGTCATGTAGGTGTCACTACAAAAAGCACCTAGTCCACACTGTGAAGAGGTCATGTCGATGTCACTACAAAAAGCACCCAGTCCACACTGTGAAGTGGTTATGTAGGTGTCATGACAAAAAGCACCCAGTCCACCCTGTAAAGTGGTTGTGTATGTGTCATGATAAAAAGCACCCAGTCCACACTGTAAAGTGGTCATGTACGTGTCACAAAAAAAGCACCCAGTCTACTCTGTAAAGTGGTCATGTAGGTGTCATGACAAATAGCACCCAGTCCACCCTGTAAAGTGGTCTAGTAGGTGTCGTGACAAAAAGCACCCAGTCCACTCTGTAAAGTGGTTTTTGTAGGTGTCATGACAAAAAGCACCCAGTCCACACTGTAAAGTAGTCATGAAGCTGTCACAACAAAGCACCCAGTCCACACTGTAAAGTGGTCATGTAGGTGTCGTGACAAAATGCACCCAGTCCACTCTGTAAAGTGGTTGTGTAGGTGTCATGACAAAAAGCACCCAGTCCACACTGTAAAGTAGTCATGTAGCTGTAACAACAAAGCACCCAGTCCACTCTGTACAGTGGTCATGTAGGTGTCATGACAAAAAGCAATCAGTCCACACTCTAAAGTGGTCATGTAGGTGTCATTTCAAAAAGCACCCAGTCCTCACTGTAAAGTGGTTGTGTAGGTGACATAACAAAAAGCACCCAGTCCACACAGTAAAGTGGTCATGTAGGTGTCGTGACAAAAAGCACCCAGTCGACACTGTAAAGTGGTTGTGTAGGTGTCACAACAAAAAGGACCCAGTCCACTCTGTAAAGTGGTTGTGTAGGTGTCAGAACCAAAAGCACCCAGTCCACACTGTAAAGTGGTTGCATAGGTGTCATGACAAAAAGCACTCAGTCTACATTGTAATGAGGTTGTGTAGGTGTCATGACAAAAAGCACCTAGTCCACACTGTAAAGTGGTCATTTAGGTGTCATGACAAAAAGCACCCAGTCCACACTGTAAAGTAGTCATATAGATGTTCTGAGAAAAAGCACACAGTCCACTCTGTTAAGTGGTTGTGTAGGTGTCATGACAAAAAGAACCCAGTCTACATTGTAATGTGATTGTGTAGGTGTCATGACAAAAAGCACTCAGTCTACACTGTAATGTGGTTGTGTCGATGTCATGACAAAAAGCACCCAGTACTCACTGTAAAGTGGTCATGTAGGTGTCATGACAAAAAGCACCCAGTCTACACTGTAATATGGTTGTATAAGTGGACGTGTAGGTGTCATGACAAAAAGCACTCTGTCCACTCTGTAAAGTAGTCATATAGGTGTCACAACAAAGCACCCAGTCCACACTGTAAAGTGGATGTGTAGGTGTCATGACAAAAAGCAACCAGTCCACACTGTAAAGTAGTCATGTAGGTGTCACAACAAAAGCACCCAGTCCACACTGTAAAGTAGTCATGTAGGTGTCACAAAAAAGCACCCAGTCCACTCTGTTAAGTGGTTGTGTAGGTGTCATGACAAAAAGCACCCAGTCCACTCTGTAAAGTGGTCATGTAGGCGTCACGACAAAAACACCCAGTCTACTCTATAAAGTGGTTGTGTAGGTGTCATGACAAAAACACCCATTCCACACAGTAAAGTGGATGAGTAGGTTTCGCAACAAAATCACCCAGTCCACTCTGTAAAGTGATCGTGTTTGTATCATGACAAAACGCACCCAGTCCACTCTGTAAAGTGGAAGTGTAGGTGTCATGACAAAAAGCACTCAGTCTACACTGTAATGTGGTTGTGTCGATGTCATGACAAAAAGCACCCAGTCCACTCCCTGAAGTGTTTGTGTAGGTGTCACAACAAAGCACCCAGTCGACACTGTAAAGTGGTTGTGTAGGTGTCATGACAAAAAGAACCCAGTCTACATTGTAATGTGGTTGTGTCGATGTCATGACAAAAAGCACCCAGTACTCACTGTAAAGTGGTCATGTAGGTGTCATGATAAAAAGTACCCAGTCCACTCCCTGAAGTGTTTGTGTAGGTGTCACAACAAAGCACCCAGTCTACACTGTAAAGTGGTTGTGTAGGTATCATGACAAAAAGCACACAGTTCACAATGTAAAGTGGTCATGTAGGTGTCACAACAAAAAGTACCCAGTCTACACTGTAAAGTGGTTGTGTAGGTGTCATGACGGAGAGTAACCAGTCCACACTGTAAAGTAGTCATGTAGGTGTCACAACAAAAAGTACCCAGTTCACACTGTAAAGTAGTTGTATAGGTGTCATGACAAAAAGCACCCAGTCTACACTGTAATGTGGTTGTATAAATGGATGTGTAGGTGTCATGACAAAAAGTACTCAGTCCACTCTGTAAAGTAGTCATATAGGTGTCACAACAAAGCAGCCAGTCCACACTGTAAAGTGGTTGTATAGCTGTCATGACAAAAAGCACTCAGTCTACATTGTAAAGTGGTCATGTAGGTGTCATGACAAAAAGCACCCAGTCCACACTGTAAAGTAGTCATATAGATGTTCTGAGAAAAAGCACCCAGTCCACTCTGTTAAGTGGTTGTGTAGGTGTCATGACAAAAAGAACCCAGTCTACATTGTAATGTGATTGTGTAGGTGTCATGACAAAAAGCACTCAGTCTACACTGTAATGTGATTGTGTCGATGTCATGACAAAAAGCACCCAGTACTCACTGTAAAGTGGTCATGTAGGTGTCATGACAAAAAGCACCCAGTCTACACTGTAATGTGGTTGTATAAGTGGATGTGTAGGTGTCATGACAAAAAGCACTCTGTCCACTCTGTAAAGTAGTCATATAGGTGTCACAACAAAGCACCCAGTCCACACTGTAAAGTGGATGTGTAGGTGTCATGACAAAAAGCACCCAGTCCACACTGTAAAGTAGTCATATAGATATCCTGAGAAAAAGCACCCAGTCCACATTGTAAAGTGGTCATGTAGGTGTCACAACAAAAGCACCCAGTCCACACTGTAAAGTGGTCATGTAGGTGTCACAAAAAAGCACCCAGTCCACTCTGTGAAGTGGTTGTGTAGGTGTCATGACAAAAAGCACCCAGTCCACTCTGTAAAGTGGTCATGTAGGCGTCACGACAAAAACACCCAGTCTACTCTATAAAGTGGTTGTGTAGGTGTCATGACAAAAACACCCATTCCACACTGTAAAGTGGATGAGTAGGTTTCGCAACAAAATCACCCAGTCCACTCTGTAAAGTGGTCGTGTTTGTATCATGACAAAACGCACCCAGTCCACTCTGTAAAGTGGAAGTGTAGGTGTCATGACAAAAAGCACTCAGTCTACACTGTAAAGTGGTCATGTAGGTGACATGCAAAAAGCACCCAGTCCACACTGTAAAGTGGTTGTGTAGGTGTCATGACAAAAAGCACTCAGTCTACACTGTAATGTGGTTGTGTCGATGTCATGACAAAAAGCACCCAGTCCACTCCCTGAAGTGTTTGTGTAGGTGTCACAACAAAGCTCCCAGTCTACACTGTAAAATGGTTGTGTAGGTGTCATGACAAAAAGAACCCAGTCTACATTGTAATGTGGTTGTGTCCATGTCATGACAAAAAGCACCCAGTACTCACTGTAAAGTGGTCATGTAGGTGTCATGACAAAAAGTACCCAGTCCACTCCCTGAAGTGTTTGTGTAGGTGTCACAACAAAGCAGCCAGTCTACACTGTAAAGTGGTTGTGTAGGTGTCATGCAAAAAGCACCAAGGCTACACCGTAAAGTGGTTGTGTAGTTGTCACAACAAAAGTACCCAGTCTACTCTGTAAAGTTTTTGTGTATGTGTCATGCAAAAAGCACCCAGTCCACACTGTAAATGAGGTTGGCGTTAGGAAGGACATCCAGTTGTAGAATAAGCTAAAATCAGTTTTGTACGAACAAGACATGGTCACCAGACTTGCCCACAACAGGACTACAAGTCTAACCCACGCTAGTTTGGAATAATGGATGTAAACCAGTGATGATGATCTACTCTGTCATATATATTGACATGATGATTCTGTCATGGAACTACAATAAACACATGCCTAGTTGTGGAATACTCAGCCATAAACATATTATTTCTGGTGTGTTAGTATATGTGTGTGAGTGTAAGTTACTCTGTGTGGGTGTGTGGTAGAATGAATGTCACAAATTACAACAAAAGCACCCAGTCCACTCTGTAATGTGGATGAGTAGGTTTCGCAACAAAAAGCACACAGTCCATTCTATAAAATGGTTGTGTTGGTATCATGACAAAAGGCACCCAGTCCACTCTGTAAAGTGGTTGCGTTGGTGACACAACAAAAAGCACCCAGTCCACTCTATAAAGTGGTTATGTAGGTGTCACAACAAAAAGCACCCAGTCCGCACTGTAAAGTAGTCATGTAGGTGTCACAAAAAAAACACAGTCTACTCTGTAAAGTGGTTGTGTAGGTTTAATGACAAAAAGCACCCAGTCCTCACTGTAAAGTGGTCATGTAGGTGTCATGACAAAAAGCACCCAGTCCACACTGTAAAGTGGTTGTGTAGGTGTCACAACAAAGCACCCAGTCCACTCTGTAAAATGGTCATGTAGGTGTCATGACAAAAAGCACCCAGTCTACACTGTAAATGAGGTTGGCATTAGGAAGGACATCCAGCTGTAGAATAAGCTAAAATCAGTTGTGTACAAACAAGACATGGTCACCAGACTTGCCCACAACAAGACAACAAGTCTAACCCATGCTAGTGTGGAATAATGGATGTAAACCAGTGATGATGATCTACTCTGTCATATATATTGACATGATGATTCTGTTATGGAATTATCAAAAACACAAGCCTGGTTGTGGAATACTCAGCCATAAACATATTATTTGTGGTGTGTTAGTATATGTGTGTGAGTGTAAGTTACTCTGTGTGGGTGTGTGGTAGAATGAATGTACATAAGTGCTGTGTGTCTTCTCTAATATATCAATATGAAGAGAACACTTGACCTTACCTAATCAATGTTTTCTTCTAAGTCAAGATACAGATTTGTTTCACAATAAACAACATTGATAACATTCTATTTAAGTTTTTATCTATATCATTCTGTCACCATCATCATCAACAACTTTTAACATGCTGGAGCTTAACTCTCCCAAAAAGCAACCAGTCCACCCAGTAAATTGGTCATGTAGGTGTCATGACAAAAGCACCCAGTCCACACTGTGAAGTGGTCATGTAGGTGTCACAACAAAAATACCCAGTCCACACTGTAAACTAGTTGTGTAGGTGTGACTACAAAAAGCACCCAGTCCACCCTGTGAAGTGGTCATGTAGGTGTCACAACAAAAATACCCAGTCCACACTGTAAAGTGGTTGTGTAGGTGTTATGACAAAAAGCACTCAGTCTACATTCTAATGTGGTTGTGTTGGTGTCACAACAAAAAGGACCCAGTCCACTCTGTTAAGTGGATGTGTAGGTGTCATGACAAAAAGCACACAGTTCACAATGTAAAGTGGTCATGTAGGTGTCATGACGGAGAGTAACCAGTCCACACTGTAAAATAGTCATGTAGGTGTCACAACAAAAAGCACCCAGTCAAACACTGTAAAGTGGTTGTGTAGGTGTCATGACAAAAAGCACCCAGTCTACACTGTAATGTGGTTGTGTCGATGTCATGACAAAAAGCACCCAGTACTCACTGTAAAGTGGTCATGTAGGTGTCATGACAAAAAGTACCCAGTCCACTCCCTGAAGTGTTTGTGTAGGTGTCACAACAAAGCACCCAGTCTACACTGTAAAGTGGTTGTGTAGGTGTCACAACAAAGCAGCCAGTCCACACTGTAAAGTGGTTGTGAAGGTGTCATGACAAAAAGCACACAGTTCACACTGTAAAGTAGTCATGTAGGTGTCACAACAAAAAGTACCCAGTCCACACTGTAAAGTGGTTGTATAGGTGTCATGACAAAAAGCACCCAGTCTACACCGTAATGTGGTTGTATAAGTGGATATGTAGGTGTCATGACAAAAAGTACTCAGTCCACTCTGTAAAGTAGTCATATAGGTGTCACAACAAAGCACCCATTCCACACTGTAAATGATGTTGGCGTTAGGAAGGACATCCAATTATAGAATAAGCTAAAATCAGTTTTGTACGAACAAGACATGGTCACCAGACTTGCCCACAACAAGACAACAAGTCTAACCCATGCTAGTGTGGAACAATGGATGTAAACCAGTGATGATGATCTACTCTGTCATATATATTGACATGATGATTCTGTCATGGAATTACAATAAACACATGCCTAGTTGTGGAATACTCAGCCATAAACATATTATTTGTGGTGTGTTAGTATGTGTGTGAGTCTAAGTTACTCTGTTTGGGTGTGTGGTGGAATGAATGTCACAAATTACAACAAAAGCACCCAGTCTACTCTGTAATGTTGATGAGTAGGTTTCGCAACAAAAAGCACACAGTCCATTCTATAAAATGGTTGTGTTGGTATAATGACAAAAGGCACCCAGTCCACTCTGTAAAGTGGTTGCGTTGGTGACACAACAAAAAGAACCCAGTCAACTCTGTAAAGTTGATGTGCTGGTGTCATGACAAAAAGCACCCAGTCATTATTGCAAAGTGGTTGTGTAGGTGTCACAACAAAAAGCACCCAGTCCACTCTATAAAGTGGTTGTGTAGGTGTCACAAGAAAAAGCACCCAGTCCACACTGTAAGGTAGTCATGTAGGTGTCACAAAAAAAACACAGTCTACTCTGTAAAGTGATTGTGTAGGTGTCACAACAAAGCACCCAGTCTACACTGTAAAGTGGTCATGTAGGTGTCATTTCAAAAAGCACCCAGTCCTCACTGTAAAGTGGTTGTATAGGTGTCAGAACCAAAAGCACCTAGTCCACACTGTAAAGTGGTCATGTAGGTGTCATGACAAAAAGCACCCAGCCCACCCTGTAAAGTGGTTGTGTAGGTGTCATGTCAAAAAGCACCCAGTCTACACTGTAGAGTAGTCATGTAGCTGTCACAACAAAGCACCCAGTCCACACTGTAAAGTGGTCATGTAGGTGTCATGATAAAAAGCACCCAGTCCACACAGTAAAGTGGTCATGTAGTGGTCACAAAAAAAGCACCCAGTCTACTCTGTAAAGTGGTCATGTAGGTGTCATGACAAATAGTACCCAGTCCACACTGTAAAGTGGTCATATAGGTGTCGTGACAAAAAGCACCCAGTCCACTCTGTAAAGTGGTTGTGTAGGTGTCATGTCAAAAAGCACCCAGTCCACACTGTAAAGTAGTCATGTAGCTGTCACAACAAAGCACCCAGTCCACACTGTAAAGTGGTCATGTAGGTGTCATGACAAAAAGCACCCAGTCCAAACTCTAAAGTGGTCATGTAGGTGTCATTTCAAAAAGCACCCAGTCCTCACTGTAAAGTGGTCATGTAGGTGTCATGACAAAAAGCACCCAGTCCTCACTGTAAAGTGGTTGTGTAGGTGTCGTGACAAAAAGCACCCAGTCGACACTGTAAAGTAGTTGTGTAGGTGTCACAACAAAAAGGACCCAGTCCACTCTGTAAAGTGGTTGTGTAGGTGTCAGAACCAAAAGCAACCAGTCCACACTGTAAAGTGGTTGCATAGGTGCCATGACAAAAAGCACTCAGTCTACATTGTAATGAGGTTGTGTAGGTGTCATGACAAAAAGCACCTAGTCCACACTGTAAAGTGGTCATGTAGGTGTCATGACAAAAAGCATCCAGTCCACACTGTAAAGTGGTCATGTAGGTGTCATGACAAAAAGCACCCAGTCCTCACTGTAAAGTGATCATGTAGGTGTCATGTCAAAAAGCACCCAGTCCACGCTGTAAAGTGGTTGTGTAGGTGTCATGATAAAAAGCACCCAGTCCAGACAGCAAAGTGGTCATGTAGGTGTCACAAAAAAAGCACCCAGTCTACTCTGTAAAGTGGTCATGTAGGTGTCATGACAAATAGCACCCAGTCCACCCTGTAAAGTGGTCATGTAGGTGTTGTGACAAAAAGCACCCAGTCCACTCTGTAAAGTGGTTGTGTAGGTGTCATGACAAAAAGCACCCAGTCCACACTGTAAAGTAGTCATGTAGCTGTCACAACAAAGCACCCAGTCCACACTGTAAAGGGGTCATGTAGGTGTCATGACAAAAAGCACCCAGTCTACACTGTAATGTGGTCATGTAGGTGTTATGACAAAAAGCACCCAGTCCACCCTGTAAAGTGGTTGTGTAGGTGTCACAACAAAAAGGACCCAGTCCACTCTGTAAAGTGGTTGTGTAGGTGTCAGAACCAAAAGCACCCAGTTCACACTGTAAAGTGGTTGTGTAGGTGTCATGACAAAAAGCACTCAATCTACATTGTAATGTGGTTGTGTAGGTGTCATGATAAAAAGCACCCAGTCCACACAGTAAAGTGGTCATGTAGGTGTCGTGACAAAAAGCACCCAGTCCACTCTGTAAAGTGGTTGTGTAGGTGTCATGCAAAAAGCAGCCAGTCCACACTGTAAAGTAGTCATGTAGCTGTCACAACAAAGCACCCAGTCCACACTGTAAAGTGGTCATGTAGGTGTCATTTCAAAAAGCACCCAGTCCTCACTGTAAAGTAGTCATGTAGGTGTCATGACAAAAAGCACCCAGTCCTCACTGTAAAGTGGTTGTGTAGGTGTCATAACAAAAAGCACCCAGTCCACACTGTAAAGTGGTCATGTAGGTGTCACCAAAAAAGCACCCAGTCTACTCAGTAAAGTGGTCATGTAGGTGTCGTGACAAAAAGCACCCAGTTCACTCTGTAAAGTGGTTGTGTAGGTGTCATTACAAATAGCACCCAGTCCACACTGTAAAGTGTCATGTACGTGTCATGACAAAAAGCACCCAGTCTACACTGTAATGTGGTTGTGTAGACGTCATGATAAAAAGGACCCACTACTCACTGTAAAGTGGTCATGTAGGTGTCATGATAAAAAGCACCCAGTCTACACTGTGAAGGTGTCATGTAGGTGTGATGACAAAAAGCACCCAGTCTACACTGTAATGTGGTCATATAGGTGTCACAATAAAAGCACCCAGTCTACTCTGTAAAGCGGTCATGTAGGTGTCATGACAAAAAGAACCCAGTCCACTCCCTAAAGTGTTTGTGTAGGTGTCACAACAAAGCACCCAGTCCACACTATAAAGTGGTTGTGCAGGTGTCATTTCAAAAAGCACCAAGTCTACACTGTAAAGTGGATGTGTAGGTGTCATTTCAAAAAGCACCAAGTCCACACTGTAAAGGGGTTGTGTAGGTGTCATGACAAAAAGCACCCGGTCTCCTCTGTAAAGTGGTCGTGTAGGTCTCATGACAAAAAGCACCCAGTCCACACTGTAAAGTGTTTGTATAGGTGACATGACAAAAAGCACCCAGTCCACACTGTAAAGTAGTCATGTAGATGTCCGGAGAAAAAGCACCCAGACCACACTGTAAAGTGGTCATGTAGGTGTCACAACAAAAGCACCCAGTCCACACTGTAAAGTGGTCATGTAGGTGTCACAAAAAAGCACCCAGTCCACTCTGTTAAGTGGTTGTGTATGTGTCATGACAAAAAGCACCCAGTCCACTCTGTAAAGTAGTCATGTAGGTGTCACGACAAAAACACACAGTCTACTCTATAAAGTGGTTGTGTAGGTGTCATAACAAAAATACCCATTCCACACTGTAAAGTGGATGAGTAGGTTTCGCAACAAAAAGCACCCATTCCGATCTGTAAAGTGGTTGTGTTGGTGTCACAACAAAAAGAACCCAGTCCACTCTGTAAAGTTGATGTGCTGGTGTCATGACAAAAAGCACCCAGTCATTATTGCAAAGTTGTTGTGTAGGTGTCACAACAAAAAGCACCCAGTCCACTCTATAAAGTGGTTGTGTAGGTGTCACAACAAAAAGCACCCAGTCCACACTGTAAAATAGTCATGTAGGTGTCACAAAAAAAACACAGTCTACTCTGTAAAGTGGTCATGTAGGTGTCATGACAAAAAGCACCCAGTCCACACTGTAAAGTGGTCATGTAGGTGTCACAAAGAAAACACAGTCCACACTGTAAAGTGGTCATGTAGGTGTCTTGACGAAAAGAACCCAGTTTACATTGTAATGTGATTGTGGAGGTGTCATGAAAAAAGCACCCAGTCAACACACTAAAGTGGTTGTGTAGGTGTCATGACAAAAAGCACCCGGTCCACACTGTAAATGAGGGTGGCATTAGGAAGGACATCCAGCTGTAGAATAAGCTAAAATCAGTTTTGTACGAACAAGACATGGTCACCTGACTTGCCCACAACAAGACAACAAGTCTAACCCATGCTAGTGTGGAATAATGGATGTAAACCAGTGATGATGATCTACTCTGTCATATATATTGACATGATGATTCTGTCATGGAATTACAATAAACACATGTATGGTTGTGGAATACTCAGCCATAAACATATTATTTGTCGTGTGTTAGAATATGTGTGTGAGTGTAAGTTACTCTGTGTGTGTGTGTGGTAGAATGAATGTCACAAATCACAACAAAAGCACCCAGTCCACTCTGTAAAGTGGATGAGTAGGTTTCGCAACAAAAAGCACCCAGTCCATTCTGTAAAATGGTTGTGCTGGTATCATGTCAAAAGGCACCAAGTCCACTCTGTAAAGTGGTTGCGTTGGTGACACAACAAAAAGAACCCAGTCCACTCTGTAAAGTTGATATTTTAGTGTCATGACAAAAAGCACCCAGTCATTTTTGCAAAGTGGTTGTGTAGGTGTCATGACAAAAAGCACGCAGTCTACATTGTAATGTGGTTGTGTAGGTGTCATGACGGAGAGTAACCAGTCCACACTGTAAAGTAGTCATGTAGGTGTCACAACAAAAAGTACCCAGTCCACACTGTAAAGTGGTTGTGTAGGTGTCATGACAAAAAGCACCTAGTCCTCACTGTAAAGTGGTCATGTAGGTGTCATGACAAAAAGCACACAGTCTACACTGTAATGTGGTTGTATAACTGGATGTGTAGGTGTCATGACAAAAAGCACTCAGTCCACTCTGTAAAGTAGTCATGTAGGTCTCACAACAAAGCACCCAGTCCACACTGTAAAGTGGATGTGTAGGTGTCATGACAAAAAGCACCCAGTCCACACTGTAAAGTAGTCATATAGATGTCCTGAGAAAAAGCACCCAGTCCACACTGTAAAGTGGTCATGTAGGTGTCACGACAAAAGCACCCAGTCCACACTGTAAAGTGGTCATGTAGGTATCACAAAAAAGCACCCAGTCCACTCTGTTAAGTGGTTGTGTAGGTGTCATGACAAAAAGCACCCAGTCCACTCTGTAAAGTGGTCATGTAGGTGTCACGACAAAAGCACCCAGTCCACTCTGTAAAGTGGTCATGTAGGTGTCACGACAAATCACCCAGTCCACACTGTAAAGTGGTTGTGTAGGTGTCATGACAAAAAGCACTCAGTCTACACTGTAACGTGATCATGTAGGTGACATGACAAAAAGCACACAGTCCACACTGTAAAGTGGTCATGTAGGTGACATGACAAAAAGCACCCAGTCCACACTGTAAAGTGGTTGTTTAGGTGTCATGACAAAAAGAACCCAGTCAACATTGTAATGTTATTGTGTAGGTGTCATGACAAATGGCACCCAGTCCACTCTGTAAAGTAGTCATATAGATGTCCTGAGAAAAAGCACCCAGTCCACATTGTAAAGTGGTCATGTAGTTGTTACAACAAAAGCACCCAGTCCACACTGTAAAGTGGTCCTGTAGGTGTCATGACAAAAAGCACTCAGTCTACACTGTACTGTGGTTGTGTCGATGTCATGACAAAAAGCACCCAGTACTCACTGTAAAGTGGTCATGTAGGTGTCATGACAAAAAGTACCCAGTCCACTCCCTGAAGTGTTTGTGTAGGTGTCACAACAAAGCACCCAGTCTACACTGTAAAGTGGTTGTGTAGGTGTCACAACAAAGCAGCCAGTCCACACTGTAAAGTGGTTGTGTAGGTGTCACAACAAAGCAGCCAGTCCACACTGTAAAGTGGTTGTGTAGGTGTCATGCAAAAAGCACCAAGGCTACACTGTAAAGTGGTTGTGTAGGTGTCACAACAAAAGTACCCAGTCTACTCTGTAAAGTTTTTGTGTATGTGTCATGCAAAAAGCACCCAGTCCACACTGTAAATGAGGTTGGTGTTAGGAAGGACATCCAGTTGTAGAATAAGCTAAAATCAGTTTTGTACGAACAAGACATGGTCACCTGACTTGTCCACAACAAGACAACAAGTCTAACCCATGCTAGTGTGGAATAATGGATGTAAACCAGTGATGATGATCTACCCTGTCATATATATTGACATGATGATTCTGTCATGGAATTACAATAAACACATGCCTAGTTGTGGAATACTCAGCCATAAACATATTATTTATGGTGTGTTAGTATATGTGTGTGAGTGTAAGTTACCCTGTGTGGGTGTGTGGTAGAATGAATGTCACAAATTACAACAAAAGCACCCAGTCCACTCTGTAAAGTGGATGAGTAGGTTCCACAACAAAAAGCACCCAGTCCATTCTGTAAAATGGTTGTGTTGGTATCATGTCAAAAGGCACCCAGTCCACTCTGTAAAGTGGTTGCGTTGGTGACACAACAATAAGAACCTAGTCCACTCTGTAAAGTTGATGTGCTGGTGTCATGACAAAAAGAACCCAGTCATTATTGCAAAGTGGTTGTGTAGGTGTCACAACAAAAAGCACCCAGTCCACACTGTAAAGTGGTTGTGTAGGTATCATGCAAAAAGCACCCAGTCCACACTGTAAATGAGGGTGGCATTAGGAAGGACATCCAGCTGTATGGTTGTGGAATACTCAGCCATAAACATATTATTTGTGGTGTGTTAGTATATGTGTGTGAGTGTAAGTTACTCTGTGTGTGTGTGTGTGGTAGAATGAATGTACATACGTGCTGTGTGTCTTCTCTAATATATGAAGAGAACACTTGACCTTACCTAATCAATGTTTTCTTCTAAGTCAAGATACAGATTTGTTTCACAATAAACAATATTGATAACATTCTATTTAAGTTTTTATCTATATCATTCTGTCATCATCATCATCAACAACTTTTAACATGCTAGCTGGAGCTTAACTGTCCCAAAAAGCAATCAGTCCACCCAGTAAATTGGTCATGTAGGTTTCATGACAAAAGCACCCAGTCAACACTGTGAAGTGGTCATGTAGGTGTCACAACAAAAATACCCAGTCCACACTGTAAACTGGTCGTGTAAGTATCACTACAAAAAGCACCCAGTCCACCCTGTGAAGTGACCATGTAGGTGTCACAACAAAAAGTACCCAGTCCACACTGTATAGTGGTTGTGTAGGTGTCATGACAAAAAGCACTCAGTTCACACTGTAAAGTGGTCATGTAGGTGTTATGACGTAGAGTAACCAGTCCACACTGTAAAGTAGTCATGTAGGTGTCAACAAAAAGTACCCAGTCCACATTGTAAAGTGGTTGTGTAGGTGTCATGACAAAAAGCACTCAGTCTACACTGTAATGTGGTTGTGTAGGTGTCACAACAAAAAGGACCCAGTCCACACTGTAAAGTGGTCATGTAGGTGTCATGACAAAAAGAACCTAGTCTACACTGTAAAGTGGTCATGTAGGTGACATGACAAAAAGCACCCAGTCCACACTGTAAATTGGTCATGTTGGTGTCATGACAAAAAGCACCCAGTCCACACTGTAAAGTGGTCATGTAGGTGTCATGCCAAAAAACCCAGACCACTCTGTAAAGTGGTCATGTAGGTGTCATCACAAAAAAAGCACCCAGTCCACACTGTAAATTGGTCATGTTGGTGTCATGACAAAAAGCACCCAGTCCACACTGTAACGTGGTTGTGTAGGTGTCATGACAAAAAGCACTCAGTCCACACTGTAAAGTGGTCATGTAGGTGTCATGACAAAAAGCACCCAGTCCACACTGTAACGTGGTTGTGTAGGTGTCATGACAAAAAGCACCCAGTCCACACTGTAAAGTGGTCATGTAGGTGTCTTGACAAAAAGCACCCAGTCTACACTGTAACAATACAAGGACTTTGCTTCTCCTTTTTATTTTTATTTTTCTGCACACATACTTTTTTATTATATACCAAAAATACCTTACCACTACAACCACCATAATACTCTTACTTACCCGCTTAAAGTGCTTGTATTACACCCTACCACACAATAATCATATATAAATGGGACACACTTGCATGCCCCCACGTGTAACAAATATATACACTAACTACTACATCTGACTAACAAACTATCCTCTTGCATTATCTGTGTTAACTGCCGAATGTATTTTAATTTTGTTTTAATTTTAATTTTGATTTGATTTTGAATTTGAATTGCTATACAGAAATAATATAGTATAATATATGTCACTCCACTGTCAAGCATGTTCTACAACGTGAGGACCAAAAACGTGAGGTTTTCAGGATTGCTAGGCAATGTGTCAAAGAAAACAGTAATATTGTCGGGGAGAAGTGTGTACTAAACGATGACGGTGTACTTGCCATCACCGACGCCGATAAGAAGGTAGCTTGGAAGTGTCACTATGAAAGGCTACTAAATGAGGAGAATAAATGGGAGAAAGACAGTCTCCCCCACATCGACCCAATAGAGGGACCAGCAGTGTTAGTCGAGGGTAGTATAATAAGTAAGGCAATCAAAGATATGAAGACGGGCAAGGCGGCTGGGCCTTCGGAAATATTTGCCGAGATGCTGAAGGCATCTGGTACGGTGGGACACACCATGGTCACCCGGATAGTTAACCAAGTCGTACAGCATGGGGTTGTTCCGAAGGACTGGCGTAGCAGCATCATCATTAACTGTTATAAGGGTAAAGGAGATGCCCTAGATAGGAGTAACTATAGAGGCATTAAATTAATCGACCAGGTCATGAAGGTCGCGGAAAAAGTAATAGCGCAACTAATCAGAGAGCGAATTGATCTAGATGAAATGCAGTTCGGGTTTGTGTCAGGAAAAAGTACCACAGACGCTCTTCTCATTGTACGACAACTACAGGAGAAGTACCTAGCTAAAAGTAAACCCCTATACTTAGCTTTCGTCGACTTGGAGAAGGCCTTCGACAGAGTCCCCCGTTACATTATCTGGTGGGCTCTTAGAAAACTAGGTGTTGATGAATGGCTTGTGAGAGCTATACAAGCCATGTATAAAGATACAGTCAGCAAGGTTAGAATTAACAACGAATATAGTGAAGAGTTTAGTGTAAAAGTTGGTGTTCATCAGGGCTCTGTTCTTAGCCCCCTACTATTTATTATTGCCCTCCAGGCTATAACAGTGGAGTTCAAGACCGGCTGCCCATGGGAACTCCTATACGCAGATGATCTAACGCTCATAGCTGAATCAATGGCCGAACTAGAGAAGAAATTCCAAACATGGAAGCACGGCCTAGAATGAAAAGGCCTTAAAATTAACCTGGCTAAGACTAAAGTTCTAGTTTGTAAGAAAGAAACTAAGGCGGCGGTCCCCTCCGGGAAGTGGCCATGCGCAGAGTGTAGGAAAGGCGTAGCTAGAAATTCCATTTTGTGTCCCAGATGCAAAGTTTGGGTGCATAAAAGATGTAGTGGGATCACAGGTAAGCTAACTAAGAACATAGATTTTACATGTGGCCGGTGTTCTGGTGCAATAAGTAGCAGCAAGTGCCCACAAAATACTAGCTCTTTCAACTGCGCAGAGGGTTCTATAGAAATAGTGGACAGCTTCCGTTAACTGGGTGACAAAATCATCAGTGGGGGAGGGTGCTCTGAAAGTACAGTAGCTAGTGTCAGAACTGGGTGGAAAAAGTTCAGAGAGCTTATACCACTATTAGCCGCTAAAGGGTTCTCCCTAAAAATGAAAGGCAGGTTGTACGATGCCTGCATACGAACAGCAATGTTGCATGGCAGTGAGACCTGGGCATTGTGTGCAG
>OZ024757.1:6281135-6301135 GCA_964016885.1 Eledone cirrhosa | reverse complement strand
CTGAACACTCTCATATATTATTATCATTATTATTATTATCATCATTTTACGTCCGCTCTTCCCTGCTTGCAAGGGTGGGACGGGTCTTATTCAGCACAGCATCTCTCCACTTGTCACGGTCCTTCGTCATCTCTACAGTGAGCTTCAGCTATCTGAGGTCTGTTCTCACCACCTCCGCCCATGTTTTTCGTGGTCTACCTCTACCACGTCTTCCTTCAACTGGCATTTCCTGGCACTTCTTCACCCATCGGTCATCCTCAATGCACATCACATCTCCATATCACATCAGTCTCCTCTCCCGTACACTACATTCTATCCCTCTCAGACACAGTTTCTCTCTCAACACATTCATGCTGGGTCGTTCACACACGTTGACATTATTTTACAATACATTCTTCCTTCTCAATCTAAATTGTTTTATTCATTTTCGATGTCGACGATTGACCACATCTTATGAAATAAATATATATACATATATATATATATATACACGCACACACACACGCACACACACACGCACACGCACACGCACACGCACACGCACACACACACATATATATAGATATGGATAAGTATATTTCATTTTAATCAAAGATTTCCCCGGGGGCACAAACCCCTTCTGAAAATCTTTTCCTTCGATTTATATGAAATTTAAACCATAGGTAAATGACAAGATATGATGTCTATTCACAAAATTTCAGCAAATTTCAATAACATTATGATACCCTAACGGGGGTTAAACCCCCTATTGTGAAAATATTGGAAGCCCATAACTTGAGTATTTGAACCTCTTTTATCACGGGGTTTTTCTATTAATTAAACATAAATCAACAAAAAAAGCACCCACCCCCCCTTTTACGTTGTTTACCCTGAAGTTCTTCATTAGGACAAAGTATGAAATATATTTTCATGTATTTATTATGCTATAAAATAAATAATTAAACTTTGATTTGATATATTACAAAAAAATGATGTTTTCCAATGTTTCATACATTACATTTTACATTAAGTAATATTGAAATGCAGAGTTTTTCTCCATAAATTATATCACTCATCAATCAATCATCATTTTCTTACAAAAAAAATGTGTGAAATGCAGCAAGGCACGGGTAATTCAGCTAGTATATATATATGTGTGTGTATATATATATACACACATATATATATATAAAGATTTTACCAGTTCCAAACTATGCAACATTGAGTAAAATGTTAAGTTTCAGAGGCTGTCCTGGGTGCAAGGGAGTGGACTAAAATAAATTATTGTTTTTGCTGGGGTTGTCCGCTCCCTTGTGAACTTCAGAACTTCCCGACAGCTCAGCGTAGATACAGAGGTGCTGGAAGTTGACCACTTAACCACCACCCAGATTACTACTACCATAGGTGATTCACACCAGTCCTCCACCATCTTAGCTGGCAATATGATACGGTCACAGAGATTTCAATTCAGCCACAAATTTGTTGTTTACTGCTAGCTTCGGTGTTCGGCAGAATTCTGTGTTTGGGTACGTGTGTCCCCACCTCCCATTTATGGCGGGATAATATACCGACCAATAACCGCAAAGGGAGAATATAATTTAAAGCTATGGGTAATATTAATTATCATTAGGAAGTGAAATTACAGATCAAACATTTTTAATTTAAAAAATAAAAAATTAGAAATCTAGAAATTTAGATATTAGTCGAATATAGTAAGAATAATATCTAACTGGTTGTTGTGTATATTGGTAAATAGGAATTGGGTTCAAAATTGGATATTAAATGTTGGTAGTGATGCAGGGAATAGTCTATTAATTTGTTATGACTCCATACTAGAAAAAAAATTGGCATCTTAATGAAAATGACAGGTGAAAGAAAATAAGGGAAAAAAATATGTGAAAAATGTCCGAATGGAAAGAAATTATAAAGAGTCCAGTTATATTCAGTGCTTTGGATGTTTTGGTCAGTCTAGTCACAGCAGGGTACAAATAGACTTCTCTGGCTGTCCATAGTTAGGTGAGCTAGAATGGGACATAGTAGGAGATCTTCTTTCTAGGGTTTAGTGTGAAATAAAAGGTGTTGCAGGAAAATAAGAGGTTATCGTTGCTTTTGGTTCTCTCATTAATCTGGTCGAAAGTTGGTTCATAGTTAAATTTCCGTCAACTGTTAGAGATGTCCAACAGTTTCTGGGTTTCTGACTTTTAATTTTTGAAATTTGAAATGTTTAAATATTTAGATTTTTGAAGTTTTAAATTTATAAACTTTGATCTGTAATTTTATTTTCTAATGATAATTAATATTAACGATAGCATTAACCCTTTAGCATTTACATTACTATTATATTTTCATGGTAAAGGCTTTTTCTCACATAATTATCTCACATAATATGGAATTTACAAGATTTTGATTATGTCATTATTTATTTCTCACTTTGTGGTAATTGGTCAGTATATTCTCCCCCCATAAACAGATGGTGGGGAAGTACACACCCAAACACAGAATTGTGGTGGTGGTGGTGATAATGGTAGTGGTGGTGGCAGTAGTGGTGATAGTGGTGGTGGTAGTGGTGGTGATAGCGGTGGTGGTGGTGGTGATAATGGTAGTGGTGGTGGCAGTGGTGGTGGTGGTGGTGGCAGTGGTGGTGGTGGTGATAGTGGTGATAGTGGTGGTGGCAGTGGTGGTGATAGCGGTGGTGGTGGTGATAATGGTAGTGGTGGTGGCAGTGGTGGTGGTGGTGGTGATAGTGGTGGTGCCAGTGGTGGTGATAGCGGTGGTGGTGGTGGTGGTGATAGTGGTGGTGCCAGTGGTTGTGATAGCGGTGGTGGTGGTGGTGGCAGTGGTGGTGGTGGTGATAGTGGTGATAGTGGTGGTGGCAGTGGTGGTGATAGCGGTGGTGGTGGTGGTGATAATGGTAGTGGTGGTGGCAGTGGTGGTAGTAGTGGTGGTGGTGGTGGTGATAGTGGTGGTGCCAGTGGTGGTGATAATGGTAGAAGGTGGTTGCAGTGGTGGTGATGTGGGGTGGGAGGGTGGGGGGGGGGGGTGATGGTGATAGTGG
This sequence comes from Eledone cirrhosa, assembly GCA_964016885.1. Taxonomy (NCBI): domain Eukaryota; kingdom Metazoa; phylum Mollusca; class Cephalopoda; order Octopoda; family Eledonidae; genus Eledone; species Eledone cirrhosa. The sequence goes on along the minus strand of OZ024757.1, from coordinate 6,298,101 downwards.
TGATGGTTGTGGGTGTGGTGGTGGTGGTGGTGGTGGTGGTGATAATGGTTGTGTGTGGTGGGTGTGGTGGTGGTGGTGGTGGTGATAAGGGTAGAAGGTGGTGGCAGTTGATAGTGGTGATAGTAGTGGGTGTGGTGGTGGTGGTGATGGTAGTGGTTGTGTGTGGTGGGTGTGGTGGTGGTGGTGGTGGTGATAAGGGTAGAAGGTGGTGGCAGTTGATAGTGGTGGTGGCAGTGGTAATGGTTGTGTGTGGTGGGTGTGGTAGTGGTGGTGATAGTTTAGGTGGTGGTGGTGGTAGTGGTGGTAGTAGTATTTGTAGTAGTAATAATATTGGTAGAAGTGGTAGTAGTAGTGGTGGTGGGGGTAGTTTAGCTGGTAGTGGTGGTGGTAGTAGTAGTGGTGTTAGTAGTAGTAATGGTGGTGGGGGTAGTTTAGCTGGTAGTGGTGGTGATAGTGGTAGTGGTGTTAGTAGTAGTAATGGTGGTGGGGGTAGTTTAGCTGGTAGTGGTGGTGATAGTGGTAGTGGTGTTAGTAGTAGTAATGGTGGTGGGGGTAGTTTAGCTGGTAGTGGTGGTGGTAGTAGTAGTGGTGTTAGTAGTAGTAGTGGTGGTGGGGGTAGTTTAGCTGGTAGTGGTGGTGGTAGTGGTAGTGGTGTTAGTAGTAGTAATGGTGGTGGGGGTAGTTTAGCTGGCAGTGGTGGTGATAGTGGTAGTGGTGTTAGTAGTAGTAGTGGTGGTAGTGGTGATAGTGGTAGTAGTGGTGTTGGTAGTAGTTGTAGTGGTGATAGTGGTAGCGATGGTGGTAGTGGTGTTAGTAGTGGTGGTGTTAGTAGTAGTAGTAGTGGTGGTGTTAGTAGTAGTAGGGGTGTTAGTAGTAGTTGTAGTGGTGATAGTGGTAGCGATGGTGGTGGTGATGGTGGTAGTAGTGGTGGTGGTGGTGGTGGTGGTGGTGGTAGTAGTAGTGGTAGTGGTAGTAGTAGTGGTGGTGGTAATAGTAGTAGTAGTAGTAATGATGGTAGTAGTAGTAGTAGTAATGATGGTGGTAGCACTAGTAGTAGTAGTAGTAATGGTGGTAGCACTAGTAGTAGTAGTAGTAATGGTGGTAGTAGCAGTAGTGGTAGTAGTAGTAGTATTAGTAGTAATGGTGGTAGCAGTAGTAGTATTAGTAATGGTGGTAGCAGCAGTAGTGGTAGCAGTAGTAGTATTAGTAATGGTGGTAGTGATAGTAGTGGTAGTAGTAGTTATGGTGGTAGCAGTAGTATTAGTAATGGTGGTAGCAGCAGTGGTGGTAGTAGTGGTAGTGGTAGTAGTAGTGGTAGTAGTAATGGTGGTAGCAGCCATGGTGGTAGTAGTGGTAGTGGTAGTAGTGGTAGTGGTAGTAGTAGTAATGGTGGCAGTAGTGGTAGTAGTAGTAGTAGTAGTAGTAGTAGTGGTAGTAGTAATGGTGGTAGCAGCCATGGTGGTAGTAGTGGTAGTGGTAGTAGTAGTAATGGTGGCAGTAGTGGTAGTAGTAGTAGCAGAGGTAGTGGTAGTGGTAGTGGTAGTAGTAGTGGTAGTGGTAGTACAGCAGTAGTGGGAAGAGGAAGTGGAGGACATTCTAGACAAACCCTCCCAGTCATTCCAAAAGGAAATAAGTGATGAAATCTGAGCCTGTTTGAAAATAATCAACGCTGAACTCTCTACAAAGATGAGGGCAAACCTTGGTAGAGGTGAACCATCAGAGCTGTTCACCCTGAATCTATTAAGGCTTGGGGATGGAACACTTCCTGTAGATAGAAAAGGGCAGTATTGGTAGAGAGTCGGACGCCATGCTGTGAGGCATAGAGTTACAACCCTTTATGGTTTGAGTTTAAATCCCGCCAAGGTTAATTTTGCCTTTCATCCTTACGGAATCGATAGAATAAAGCACCAGCAATGCACTAGGGTAATTGCTGGCCTTGTGCCAAAAGTAGAAACAATACATCTATCTATATATCTATCTGTCTATCTATCTCACCTCAGTAAATTCGCTGAAAGATGAGTGAATGTGGCGAAAATGTCCCGAGTGATATAAACCTGTAGGTTGAGGAAGATAAACAGAGGGAAGACGGGAACACCTACAAAACGTGTTCCTGGTGTTGAGGGTTGTTCTATCCATGGGGTGTAAAACAACCCTGTAGTAACGTTCCCCCCTTATTGGGGATTTCAATTGTTATTTTATTATATATAGTTTATTGTTATTTATTAATGTTAAAGTTATATGATTTTTATGTAAAATCCCCGCCGTCACGTCTTGTAATGTCCCATTTGTGTGCGCCCCTGTGGCAGATAAAGATATCTATCTATCTATCTACTACTAAAACACTGTTATTGCCTGTAATCTAAACTATAAGGAAGGTCTGCGGGATTGCGTACAATTTTTTTTATTTTATCCTGTTTGTATAATAAGTTGGGTTACCTTGAATAAATAATGAATATTACATAATTTATCTACTAAATTTCGTGGCTGTTCATTAAATATATTTTGTTTATTTAAATTTCACTTTTTTAAAATTTTCAAATGTCAACACTTCCGGTTGGCCATCGCTAAAATAAACTATTAATTTTCTCTCACTAATTTTCTCCTAATGCAGTTTATATATAATATCGTCTTTTTTAATGTATCATGGATTACGTTACTTATTACATAAGACAGTGTAACGCAGTCTTCGTTCAATTTCTATGTATTATATATTGTCAATTACGATTTTATTTGATGTATCATATCTACATGTATATATATACCTGCATATAATATCAATATACACACTACACATGCTAGCAGAAAACCACCCGAAGGGTGATTTTTCTGCTAGTGTAATGTAATACAGCCAAAAGGGCACATAATGGGAAAATAGTTTGAAAGGAAGTTGGCCCTGAAATGGGAATACAAATGTAATAAAACAAGTTTCACATAAATTGGAGCACAGGTTCCCGAGATACGGGGTTTTTCAGGGTACCTTCATAAATAGAGAGTGGGAAAGATAGAAAGAGAGAGTGGTTGTGAAAGAGTAGATTGAACGAGAGACAGAGGGAGAGGAGACAGAGGATGGAAGAGAGAGAGCTGGTGGTGTTGTTGAATGAAATTATAACCAGAGACTTCAAAGAATTGAATTACAACATTACTGTCTCTTGCTGCATAGGAAGAGTTTCTAAGTGTGAGTGTGTGTATATATATATATATATATATATATATATATATATATTACAGAAAAAAGAGAATCTGTGTTGCGATGAAAGGAATTTATTGGACATATTACATATGCTTCTCGGGCGACCAGCTCGAGGCACGATCGATATGGTGATCAAACCTGACTCTGAAATCACTCGGTCGTCGGATACTTCGATTCTACGAAGCAGATTTTCCTATAAAATCTTCTTCGTAGAATCGAGAAGTATCCGACGACCGAGTGATTTCAGAGTCAGGTTTGATCACCATATCGATCGTGCCTCGAGCTGGTCGCCCGAGAAACATGTGTAATATGTCCAATAAATTCCTTTCATCGCAACACTGATTCTCTTTTTTCTGTAATATCATACTCTGCTCTACGAGGGCATTGAGTGCTCATACGGCCTACCGCATACGGATGCTTTAAGCATCCAACAACAATTATATATAGATATATATATGTATATATGGGCTATCCAATTTCATGTTACATTATATACACGTCTGTGTACATTTTAATTATTTAAACATTATATTTAAGTGAACGTGACCCAACAGGTCACTGGTGGTCTAGTATATATAGAAAACAAGTGTAAGTTAACAGGCTAAAATTAACTTTGTTTATTCATATTCACTGTTATATATATATAATGGTTGTATAACCATTATATAACAACAATGACCACATCAGACAGCTAGATGACCACACCAGACAGCTAGATTACTACAACAGACAGCTAGATGACCACATCAGACAGTTAGATGACCACATCAGACAGCTAGATGACCACATCAGACATAGATGACCACACCAGACAGCTAGATGACCACACCAGACAGCTAGACGACCACAACAGACAGCTAGATGACTACAACAGACAGCTAGATGACCACATCAGACAGCTAGATGACCACACCAGACAGCTAGATGATCACACCAGACAGCTAGATGACCACACCAGACAGCTAGATGACCACATCTGACAGCTAGATGACCACATCAGACAGCTAGATGATCACATCAGACAGCTAGATGACCACATCAGACAGCTAGATGACTACACCAGACATAGATGACCACACCATACAGCTAGATGACCACACCAGACAGCTAGATGACTACACCAGACATAGATGACCACACCAGACATAGATGACCACATCAGACAGCTAGATGACCACATCTGACATAGATGACCACACCATACAGCTAGACGACCACACCAGACAGCTAGATGACCACACCAGACAGCTAGATGACCACACCAGACAGCTAGATGACCACACCATACAGCTAGATGACCACACCATACAGCTAGATGACCACACCAGACAGCTAGATGACCACATCAGACAGCTAGATGACCACACCAGACAGCTAGATGATCACACCAGACAGCTAGATGACCACACCATACAGCTAGATGACCACACCAGACAGCTAGATGACCACACCATACAGCTAGATGACCACAACAGACATCTAGATGACCACACCAGACAGCTAGATGACCACACCAGACAGCTAGACGATCACACCATACAGCTAGATGACCACATCAGACATAGATGACCACACCAGACAGCTAGATGACCACACCAGACAGCTAGATGACCACACCAGACAGCTAGATGACCACACCATACAGCTAGATGACCACATCAGACAGCTAGATGACCACATCAGACAGCTAGATGACCACATCAGACAGCTAGATGACCACATCAGACATATATGACCACATCAGACAGCTAGATGACGACATGAGACAGCTAGATGACATCAGACAGCTAGATGACCACATCAGACAGCTAGATGACCACACCACACAGCTAGATGACCACATCAGACAGCTAGATGACCACACCAGACAGCTAGATGACCACATCAGACAGCTAGATGACCACATCAGATGGCTAGATGACCACATCAGACATAGATGACCACATCAGACAGCTAGATGACCACACCAGACAGCTAGATGACAACACGAGACAGCTAGACCGGGTGATGTGTTGTTTCCTTGAGCAAGGCACTTTATTTCACATTGCTCCAGTTTACTCAGCTGTAGAAATGAGATGATAGGGACTAGGGTCCCTTTCATTCCACTGCAAATTCGTCGTGGAGGTGCCACGGCAAAAACAAAGCACCCAGCACTCACTGTAAATGAGGTTGGTGTTAGGAAGGGCATCCAGCTGTAGAAATCAAGCCAGAATCAGTTCCCGTCCCACCCTTGCAAGTAGAGAAATGTGGATGTAAAATGAAATGATGATGATGATATATGCTCTGTTGGATGTGGAATGTCAATGTGCGTGAACGACCAAGCATGAGAGAGAAACTGGGTATAAGAGGGATAAGTTGTGGAGTGCAGGAGAGGAGACTGAGATGTTATGGACATGTGATGCTCATGGAAGATGACCGCTGGGTAAAGAAGTGCCAGGAGATCCCAATAGAAGGAAGACCACAAAAAACACGAGTAGAGGTGGTGAGAGCAGACCTCAGATCGCTGAAACTCAGCGAGGAGATGACGAAGGACTGTGACAAATGGAGAGATGCTGTGCTGAATAGGACCCTTCCCACCCTTGCAAGCAGGGAAAAGTGGACGTAAAATGATGATGATGATGATATATATATTTATATTTAATATAGACATGGCTTCTACAGGACTAGACTTGATTCATTCGGGAGAAATCATCAGGAAGCTTCCTGATTAGAAGCCATTTCTATATTAAATATTCATACTCTGCTATGTATTGAGTACCGTACTTACTGTGGTTACCCCAGATTGAACCTGGGATAAACATATATATATATATGTGTGTGTGTGTGAGATGAGACAAACATACATATATATGTGTGTGTGTGTGTGTGTGAGATCCCAAGTGAAATCGGGATAACCACAGCATATAAGGCACTCAATACATATATATATACAAATACACACACATATACGTAAAATGTGGAAAGTAATATAAGACTAAACAATGTAAAATAGACTAAAAAGTAAGTTACCTGGTAATCTTTGTCTTGTTTTTTTTTGTTGTTGCTGTTGTGTTGGTTTTTCTGCTGGCATGTGTAGTGTGTATATTGATATTATACACAAATATACATACATGTAGATATGATATCTCAAATAAAATTGTAATTGACAATATCCACAGAAATTGAAGAGAGTGTGTTACACTTTCTTCTGTAATCAGTAAAGTAATCCATGATACATTTAAAAAAGATGATATTATATATAAACTGCATCATGGTGAAATTTAGTGATGGAAATATAAGCAATGTGATATAGCGTCCATTATATCTTAGCCGGAAGTATTGATATTTGAAAATATTAAAAGAAGTGAATCTTGAAATAAACAGGAAAAGATAATGATGGAAACAAGTTTACCTCTGTTATTTCGAACTTTTGATATGCCCAGTCCCGAAGTATGATGTTTTCTATGACAAAAATTGCATTATATTTTGACTCACCTTTGTCATTTCATCATCATCATCATTTCATTTTACGTCCGCTTTTTCCCTGCTTGCAAGGGTGGGACAGTAACTGATTTTGGCTTGATTTCTACAGCTGGATGCCCTTCCTAACACCAACCTCATTTACAGTGAGTGCTGTATGTATATATATCCTCATCCTCATAATCTTCGTTTAACGTCCATTTTCCACGCTAGCATGGGTTAGACAGGAGTTGTCCCACTTGAGGGAAGGTTGGTCGGGTGACCATGTCTCGCTCATATAGGACTATCTGGCAGGTTTTCTACGGCTGGATGCCCTTCCTAAGACCAACCACATTTACAGTGTGGAACTGGGAACTTTTTACCGTCTTACCTACACGACCACATTACAGCGTGGACTGTATATATATATATATATATATATATATATATTGGAACATGTGTGAGATCCTTGGTACTGTTAGGTTTATTTGAAGAAAAGGAAAAGAATGACTTCACATGTAGTGTTAAAAAATATTTGATTTAATTTTATAATATTATAATAATATGAGTTGGTTCTTTGTTAACTTCGGTGGGAAGAATTTTATAGATTCCTGGTTAACTTGGGTGTATATATATATACACACATACACACTAAACATACATATATATTATACATATCTTGTACATACACATATATATATATATATATCACATACACACATACATATATTTTATATGCATACATATATATATATATAAACTCCTATACATACATATACATATATTTCATACACATACATATATATACACACCACATATACACATATCTATTTTCTACATACATATATATATATATATCGTATACACACACCATATATATTTCTTTTACACATAAACCATACATACATTTTATATACACACTATATATATCCTATACATATATATAGACACACATATATTGTCTACATACATATATATATATATCCTATACACACATATATCATCATCATCATCAACATTTAACGTAGATCTTCCATGCTAGCATGGGTTAGATGGTAATTGTCCCACTTGAGGCAAGATTGATCAGGTGACCGTGTCTTGCTCATATAGGACATCGGGAAGGTGGGTCTTCTGTATTACTGTGTGGCGCCAAAATCTCGATCCAGTGACATTGTCTTAGAGAGGTCTAAATATGCAAGGTCAGATCATGTCGTCCCAGGTTTTTCTGGGGTTACCTACTCCGTAACTTCTATCAATTTTGATCGCCCTGCACTTTGTTATACAGCTGTCATCTTTCATGTGCATCACATCACCATACCAACGTAGTCTTCTCTCAAGTAAACAGCATCTGATTCCTCTAATCCTAATTTCTCCCTTAGTTAGTTTATGTTTTACTGTTCATGTATATTAATATTACACTTCCAACGGAGCATGCATGCTTCGTTCCTTTCCAATCTGGGCATGTCCTCTGCAGACAATACCCATGTCTCTATAGAACCATCTACATTCTTAGATAGCTTGCCTGTGATCCCACTACATCTTTTATGTACCCATAGTTTGCATTTGGGGCATAGAATGGAATTTCTACCTACTCCTTTCCTACACACTGAGCATGGTCATTTCCCTGTGGGCACCTGTGCCCTATTTTCCTTTCTACGTACCAGAACTTTAGTCTTAGATAAGTTATCTTTAAGGTCTTTTGATTCTAGGCCATGCTTCCATGTTTGGAATTTGTTCTCTAGTTCAGCCATAGATTCAGCTATGAGAGTTAGATAATTTGCATATAGAAGTTCCCATGGGTAGCCAGCCTTAAACCCCTCTGTTTGTTATTCCCCTGAAGGGGAATAACAAACAGGAGGGGGCTATGGACGGAGCTTTGATGAACACTTACTGTTATACTAAATTCTTCAGTTAATATTTATTGTTAATTTTAACCTTGCTGACTGTTCCTTTATGGTCTGAGTTCAAATCCCATCGGGGTTAGCTTTGCCTTTCATCCTTACGTGGTCGATAAAATAAAGTACCAGTAATGCGCTGGGGTAATTGCTGGCCTTGTTCCTAAAGTAGAAACAATTATTAAAAAGTGTGAGATAGTAAATAATAACATAGAAAGGTATATATATATATATATATATATATATATATATATATATATATATATTGATTCGGTCTGTAAGAAGACAGTAGCTTTTATTAAATATTGGGTTGGTCTGTAACAATCCATCCAACCTATCCAGCACAGAAATACACATGTATGATGGTGATGATGATAATATCAGTTTTATATTCATAATTTCTTTTTTTGTTATTTAAAACTTATTTTTGAGACTTTACTTACATTTATGTAAAAATAAAAATGTTTTTATCAATAATATTCCATTATTTCAGATTCCCAATTACCAGTTTCTAATACAAAACCAATGAAATCGACGAAAGTGATTATAAAATACGTAAGTTAAATGTACTATTTTATTAGGTCCATACAATATTATATATACTGTATATACTCATATATTTTGTTGACTTTGAAAAGGCATATGACTACGTTCCTTGGCCACCTGCTGTGGTAGGCTGTACAGGAGTATGTGATTGATAGTCAACTTCTTGCTGCCCTGATGTCTCTATATCAATGCCTGAATATCTATGTTGGGATAAATGGTGTTAAATAGAAACCATTCAATATGGGAGTTGGACTCCACCAAGGGTGTATACTGTCAACTCTCCTGTTTGTTATTTACATGAACAGGATTGATATACGCAGCTGGGTTGGAAGTGGTATCATGTCTGGCGGCTGTAAAATCACTTGGCTGGAATTTGATGATGACATGGTGTTATTTAACTCGACAGAAGATGATATTTGACTTGCACTTGATAGGTTTGTTGCCGAGTGCTGCATGGCTGGAATGAAAATCAGTACTGTGAAAACTGAGACACTTGTCCTCTCATGGAAGCCAGTGCAGTGTACTCTACATGTGAATGGAGTTCCACTGAAGCAGGTAGAGAAGTTCAAGTATCTTGGGGCCATGTTCACGAGTGATGGTAGGCAAGAGGCTAAATTAAGTGTAAGAATTACAAAGACTGGTACAGTAATATGCCAGCTTCATTAATCAGAAGGTAGGAAGGAGTAAAAGCCAAACTCACTGTTTCAATTCGACATTCATGCCAACCCTTACCTAGGGTCATGAATCTTGGATAATGACCCCAAAAATATAATCGTGAATGAGGTTCCTGCGAAGCGTCTTTGTAGTATTGTTACTCGATAGAGTGTGTAGCTCAGAGATCAGAAAGTCACTCCGAGTAGAGCTGCTACTTCTCTGAATTGAGAGATCACAGCTCCGATACTATAGGCATGGGGCTAGAATGGGATACTTCCGAAGGGTCTTTTGAATAACGTTACTCGATAAAGTGCATAGCTTAGAGATCAGTCATTGCAGGTAGAGCAACTACTTCTCTGAATTGAGAGATGACAGCGCCAATACTCTGGGCATGAGGTTAGAATGTCTCAGGAAAGAATCGCTGGACAGATGTTATGGGTAAAACAACCAGCAAAAGACACAGGGGTGGATCCCGAACAAGACGTGCTTGGGCATGCAGCTGGATCAGTTGGAGATGGTTGCTTCTGACAGGACCCACTGGAAGGAGAGTTTGAGGACTCTACACCCTGACCCTATCAGGAATAAGTTGGCAAAGAAGAAAACAGATGAAATGGTAAAAAAGCATTATGTAATGGAGTTGTGTAACAAAAACTATATTCTAAAAGACACTTAAAACATTTTAAAGATTAAAATACTAAAACTTCATAAATATATTTTATACTCATGAGAATTTCAAAGCCACACCACCTAAACTTGTGTTGATTAGCTGCCTTGGCTTACAAATGGGGTTTATAATATATATATTCTTCTTTGCTGATATATTCCTGGGAGGAGGGCAGTGGGGGAATATTTCTCAAGTACTCCTTCCAATGGGTCCTGTCAGAAGCAACTGTCTCCAACTGATCCAGCTGAATGCCCAAGTGAAACCAGCCAAGCTCATGGATGTTATCCAACCATCTTGCTCAGGGTCTACCCAGGTACTCCTGATGGTTGGCTTTGCTCATAAAATCTTTTCAACAATTCTTTCCTGAGACATTCTAACCTCATGTCTGTAGTATCAGAGTTGAGATCTCTCAATTCGGAGAAGTAGCGGCTCTACCTGGAGTGACTCTCTGATCTCCGAGTTACTCATTCTATTGAGTAACATTGCTCCAAAGACCCTTCAAAGGAACCCCATTTCAGCCAATAGTATATGCAATCATATTCTTTCGATCATTAAACAAGATTCATGACGATAGTTAAGGGTTGGCACCTAAACAAATTGAAGATATCGAGTTCAGCTTTCACACATACCTCCTTTCTTCTAATGACCGAATGCTGAAGCATTTGGTGTAACTCCATTCACTTGTGGAGTGCACTAAACAGGCTTCCTTGAGAGGATGAGTGTCTCAGTCTTTGCATCACTGATTTTCATTCCTGCCGTGCAGCACTTGGCATCAAATCTGTCAAATGCATGTCAGAGATCACCTTCTCTTGAGTTAAGTAGTACGATGACGTCTGCAAAATCAGCCGACTGATCTTACACTCACCAGTCTTGATACCTCTTCCAACTTGGCTGTGCATGAGCCCATAAATATTTGTTGATCTGAAGTTGGATTCCAGCTTAACCCCAAATATTTCCCATGTCTTAATTTTAGACACCTGACTGTCGTCTCTGCTGTGACTTTTCATGACTGCTTGTCCTGCAAGTGCAAGAAGGACTTATTTCCAAGCCACCTTCTTTGTTTGAATGGCATGTGTGACCACTTGAGCACCAGGGGGTGCTCCAAGTTGGCAATACTTCTTATATATATTCATTGGCAATACCTATATTCTGTGTAACTACATTTTCTCACTAGGACTTTCTTCATACAATACATGTAATATCATATTTTTCTTTGTTAACATTTATTTTTAGTGATTATTCTCATTGTTGATCATATTTGCCAAATAAACAGCTGGATTTAATATATTTAGAGAAAATGATGTTTTCTTATTAATCCATTTATTTGAAAAACTAATATTTTCACAAAACTAATCAATATTTCTTTTTCCTATATTTCATTTTAGATTTGGTAAATTTATCTGAAAATTTTGAAATTGTGAAGGTGTTTGGAATTACATTCATACACATAACACATATACACACACACATATATATACATATATATAACCAGTTGTAGAAGTAGAGACAAACAATGGAGGCTGCAGAAATAGTTAGTGTAGAAGACCAAATTCTAAGTAGACAGTTACCCCAAGTAGTATATGACAGGGAGGATTTGGTGATTCCACTACAACAGACTATTAGGGAAAATAAATCTAAGGTAAAAGTGTTAACTGAAATCCCCTTTGAGAAAGATATCACAGTACCATACCAAATATTATATACACCTGTTCCTCCAGTAGTAGACACTGTAAAAGTTACTGTAGAAGACCCTGTAGAATATTACTCTCTACCATTAAAATATATTGTACCCTTAAAGGATGGTACTATGAGCTATATCCCACGTGTATTAACACTAAAGTACACACCACCAACTGGCTGTTGTCGTATGGTACACTGTAAATCACTGGTCACTGATATTGATAGGTTTAACCAAAATGTGGTAATTGCCACATTACCATTTGACAATCAAATTCTGTTCTTCTCACCCTCTAGTGTTGCAATAAAAACTCTTGAAGTCGGCTTTCATAAAATTTCATATTATAAAGATAGTAGATTCCTAGGTTTTAAATTATTAGAAAAAAAAATATATATGGTAAATTGGATTGAAAAAACATATACTGAGCAATTTGAGGTGAAACATGAGCCGAGAAGTATAGCCATAGGGCCAGACGATCGTGTTTTAGTAATATTTTATAATTTAACCGTTATAATCTGTTATGATCTGAATGGTCGTAAATTATTTCAATTTCACCTCCATTCTAAGGACATTCCTGCTGACATCACCGTTTTCAGGAATTATTTTTATGTATTTCAAGGGCAGGTTATTTATAAGATCTCCTCAATAGGTGGCATCTCTCAAAAGGATATTGGGATAAGCACTCAATATATTACATTTGACTTAAATAATATGTTTGTATCTGATGTTTCTGGTCAGATATATTGTTTTAAGACAAAAAAGTTTTGGCCAAAGATGTCTTATTATCAAAAGACCCAAACACCCTGTTTGAATGACAAAATTAATATAGAGTACCCTAACAATATATATGAGATTCTACCTATGTCACGATCTTCTGTATTAGTTGTATACAGGGATCTGAAAGCTATACTATATACTTACAGTGGGACAGAATTGTGTAGAGGTAAGGAATTAATATTTAAGTCCAAACCATCTAGATTTTGCAGAATAGACTCCAGCAAATTTCTGGTTCTATTCAATAAAACTAGAACTATACAACATATACAACATATTACATGTCCTGAACTAAAAGAAGGTAATCTCTATTGTTTAGATAAGAATTACATTCAAATATGTCATGTAGTATTAGATAGGTTTATGGCTTTGACCACTTGTGGAATGAATGAGGTCCATAAATTAAAGATTGAGGAAGACAAGGTAAAATGTGAAAAAATAAAATCATTAGAACATGGTGATGTCAGTATAGCTACAACTCCAACTTATTTTGTTATTTTAGATAAGAAATATCGTAAATTAATATTTCATTCTAGTTTAGGTGAAGAAGAACTTTTCGAAACATATTTTGATTTTAACAGCCGTCCCAATCATATCTACTCAGACACTTTTTACTTGTATGTTATCTTCCCTACACTCTCTATTATGGCATGTTATGATATTTATGGAGAATATAAATGGAAATTAAAACTTCCGGTAGCTTCTCGCTTCTCTAATGGTATTTGTGAAGGAAGTATATATCTATTTGACCATAACCTAGGGAGTATTCTTGTTTACAACTGTGAATCATCCATTTGTCATTTAAAAAAGTTAAATCCTTATATCAGAAATCCAACGATACGACACAAAGAAAAGGATGATAATAAAATTGCGATTGCTGAAACATGTTATCTACCCAACGGACAGTTGGTGGTGTCTGACATAAATAATTCTTGCTTATTATACATTTCTAAGAAAGAAGGAGAAGAAATAAAAGTGTTATCTACATTATATCTGCCATCTGTAGCTACAGATATATGTAGATGGGGTTCTAGTCAATTGGCTGTCACATTACCCCTAGAGAAAGAATTAAGGCTTATTGGAAACCTATCAAAAACAGTTAGAATGATATCATTAAAGCACCCTTATGTACAGATACGGAAGTTTGGTGAGGGTAGAATTGTTGGTTATTGTGACAACAAACCAAACTATATAGACATTGTATCTGTTCAAAAACATAACCAGGGTGAAGTAATGTCTAGGGTCCCTATTCCATGTCAAATAAACTCATTAGCAATAGACAATGATACATTAAATATATTTATGGTGGCTAAGAAAAAAATGTTTATGTACGAAACTATATCAAAAAAGGGTCAACGAGGTATTTTAAGTGGTCCCAGCCCTATTTCGGAGCCCAACTTTAAACCACTTTCTGATCTATATGGTGGATGTATTGATAACACTTGTCATTATCTGATAGACAAAGATGGTGTGTTGGCTATAAATAGGCATAACTCTGTGGTGGTAGATCTGGTGACAAGGAAACAGTCTAACATGTTTATTGACATGGTAGATGTATTTTCTAGAAACATCTGTGTCAGTGAAATGTTTTCTTCTACATTATATCTGCAGGATCTGACAGTTTCTGATAAAGCTAAGGAATTGTTACCTCCTCCTTGTTTGGTAGACACAACACCAGTGGGTGGTCGTGGTGGTTATGTTGGGGGGGAGAAGTGTTTGGTTGTTGTTACTGAAAATAACCTGATTGCATTATATGACTCCAATAACAACAACATTAAAATATTAACATTTGATGGTCAAATTGTTGACTTTATCAAATTAAATAACAATCTCCCTAAACATATATGTCGTTGGGGGTCAAACACACTGGTCATTACCACTGGTACTGACAAGCTGTTAACTTTAGAAGTGGAGTTTCCATTGTATTTGGTAAGTTATAAGACAGACCATAGGTATTATGGTATAGCTTCTTTGTTAGACAACCAACTAGTGTGTAGTAGTGTAGAGAGAGATAGAGATATAGATAGATATAGAGATAGACATAGATTGTTTGTCATTGATATTGATGAAATACATTCAACTGTGGATGTAAAGAAAGAAATAAACATACCTGAGTTCATCAATGTCGTAGACTATAGATTTGGTAGTCCTCCCATCTCTGATATTGTAGTTAATGTTAAGAATGAGATTATATTTCACAGTGGTAGATATATCACTTTCTTCAGATATAAAACTGGTTATTTACATTCACACAGACAATATTATGATACCACACCACCAAACACCTGTATAACAACAGATGACAATTATTTGTACATTTATGGACACTGGAGATTATATAACTTGGATTACAGAGATTACCAGATTGTTTGTTTGTCACAGACTGGTAAATACAGGGAAATATTTTTAAATAAAAGACATTATAGACATGACATATATTTCACCAGTATTAACTGTAAAGGTCCAAGGTTTGTTGGATATGACTGGAGGAGAAGGTGTTTATATGTTGAAGGTTTATATGAACTTAATAGGGAAACATTCCCTGTTTGTCGTGTAAAAACAGACCAAAGCTCTGTTGAAATAAAAGATATGGACATCACTGATGATGGACAAACAGTTGTCTATGAAATAACCAATTATGGTAATGTTAAAATATTTCAGAGAGATGGGGAACTGTTATGTCACAGAAATATTGAAACTTTAGTTGGTGGGGTGTGTTTTACAGAAGAAGGAGATTTTATTATGGTTACACTTCCTGATGAATATCAATTAATTCAACTAGAGAAGGAAGATTTGACAGAACATCATGTTTGGTCCAGTTCTCTACCTTATGGTCGTATATCGAGGATAGAAGAAAATATTTACTTCTGTCGACATATCAACTTGACAGAATATCATATGATAAAGATTGATGACAACAAACTGAATGTTCTGGAACATGGGACATTACGTCTGGATTGTCATCTGCCTCAAGCAAGATGTACTACTACTACTTCAGGTGAAATAATTAACAATTTACTAGAGGTGAGACGTGGTAATTACAAGGCAGAGTGTATCTCAGGAAATGATGAAATGTCAGTGAGATTTTTACCACATGTTATGAACATGTCTTATCTTTCCTATCCCATGTATTCTGACATATCTAAATATACTGAGAGATGTCAGGTTGATGAGTGGGAATATTTGGAGGAATATAGGAGGGACATCATCAACTACAGTAAACTAATTATGTTACATGACAATGTGGCAGTGTTCATGTTGAGGAATATTATCACAGTAACAACAACAGAAGGTAAAATAATCCATGACAAAATATTACCAGAAACACCAATAGACATTTGCAGATGGTCAGATAATTGTTTTATTCTCCTTTACTATCATAAAATGGTGATTTACAGAGAAGATATTTCTCACATTAAAAAGGTGAATCTTGAGAAATATTACAACTGTATCTATAAAAAGAATGGCTACCAACTTGTGTGTGCTTTTGATGGTGATGGTGATATGTTTATATATAACAGTAAGGTATGTGGTGGTGGTGGTGATGATGATGTGTTTAAATATAACCCTGGGGACTCTCCTTATCTAGATATAGTTTGTATCTACAGTGGAACAGTGAAATACAGTGTTGAAGTGTCTGTTAGAGACGAGGAGAAGGTGGCGGAGCTGGAGAGGGTGAAGGGGGAGTTGGAGTGGGTGGTGAGGGAGAGGGAGAGGGTGGTGGGGGAGAGGAGGAGGGTGGAGGGGGAGAGGAGGAGGGTGGAGGAGGAGTTGAAGAGGTTGAGGAGGGACAATGAGAAGATGAAGGAGGTCCATGACAGGTTAAGGGAGGAGGTAGACAGGTTAAAGGAGGAGGTAGACAGGTTAGAGGAGGAGGAAGACAGGTTAAGGAAGGAGGAAGACAGGTTAAGGGAGGAGGTACACAGGTTAGAGGAGGAGGTAGTGGAGGAGGAGAGAGTCTCAGCAGTTGGTGTCACATCAAGTGAAGACATTGTTGTTGTCAAGTCAGAGAGGAGGAGGGGGTGGAGGTGGTACAGTTCTATCTGTTGGTACAGAGAAGAACAGTTAGTCAGGACATTAGAAACACCACAACTAATATCATATAATATATATGACAGACCATATCT
>OZ024757.1:6269308-6280935 GCA_964016885.1 Eledone cirrhosa | reverse complement strand
CTCGTCTCTAACAGACACTTCAACACTGTATTTCACTGTTCCACTGTAGATACAAACTATATCTAGATAAGGAGAGTCCCCAGGGTGATATTTAAACATACCACCACCACCACCACCATATACCTCACTGTTATATTTAAACATACCACCACCACCACCATATACCTCACTGTTATATTTAAACATACCACCACCACCATCACCACCACCATATACCTCACTGTTATATTTAAACATATCACCATCACCATCAAAAGTACACACAAGTTGGTTGCGATTCTTTTTATAGATATGGTTGTAGTATTTCTCAAGTTTCACCTTTTTAATGTGAGAAATATTTTCTCTGTAAATCACCATTTTATGATAGTAAAGGAGAATAAAACAATTATCTGACCATCTGCAAATGTCTATTGGTGTTTCTGGTAATATTTTGCCATGGATTATTTTACCTTCTGTTGTTGTTACTGTGATAATATTCCTCAACATGAACACTGCCACATTGTCATGTAACATAATTAGTTTACTGTAGTTGAACATGTCCCTCTCATATTCCTCAAAATATTCCTCCTCATCAACCTGACATCTCTCAGTATATTTAGATATGTCAGAATACATGGGATAGGAAAGATAAGACATGTTCATAACATGTGGTAAAAATCTCACTGATATTTCATCATTTCCTGAGATACACTCTGCCTTGTAATTACCACGTCTCACCTCTAGTAAATTGTTAATTATTTCACCTGAAGTAGTAGTAGTACATCTTGCTTGAGGCAGATGACAATCCAGATGTAATGTCCCATGCTCCAGAACATTCAGTTTGTTGTCATCAATCTTTATCTTATGATATTCTGTCAAGTTGATATGTCGACAGAAGTAAATATTTTCTTCTATCCTCGATATACGACCATAAGGTAGAGAACTGGACCAAACATGATATTCTGTCAAATCTTCCTTCTCTAGTTGAATTAATTGATATTCATTAGGAAGTGTAACCATAATAAAATCTCCTTCTTCTGTAAAACAGACCCCACCAACTAAAGTTTCAATATTTCTGTGACATAACAGTTCCCCATCTCTCTGAAATATTTTAACATTACCATAATTGGTTATTTCATAGACAACTGTTTGTCCATCATCAGTGATGTCCATATCTTTTATTTCAACAGAGCTTTGGTCTGTTTTTACACGACAAACAGGGAATGTTTCCCTATTAAGTTCATATAAACCTTCAACATATAAACACCTTCTCCTCCAGTCATATCCAACAAACCTTGGACCTTTACAGTTAATACTGGTGAAAGATATCTTATGTCTATAATGTCTTTTATTTAAAAATATTTCCCTGTATTTACCAGTCTGTGACAAACAAACAATCTGGTAATCTCTGTCATTATTGAAGTTATATAATCTCCACTGTCCATAAATGTACAAATAATTGTCATCTGTTGTTATACAGGTGTTTAGTGGTATGTCTTCATAATATTGTCTGTGTGAATGTAAATAACCAGTTTTATATCTGAAGAAAGTGATATATCTACCATTGTGAAATATAATCTCATTCTTAACATTAACTACAATATCAGAGATGGGAGGACCTCTACCATAACTATATTCTACGACATTGATGAACTCAGGTATGTTTATTTCTTTCTTTACATCCACAGTTGAATGTATTTCATCAATATCAATGACAAACAATCTATGTCTATCTCTATCTCTACCTCTATCTACACTACTACACACTAGTTGGTTGTCTAACAAAGAAGCTATACCATAATAGCTATGGTCTGTCTTATAACTTACCAAATACAATGGAAACTCCACTTCTAAAGTTAACAGCTTGTCAGTACCAGTGGTAATGACCAGTGTGTTTGACCCCCAACGACATATATGTTTAGGGAGATTGTTATTTAATTTGATAAAGTCAACAATTTGACCATCAAATGTTAATATTTTAATGTTGTTGTTATTGTCGTCATATAATGCAATCAGGTTATTTTCAGTAACAACAACCAAACTCTTCTCTTTCCCACCATAATGACCACCACCACCCACTGGTCTTGTGTCTTCCAAACAAGGAGGAGGTAACAATTCCTTAGCTTTATCAGAAACTGTCAGATCCTGCAGATATAATGTAGAAGAAAACATTTCACTGACACAGATGTTTCTAGAAAATACATCTACCATGTCAATAAACATGTTAGACTGTTTCCTTGTCACCAGATCTACCATCACAGAGTTATGCCTATTTATAGCCAACACACCATCTTTGTCTATCAGATAATGACAAGTGTTATCAATACATCCACCATATAGATCAGAAAGTGGTTTAAAGTTGGGCTCCGAAATAGAGCTGGGACCACTTAAAATACCTCGTTGACCCTTTTTTGATATAGTTTCGTACATAAACATTTTTTTCTTAGCTACCATAACTATATTGAATGTATCATTGTCTATTGCTAATGAGTTTATTTGACATGGAATAGGGACCCTAGACATTACTTCACCCTGGTTATGTTTTTGAACAGATACAATGTCTATATAGTTTGGTTTGTTGTCACAATAACCAACAATTCTACCCTCACCAAACTTCCATATCTGTACATAAGGGTGCTTTAATGATATCATTCTAACTGTTTTTGATAGGTTTCCAATAAGCCTTAATTCTTTCTCTAGGGGTAATGTGACAGCCAATTGACTAGAACCCCATCTACATATATCTGTAGCTACAGATGGCAGATATAATGTAGATAACACTTTTATTTCTTCTCCTTCTTTCTTAGAAATGTATAATAAGCAAGAATTATTTATGTCAGACACCACCAACTGTCCGTTGGGTAGATAACATGTTTCAGCAATTGCAATTTTATTATCATCCTTTTCTTTGTGTCGTATCGTTGGATTTCTGATATAAGGATTTAACTTTTTTAAATGACAAATGGATGATTCACAGTTGTAAACAAGAATACTCCCTAGGTTATGGTCAAATAGATATATAGTTCCTTCACAAATACCATTACAAAAGCGAGAAGCTACCGGAAGTTTTAATTTCCATTTATATTCTCCATAAATATCATAACATGCCATAATAGAGAGTGTAGGGAAGATAATATACAAGTAAAAAGTGTCTGAGTAGATATGATTGGGACGGCTGTTAAAATCAAAATATGTTTCGAAAAGTTCTTCTTCACCGAAACTAGAATGAAATATTAATTTACGATATTTCTTATCTAAAATAACAAAATAAGTTGGAGTTGTAGCTATACTGACATCACCATGTTCTAATGATTTTAGGTTTTCACATTCTACCTTGTCTTCCTCAATCTTTAATTTATGGACCTCGTTCATTCCACAAGTGGTCAAAGCCATAAACCTATCTAATACTACATGACATATTTGAATGTAATTCTTATCTAAACAATAGAGATTACCTTCTTTTAGTTCAGGACATGTAATATGTTGTATATGTTGTATAGTTCTAGTTTTATTGAATAGAACCAGAAATTTGCTGGAGTCTATTCTGCAAAATCTAGATGGTTTGGACTTAAATATTAATTCCTTACCTCTACACAATTCTGTCCCACTGTAAGTGTATAGTATAGCTTTCAGATCCATGTATACAACTAATACAGAAGATCGTGACATAGGTAGAATCTCATATATCTTGTTATATTAATTTTGTCATTCAGACAGGGTGTTTGGGTCTTTTGATAATAAGACATCTTTGGCCAACACTTTTTTGTCTTAAAACTATATATCTGACCAGAAACATCAGATACAAACATATTATTTAAGTCAAATGTAATATATTGAGTGTTTATCCCAATATCCTTTTGAGAGATGCCACCTATTGAGGAGATCTTATAAATAACCTGCCCTTGAAATACATAAAAATAATTCCTGAAAACGGTGATGTCAGCAGGAATGTCCTTAGAATGGAGGTGAAATTGAAATAATTTATGACCATTCAGATCATAACAGATTATAACGGTTAAATTATAAAATATTACTAAAACACGATCGTCTGGCCCTATGGCTATACTTCTCGGCTCATGTTTCACCTCAAATTGCTCAGTATATGTTTTTTCAATCCAATTTACCATATATATTTTTTTTTCTAATAATTTAAAACCTAGGAATCTACTATCTTTATAATATGAAATTTTATGAAAGCCGACTTCAAGAGTTTTTATTGCAACACTAGAGGGTGAGAAGAACAGAATTTGATTGTCAAATGGTAATGTGGCAATTACCACATTTTGGTTAAACCCATCGATATCAGTGACCACTGATTGACAGTGTACCATACAACAACAGCCAGTTGGTGGTGTGTACTTTAGTGTTAATATACGTGGGATATAGCTCATAGTACCATCCTTTATGGGTACAATATATTTTAATGGTAGAGGGTAATATTCTACAGTGTCTTCTACAGTAACTTTTACAGTGTTTACTACTGGAGGAACAGGTGTATATAATATTTGGCATGGTACTGTGATATCGTTCTTCAAGGGGATTTCAGTTAACACTTTTACCTTAGATTTATTTTCCCTAATAGTCTGTTGTAGTGGAATCACCAAATCCTCCCTGTCATATACTACTTCGGGTAACTGTCTACTTATAATTTGGTCTTCTACACTAACTATTTCTGCAGCCTCCATTGTTTGTCTCTACTTCTACAACTGGTTATATATATGTATATATATGTGTGTGTGTATATGTGTTATGTGTGTGAATGTAATTCCAAACACCTTCACAATTTCAAGATTTTCAGATAAATTTACCAAATCTAAAATGAAATATAGGAAAAAGAAATATTGATTAGTTTTGTGAAAATATTAGTTTTTCAAATAAATGGATTAATAAGAAAACATCATTTTCTCTAAATTTATTAAATCCAGCTGTTTATTTGGCAAATATGATCAACAATGAGAATAATCACTAAAAATAAATGTTAACAAAGAAAAATATGATATTACATGTATGAAGAAAGTCCTAGTGAGAAAATGTAGTTACACAGAATATAAGTATTGCCAATGAATATATATAAGAAGTATTGCCAACTTGGAGCACCCCCTGGTGCTCAAGTGGTCACACATGCCATTCAAACAAAGAAGGTGGCTTGGAAATAAGTCCTTCTTGCACTTGCAGGACAAGCAGTCATGAAAAGTCACAGCAGAGACGACAGTACAGGTGTCTAAAATTAAGACATGGGAAATATTTGGGGTTAAGCTGGAATCCAACTTCAGATCAACAAATATTTATGGGCTCATGCACAGCCAAGTTGGAAGAGGTATCAAGACTGGTGAGTGTAAGATCAGTCGGCTGATTTTGCAGACGTCATCGTACTACTTAACTCAAGAGAAGGTGATCTCTGACATGCATTTGACAGATTTGATGCCAAGTGCTGCACGGCAGGAATGAAAATCAGTGATGCAAAGACTGAGACACTCATCCTCTCAAGGAAGCCTGTTTAGTGCACTCCACAAGTGAATGGAGTTACACCGAATGCTTCAGCATTCGGTCATTAGAAGAAAGGAGGTATGTGTGAAAGCTGAACTCGATATCTTCAATTTGTTTAGGTGCCAACCCTTAACTATCGTCATGAATCTTGTTTAATGATTGAAAGAATATGATTGCATATACTATTGGCTGAAATGGGGTTCATTTGAAGGGTCTTTGGAGCAATGTTACTCAATAGAATGAGTAACTCGGAGATCAGAGAGTCACTCCAGGTAGAGCCGCTACTTCTCCGAATTGAGAGATCTCAACTCTGATACTACAGACATGAGGTTAGAATGTCTCAGGAAAGAATTGGTGAAAAGATTTTATGAGCAAAGCCAACCATCAGGAGTACCTGGGGTAGACCCTGAGCAAGATGGTTGGATAACATCCATGAGCTTGGCTGGTTTCACTTGGGCATTCAGCTGGATCAGTTGGAGACAGATGCTTCTGACAGGACCCATTGGAAGGAGTACTTGACAAATGTTCCCCCACTGCCCTCCTCCCAGGAATATATCAGCAAAGAAGAATATATATATTATAAATCCCATTTGTAAGCCAAGGCAGCTAATCAACACAAGTTTAGGTAGTGTGGCTTTGAAATTCTCATGAGTATAAAATATATTTATGAAGTTTTAGTATTTTAATCTTTAAAATGTTTTAAGTGTCTTTTAGAATATAGTTTTGATACACAATTCCATTACGTAATGCTTTTTTACCATTTCATCTGTTTTCTTTGCCAACTTATTCCTGATAGGTCAGGGTGTAGAGTCCTCAAACTCTCCTTCCAGTGGGTCCTGTCAGAAGCAACCATCTCCAACTGATCCAGCTGCATGCCCAAGCACGTCTTGTTCGGGATCTACCCCTGGGTCTTTTGCTGGTTGTTTTACCCATAACATCTGTCCAGCGATTCTTTCCTGAGACATTCTAACCTCATGCCCAGAGTATTGGCGCTGTCATCTCTCAATTCAGAGAAGTAGTTGCTCTACCTGCAATGACTGATCTCTAAGCTATGCACTTTATCGAGTAACGTTATTCAAAAGACCCTTCGGAAGTATCCCATTCTAGCCCCATGCCTATAGTATCGGAGCTGTGATCTCTCAATTCAGAGAAGTAGCAGCTCTACTCGGAGTGACTTTCTGATCTCTGAGCTACACACTCTATCGAGTAACAATACTACAAAGACGCTTCGGAGGAACCCCATTCACGATTGTATTCTTTTGGTCATTATCCAAGATTCATGACCCTAAGTAAGGGTTGGCATGAATGTCGAATTGAAACAATGAGTTTGGCTTTTACTTCTTCCTACCTTCTGATTATGAAGCTGGCATATTACTGTACCAGCCTTTGTAATTCTTACACTTAATTCAGCCTCCTGCCTACCATCACTCGTGAACATGGCCCCAAGATACTTGAACTTCTCTACCTGCTTCAGTGGAACTCCATTCACATGTAGAGTACACTGCACTGGCTTCCATGAGAGGACAAGTGTCTCAGTTTTCACAGTACTGATTTTCATTCCAGCCATGCAGCACTCGGCAACAAACCTATCAAGTGCAAGTCAAATATCATCTTCTGTCGAGTTAAATAACACCATGTCATCATCAAATTCCAGCCAAGTGATTTTACAGCCACCAGACACGATACCACTTCCAACCCAGCTGCGTATATCAATCCTGTTCATGTAAATAACAAACAGGAGAGTTGACAGTATACACCCTTGGTGGAGTCCAACTCCCACATTGAATGGTTTCTATTTAACACCATTTATCCCGTCATAGATACTCAGGCATTGATATAGAGACATCAGGGCAGCAAGAAGTTGACTATCAATCACATACTCCTGTACAGCCTACCACAGCAGGTGGCCAAGGAACGTAGTCATATGCCTTCTCAAGGTCAACAAAATATATGAGTATATACAGTATATATAATATTGTATGGACCTAATAAAATAGTACATTTAACTTACGTATTTTATAATCACTTTCGTCGATTTCATTTGTTTTGTATTAGAAACTAGTAATTGGGAATCTGAAATAATGGAATATTATTGATAAAAACATTTTTATTTTTACATAAATGTAAGTAAAGTCTCAAAAATAAGTTGCAAACAGCAAAAAAAGAAATTATGAATATAAAACTGATATTATCATCATCACCATCATACATGTGTATTTCTGTGCTGGATAGGTTGGATGGATTGTTACAGACCAACCCAATATTTATGGTACTTTATTTATACAATATTTATGGTACTTTATAGTATCGACCACGTAAGGATGAAAGGCAAAGCTAACCCCGATTGGATTTGAACTCAGACCGTAAAGGAACAGTCAGCAAGGTTAAAATTAACAATAAATATTAACTGAAGAATTTAGCATAAAAGTAAGTGTTCATCAAAGCTCCGTCCTTAGCCCCCTCCTGTTTGTTATTCCCCTTCAGGCTATAACAGAGGGGTTTAAGACTGGCTGCCCATGGGAACTTCTATATGCAAATTATCTAACTCTCATAGCTGAATCTATGGCTGAACTAGAGAACAAATTCCAAACATGGAAGCATGGCCTAAAATCAAAAGACTTTAAAGATAACTTATCTAAGACTAAAGTTCTGGTACATAGAAAGAAAAATAGGGCACAGGTGCCCACAGGGAAATGACCATGCTCAGTGTGTAGGAAAGGAGTAGGTAGAAATTCCATTCTGTGCCCCAAATGCAAACTATGGGTACATAAAGATGTAGTGGGATCACAGGCAAGCTATCTAAGAATGTAGATGGTTCTATAGAGACATGGGCATTGTGTGCAGAGGACATGCCCAGATTGGAAAGGAACGAAGCATGCATGCTCCGTTGGAAGTGTAATAGTAATATACATGAACAGTAAAACATAAACAAACTAAGTGAGAAATTAGGATTAGAGGAATCAGATGCTGTTTACTTGAGAGAAGACTACGTTGGTATGGTGATGTGATGCACATGAAAGATGACAGCTGTATAACAAAGTGCAGGGCGATCAAAATTGATAGAAGTTACGGAGTAGGTAGACCCAGAAAAACCTGGGACGACATGATCTGACCTTGCATATTTAGACCTCTCTAAGACAATGTCACTGGATCGAGATTTTGGCGCCACACAGTAATACAGAAGGCCCACCTTCCCGATGTCCTATATGAGCAAGACACGGTCACCTGATCAATCTTGCCTCAAGTGGGACAATTACCATCTAACCCATGCTAGCATGGAAGATCTACGTTAAATGTTGATGATGATATATGTGTGTATAGGATATATATATATATGTATGTAGAAAATATATATGTGTGTCTATATATATGTATAGGATATATATAGTGTGTATATAAAATGTATGTATGGTATATGTGTAAAAAAAATATATATGGTGTGTGTATACGATATATATATATATATATGTATGTAGAAAATAGATATGTGTATATGTGGTGTGTATATATATGAAATATATGTATATGTATGTATAGGAGTTTATATATATGTATGCATATAAAATATATGTATGTGTGTATGTGATATATATGTGTATGTACAAGATATGTATAATATATATGTATGTTTAGTGTGTATGTGTGTATAAGATATATATATATGTGTATATATATATACATATATATGTATGTGTTTGTATATATATATACACCCAAGTTAACCAGGAATCTATAAAATTCTTCCCACCGAAGTTAACAAAGAACCAACTCATATTATTATAATATTATAAAATTAAATCAAATATTTTTTAACACTACATGTGAAGTCATTCTTTTCCTTTTCTTCAAATAAACCTAACAGTACCAAGGATCTCACACATGTTCCAATATATATATATATATATAGAGAGAGAGAGAGAGATTACAGTAATCAAAGTTCAGTTTAAGTCATTTATTTGCTTACAATTGTTTCCTCCAAACCGAGGTTTGGATTCTTCGGAGCAACTATTTATAACATACTTGACCTCCTTTTCAACCCAAGAGACACATAAAACATATGCGCATATTGATCAACAGTGGGGTGACATTCATCAAATGATATAGCATGGCAATTTACATATAAAGGTTACAGGATAAAAATAACATAAAAACAAGAGTGAAAATAAGAGTGAAAATAAAGATAAACATGAAGCGTTGGCAGTCTATGAAGATAAAGCAAGAGGAAAGCTTAGAGTAGTCAGTGTATGAAACAATCTCCCGTGTAGCATGCACGCGTGTCTTATCTATACATGATTAGAGTGCGTCAGAATGATATTTGCAGGGTCAGGCAGTTGAAGCTGGCAATCGATCTTATTATGTAGGCTGAATTATTAAGTCATTTATTCTCATATATCTGTATGATATACAGTCTCGGATGCGGGGAAACACCAAAATATCAAAAACCTTCAACATACTATAAACCTTATTGTATCGTAGGCAAGGCCGTACCACTGTCCTTGCTCACACCACCACTCACATAATCCATGAGACGCGATATATATAGAGAACACGCGTCTATTGTATAATTTGCGGTGGTTCAGCATATAGTCAAGCTATAAACCGTATCCAGTCGGTTCTTAATTAATATATCATGCTGTCCAGATTCCGGAAGTGCCTGAATGACAAAGGGGAATTAATGCGTAAGGGGAGGTAACTAGCTAGTTATCTTAGTTACATTACTATGCTAAACTACATTAATGGTGATTCAAATGGTGATTCAAATACGTGCCTATCATGTGAAGTTATAACTAATATCTAGAGTATGTTACCCATTTATAGGTTAGAGAGTTGTCTATTAAGAAGTACAAAGGTGTATATATTAGGATGATTACCATCCATTAATTAAGGGGTGTCATATCTGAACGTTCTATAAGAGGAGTCAGACTCTCAAGTCACTGCTCCATGCAAATGTAATACAACAGTAGGACCTGGTATGGTCCCACTATTATATATGCCACCCGGTAGGCTCCGGGTCATTGCATGCCTGCATCTCCAGTAAATCTTCGGTATGGTCCGGAGATCCAATCTCTCATATAAATGCACTAGTCTGGCCATCAAGCAATAGTTAACCCCCGTCTCAAATATAAATCAATTATGTATCACATCTACAAGCTAGAGTGGAGTCTATTAATAGGTACTAAAGGAGTTCACATCAAGATGATTACGTGCATAATTCATTGAACTGATCGCTTACAGTATATAATCACTTAATACGGTTATCTATCTAATCATCAATCTATCTCTTGGTGGTAATCCATGCACAGGACTATGCTATCGCAACCAGTACCGTGTCCCCAATTTATACTAATCTTATATTTGTGCAATGCAGAATAAGTAGTCCACGGTCGAGATATTAGTATTAGAGGTACAAGGGGGTATTCCCAGGGTAGGTGGTACTAAGATGCTGTCAGTATTATCTTTAGAGTATAGAGATGGGTGTGGATGTGAGGTGTAAGGTGTGCTACTGATGTTAATTGCTAGGGGTGATGCCGGTTCCAGTCTGACATTACTATATATAGGGTTTAAAGTTTTGGAACGAGTGTCGGAAGTGGTGTTGGCAATTTGCGAACACTTCTTGATTACTGTAATCTCTATATAACTGCTCTGTAAAACAACTGATATTATTACATTGAGCTATTTATCTTACTGGTAATAGGATAGTAATTAATGACTATCTCTCACTATTTAGGGTTTGTGTATATATAATATATTACCATTAAAGGTTTTATTGCATACATAACCATAAATAGTACCCTTAATACTATATATATATATATATATATATATATACAGTCCACGCTGTAATGTGGTCGTGTAGGTAACACGGTAAAAAGTTCCCAGTTCCACACTGTAAATGTGGTTGGTCTTAGGAAGGGCATCCAGCCGTAGAAAACCTGCCAGATAGTCCTATATGAGCGAGACATGGTCACCCGACCAACCTTCCCTCAAGTGGGACAACTCCTGTCTAACCCATGCTAGCATGGAAAATGGACGTTAAACGAAGATGATGAGGATGAGGATATATATACATACAGCACTCACTGTAAATGAGGTTGGTGTTAGGAAGGGCATCCAGCTGTAGAAATCAAGCCAAAATCAGTTACTATCCCACCCTTGCAAGC
>OZ024757.1:6259308-6264308 GCA_964016885.1 Eledone cirrhosa | reverse complement strand
GGATAAATGAAAATAAAATTAAAAATAAAAGCAAAAACAAAAACCATAACCTACATAAAAATAACCACTACCACAGTCACCAACAGTCTTCTAAACAGGAAACTTCTTCCTCTTTTTTAGCCATAATGAATCTGGCAAAAGAACTGGAAAAAAACATTCGAGCTATCACCCAGCACCACCCTCCACTATCACCCCACTGCACAAACTCCCATTGCTGCCATTAACAAACAAACAAATTAACAACACACCAAAACAATTAAAACCATCCACTCTCGCCTCTACATTTTTGCTTAACGCCCAAGGCATCAGCCCTTCCACCAATACTCAAAAATGGAAGATCAAATTCCTGGAGGACTGGATTGATGTCCATCCAAACCACATCCCTTTCTTCGTCCTCACTGAAACCCATCTCGGTAACCTCCACTTGGAAGCCGAGGTGAAAGTGAAAAATTTCAAAGCCATCCGTGCTGATCGCGCTGGCAGAAGAAAGGGCGGAACTGCCATTTATGTCCATAATTCTTTCTCAACAGAGGCTATGAACATATTCACTAATGGATACTGTGAGGCAGTCACTGTATTCAGTCAAACCAACAACCTATTAGTAGTTGGGCTCTATAGGCCACCCCAAACGCCTGTACCATGCTTCAAGGAATGCCTCAACAGCATAAAGTGTTTCATCCAAGAGTGTCACCCTGACAACATCTTAATGATGGGGGACTTCAACCTGCCCGGAGTTGACTGGTCCACAAACACCCTGCCACCAGGTTCTTCTGCCTCAACCTCTGACAGGGAAGCTGTGGAATCGCTTCTTGACTTCATGGATGATTTCTTCCTATCCCAACTAGTGCTCGAACCAACGAGGTGCCACAAAAACGTCCTAGACTTAATTTTCAGCAATCACACTGACAATATCCACAATATTGCAGTGGAGAAAACTCTACTCTCTGATCATGACATGGTTCTCTGTGATCTGAGATTCCACCGTCCAATATACAAACCCAATGTCATTTCTCCTGTCCATCCGTTTGACGCTATGGATTTCCACAATGCAAACTGGGAAGCGATCAGTCATGATCTTGCACATGTCGACTGGTCCTTCACGCACACTCATACACCCACTAACATCAAAAAGTCCTGGCAGACATTTGTGGACACTGTTACAAACATATGTGCTAAACACACCCCATTAAGAACTATAAACAAATCTAAGAGCAGAATCCCTAGAAATAGAAAAACGCTCATCAGAAAAATTAAGAGAACGAACAAAAAAATCAACAATCTGAAATACTGTCAGCAGCAACACATCAACTTGACTGCCATTTCATCACTAGAGATTAAAAAACATAACCTCCAAAACAACATAATGTCCCTCATCAACAATCAGAGAAGAGCTGAAGAGGCCTGGGCCATTGAGAAGATCAAACTCAATCCCAAAGTGTTCTTTTCATTTGCAAAAAAACACAAAATCACTGGCTCTACTGTTGGCCCTCTAATTGATGAAAATGGCACTCTTCAAGACAATGCTAAAACCATGGGTGAGATACTGCAGAAACAATACTGCTCTGTTTTCAGCAATCCTGATATGGCCGATCTGGGCTGTATCGGCGATGTTACTCCCCATTACACCTTATCGGACATAACGTTTGGCGCCCCTGATGTCTTGGCGGCAATAAAGGAAATCAAGCATAATTCAGCAGTAGGTCCCGATAGGTTCCCTGCTTGTGTCTTGAAGGCGTGTCAACACCAACTTGCTTCTCCTCTTGCCAATCTGTGGCGGAACTCACTGGATGCTGGATATGTGCCAGAAAACCTTCTATCCCAGTCTGTTGTCCCAGTTTTCAAAAAGGGAAACAAATCCCTTGCCGTGAATTACCGTCCAATCTCACTCACCTCTCATATCATTAAGGTATTTGAGCGAGTGGTGAGATCGCGAATGACCCACTTCCTTGAGAGTAACAATATGCTGAACTCCAACCAGCATGGATTCCGTAATGGAAGGGATTGCCTGACGCAACTACTGCATCACTTTGATGACATTTTGAGAGCCTTGGGAGAGGGTTCCAACACTGATGTTATCTACCTTGATTTCAGCAAGGCCTTTGACAGGGTTGATCATAACCTTCTACTGAGAAAGCTGTCCAATATTGGTGTCACTGGAAAGCTGCTGCAGTGGATCAAGAGCTTCCTGTCAAACAGAACCCAACATGTTGTAGTTGAGGGAGTCAAATCAAGCCCAGCCAAAGTCAGTAGTGGAGTCCCACAAGGCACTGTGTTGGGCCCACTTCTCTTCATCATCTATATTAATGACATCACTGACATCATCAAACACAGCAACATTAAAATTTTCGCTGATGATTCCAAGCTCCAAAAGGTCATCAATGGCGTGGATGACCGGATAAGCCTTCAGTCAGACCTACTGGCTGTTACCCAATGGGCAGAAAAGAACAACATGTTACTGAACGAAGACAAATTCGAACTGATCCACTTTGGAAAAGAGGATGCTCTGAAACTCCCGTACTCCCTTCCCTCCGGGGAAACTCTCGTGGCATCTAACAACATCAGAGACTTGGGAGTAACCGTGGACAGCAACATAAGCTGGACCACGCATATAAGCAGCAAAGTTGACATGGCCCGCAGAATGTGTTCCTGGATCCTCAGAACCTTCCAGTCGAGAGATTCCCGCACCATTATCCTTCTCTTCTCTACTTTCGCCCGACCACACCTTGAATACTGTTGTCCACTGTGGTCTCCCCACACGAAACAAAGTATCATGAAACTTGAAGCTCCTCAAAGGGCAATCACAAAAAAGATAGATGGCATGTCAGACCTTGACTACTGGGGTCGATTGGAAAACCTGAAACTTTACTCACTCCAACGTCGCCGTGAGCGTTATATTATCTGCATGATGTGGAAAATGTTCCATCATCACTGCCCAAATGATGTTGGCATCGCCTTCAAGATACACCCAAGGCTTGGGCCCCGTGCTATCCGTCCCATTCAAAAATCTAAATCGCAACTCATAACAACAATACGGCACAATTATTTCACCTCAATCGGCCCTGCTCTCTTCAACATCACACCAGGACACGTCAAAACAGAAACTGACCACACAAAATTCAAGAAATCTTTGGACAAATTCCTCCAAGTAATCCCGGACAAACCACCCACACCCGGATATGTCTCCGCAAACAGTAATTCTCTTCTCGAATGGGCCATGGTGCCCAAATCCTGAATTGAAAGACTTCGCCAGGTGGTGCTATTAAGTTAGACATGGCCTGGGCCAATACTGGCCAAAACATTTCAAAGTTATTCAAAGTTATATATATATATATGTATGTATGTATATATATATATATATGTATGTATGTATATATATATATATATATATATATATATGTATGTATGTATATATATATATATATATATATATATATGTATGTATATATATATATATATATACATACATATATATATATATACATATACATATATATATATACATATACATATATATATATACAAACATATATATACGTACATACATATATATACATACATACATATATATATACATACACATATATATATATACATACATATATATATATAACTTTGAATAACTTTGAAATGTTTTGGCCAGTATTGGCCCAGGCCATGTCTAACTTAATAGCACCACCTGGCGAAGTCTTTCAATTCAGGATTTGAGCACCATGGCCCATTCGAGAAGAGAATTACTGTTTGCGGAGACATATCCGGGTGTGGGTGGTTTGTCCGGGATTACTTGGAGGAATTTGTCCAAAGACTTCTTGAATTTTGAGTGGTCAGTTTCTGTTTTGATGTGTCCTGGTGTGATGTTGAAGAGAGCAGGGCCGATTGAGTTGAAATAATTGTGCCGTATTGTTGTTATGAGTTGCGATTTAGATTTTTGAATGGGACGGATAGCACGGGGCCCAAGCCTTGGGTGTATCTTGAAGGCGATGCCAACATCATTTGGGCAGTGATGATGGAACATTTTCCACATCATGCAGATAATATAACGCTCACGGCGACGTTGGAGTGAGTAAAGTTTCAGGTTTTCCAATCGACCCCAGTAGTCAAGGTCTGACATGCCATCTATCTTTTTCGTGATTGCCCTTTGAGGAGCTTCAAGTTTCATGATACTTTGTTTCGTGTGGGGAGACCACAGTGGACAACAGTATTCAAGGTGTGGTCGGGCGAAAGTAGAGAAGAGAAGGATAATGGTGCGGGAATCTCTCGACTGGAAGGTTCTGAGGATCCAGGAACACATTCTGCGGGCCATGTCAACTTTGCTGCTTATATGCGTGGTCCAGCTTATGTTGCTGTCCACGGTTACTCCCAAGTCTCTGATGTTGTTAGATGCCACGAGAGTTTCCCCGGAGGGAAGGGCGTACGGGAGTTTCAGAGCATCCTCTTTTCCAAAGTGGATCAGTTCGAATTTGTCCTCGTTCAGTAACATGTTGTTCTTTTCTGCCCATTGGGTAACAGCCAGTAGGTCTGACTGAAGGCTTATCCGGTCATCCACGCCATTGATGACCTTTTGGAGCTTGGAATCATCAGCGAAAATTTTAATGTTGCTGTGTTTGATGATGTCAGTGATGTCATTAATATAGATGATGAAGAGAAGTGGGCCCAACACAGTGCCTTGTGGGACTCCACTACTGACTTTGGCTGGGCTTGATTTGACTCCCTCAACTACAACATGTTGGGTTCTGTTTGACAGGAAGCTCTTGATCCACTGCAGCAGCTTTCCAGTGACACCAATATTGGACAGCTTTCTCAGTAGAATGTTATGATCAACCCTGTCAAAGGCCTTGCTGAAATCAAGGTAGATAACATCAGTGTTGGAACCCTCTCCCAAGGCTCTCAAAATGTCATCAAAGTGATGCAGTAGTTGCGTCAGGCAATCCCTTCCATTACGGAATCCATGCTGGTTGGAGTTCAGCATATTGTTACTCTCAAGGAAGTGGGTCATTCGCGAT
>OZ024757.1:6171808-6229308 GCA_964016885.1 Eledone cirrhosa | reverse complement strand
GCACCAACATAACTTTACATAGAACGGGGTGGTGTGGATGGGGTGGGGGTGGTGGGACGGTGGGGGGGGGGGGGGTATTTTGTTAGAGATGCCTACTGGCTGTAGTAGGTTTTACTATGTATTTAGGTAAGGCGGGTCTTCTCTGTTACTGAGTACCGCCAAAGATCTCGGTCCAGTGACATTGTCTTGGAGAGGTGTAAGTGTGTGAGGTCGGAGTTTATCAGCTCGTCCCAGGTTTTTCTAGGTCTGCCTATTCCGTGGCTACCATCTATCTTTATTGCCCTGCACTTTGTTATACAGCTATCGACTTTCATGCGCATCACGTGTCCATACCAACGTAGCCTTCTCTCGAGTAAACAACATCTGATCCCTCTTATTTCTAATTTTTTCCTTAGTTCGTTTATGCTTTGCCGTTCACGTATATTACTGTTACACATCCAGCGGAGCATGCAAGCTTCGTTCCTCTCTAGTCTGCGTATATCCTCTGCACACAATGCCCAGGTCTCACTGCCATGCAATATTGCTGTTCGTATGCAGGCATCGTACAACCTGCCTTTCATTTTTAGGGAGAACCCTTTAGCAGCTAATAGTGGTATAAGCTCTCTGAACTTTTTCCAACCAGTTCTGACTCTAGCGACTGTACTTTCAGAGCACCCTCCCCCACTGCTGATTTTATCACCCAGGTAACGGAAACTGTCCACTATTTCTATAGAACCTTCTGCGCAATTGAAAGAGCTAGTATTTTGTGGGCACTTGCTGCTACTTATTGCACCAGAGCACCGGCCACATGTAAAATCTATGTTCTTAGTTAGCTTACCTGTGATCCCACTACATCTTTTATGCACCCATACTTTGCATTTAGGACATAAAATGGAGTTTCTACCTACGCCTTTCCTACACACCGAGCACGACCATTTCCCAGAAGGGACCGCCGCCTTATTTTCTTTCCTACAAACTAGAACTTTAGTCTTAGCCAGGTTAATATTAAGGCCTTTTGATTCTAGGCCGTGCTTCCATGTTTGGAATTTCTTCTCTAGCTCGGCCATTGATTCCGCTATGAGTGTCAGGTCGTCTGCGTATAGGAGTTCCCATGGGCAGCCGGTCTTGAACTCCTCTGTTATAGCCTGAAGGGCAATAATAAATAGTAGGGGGCTGAGAACAGAGCCCTGATGGACGCCAACTTTTACGCCAAACTCTTCACTATATTCGTTGTTAATTCTAACCTTGCTGACTGTTTCTTTATACATGGCTTGTATAGCTCTCACAAGCCATTCGTCAACACCTAGTTTTCTAAGAGCCCACCAGATAATGGAGCGGGGGACTCTGTCGAAGGCTTTCTCCAAGTCGACAAAACCTAAGTAGAGGGGTTTACCTTTAGCTAGGTACTTCTCCTGTAGTTGTCGTACAATTAAAAGAGCGTCTGTGGTACTTTTGCCTGACACAAACCCGAACTGCATTTCATCTAGGTCAATTCTCTCTCTGATTAGTTGTGCTATTACTTTTTCCGTGACCTTCATGACCTTGTCGATTAATTTAATGCCTCTATAGTTACTCCTATCTAGGGCGTCTCCTTTACCCTTATAACAGTTAACGATGATGCTGCTATGCCAGTCCTTCGGAACAACCCCATTCTGTACGACTTGGTTAACTATGCGGGTGACCATGGTGTGTCCCACCGTGCCAGATGCCTTCAGCATCTCAGCAACTATTTCCGAAGGCCCAGCCGCCTTACCCGTCTTCATATCCTTGATTGCCTTACTTATTATACTCCCCTCGACTAACACTGCAGGTCCCTCTATTGGGTCGATATGGGGGAGACTGTCTTTCTCCCATTTATTCTCCTCATTTAGTAGCCTTTCATAGTGACACTTCCAAGTTACCCTCTTATCAGCGTCGGTGATGGCAAGTGTGCCATCATCGTTTAGTACACACTTCTCCCCGACAATATCACTGTTTTCCTTGACGCATTGCCTAGCAATCCTGAACACCTCACGTTTTTGGTCATCGCGTTGTAGAACATGCTTGAACTTTCTTTCCTCAGCTTCCCTTCTTGCTAAGTACACTTGTCTCCTAGCTTCCCTCCTGGCCACTTGATAGTTTTCTCTACTTCCCCCATCCCGCCATACTTTCCAAGCCTGCTTTTTGGCCTTAATTGACCCCTCCACCTTACTGTTGCACCACCATGTTACTCTCCTCCTGCCTACAGGCCTGCTCCAGCCACAGACTTCGTCTGTCGCCAACAGCAGGTTTGCTTTCAGAAATTCCCACTCCCCCTCTATATTGTCCGACTCTAAATGTTCTTCCTTACTGTCGAAAGCATCAAGTAATATGCTTTGAAATTTATTCCTGGCTGTGGGGTCCTTTAGCTTCCATATTTTTCTCCTGAGGATAGTCCTCTTCTGCTGTCGAGTACGTCTCGTCCTGACTATGAGGTCGCTAATTATCAGTCTATGTTGGGAGGTGCATTCTTCATGGGGGAGGGATTTAGTGTTTACAACAGACACTCTGTCACGTCTTCTGGTAAGGATATAATCTACCTGGCTTGTGTGTTCCCCGGATCTATAGGTGATCAGGTGATTGTCACGTTTTTTGAAGTTAGTGTTACAGATAGTTAGGTTATTTGCATCACGGAATTCCAGGATTCTGGAGCCTTCCTCATTTCTAGTACCAAACCCATAGCCTCCATGGATTTCGTCGTAGCCGTCACAATGTTGTCCAACGTGACCATTTAGGTCGCCTGCAATAATTATATAGTCACTGTCGGATATTTGGGAGGTAGTTAGCATCAGTGTCTCATAGAATCTGTCTTTTATAGTGCCGGGCAGTCCGGATTGGGGTGCGTATGCAGATATTACTGTCACCGTAGTTCTATTGAGGACAAGTCGTATTTTAATTATTCTGTCGTTCACTCTATTTACGTCTATTATCTTATCTGCCCACTTTTCTGCTACCATGATTCCTACTTCACCCAGCCCATCGTCGTTTCCCACCCAGAAAAGCTTATAACATCGTTTTTTATCCTCAATGAATCTAGCAGACCCACCCCTCCACCTGGTCTCTTGAATACAACAAACATCGACCTCCTTACGTTCAAGCATTTCTACAACCTCGTTAGCGGGACCCTTTAGGGTGCCTACATTTATGGTACCAACTCTGAAGTTTTGGATTGCGTTTGGGGGTTGGGGGCGGTGGGGGGCGGGGGGCGAAGGGGTTATGTTAGCCGTCCGCGGTCCAAACAATGAGGAGTGCTCGCATTCTCGTCCACGAGGTGAATTTGTCTTTATCTTTATCTTTGGCATTGTCGCTGAGCGTCCAGATTTTTCTCTCTCTCCTCCACTCTCCAGGATTCCGCAGTCCATCCATCCATCATATATCGAAAGGCAACCAGGCAAGCGATAGTATAGGCCTCTGGCTTATAATTGGTCCGCGTAATATATATATACTTATATAATATATATATACTTATATATATATATATATATATATATATATATATAAATACTTATATATATATATATATATATATATATATATATATATATATATATATATGCCATTATAGTTTATTGTCACAACAGGAAAACCTTTAATTGTAAGTTTACCTGACCATACCAACCTGGGACTTAATTTAAGCCAGACGGTGTTGTCTCCCTTAGCACTAATCACTGAATTAATATCCAGTCACGTCTGGTTTTCTTCTAGGTTTAGTTAAGCCTTTATCATTAACGTTACTCTATATTTACTATTATATTTTCCCAGTAAACATAATTATCTCACAAAATATTGTATCTATGAGATTTTGAAATTATTTATTTTGGGAACAATACCTTAACATCAGCATGAGCAGCCTGTTGGGGCCAGTTAGAACAGAAAATCTAAGAGAATTCTGGCCGGATACGGACGGTTTAAATAAATGATTTAATAAATAACAGTTCTATTGAAACACTACTGTGTTGTTCTGAGATGATTTCAGTAGAATTTCAAACGGTAGAAGGACAAATATATTCTACATTTACTTTAATATAGATTTAAACAAAGATGGTAGAATGACAGAATTGGTAGAGTGTCAGATAACCTACCATTGCAGTATTTGTCCTGGTTCTTAATATTCTGAGTTCAAATCCCACTGAGGTAAATTATATATTTTATTCTTCTAGGCTAGATAAAATATATTATATGTACTACGGTTGATTTAATAAACTTTGCCCTTCCCCCAAAATTGCTGGTCTTGAGCCTAATTTACAAATAAATAGAGATTTAACAAGTTTGTTGCTTCAAATTTCTCAAAACACTTTTATTTAGTGTGGCTAGTGCAGTAAATTGGCAGTAATCGGTAGAGCGTCAGACAACAAGCTTTGCATCATATAGTTATGTCCTGTTACATACTGAGTTCAAATCATGCGGAGAGTAGCTTTCCCTTTCATCCATACGGGGTTGATAAAATAAAGTACCAGTAATACACTGAGGTTGATTTAACTTTCCCCACGCTCAATATTATTGGGCCTGTGCCTACATCAAATACCATTATTTACTGTGTCTAACAACACTCAGTAACCTATACTATCACTACCCCAATGATACCAGCCAAGACAGTGTCTCAAAATTCTCTCTGGCCTGCAGAAACCCAGGTACCAGTTGCCTCATGCTCCTGGCTAAGGACAGAATGGAGAAAGGGTTAACCTGGAAGATAGTGAGGGAGATGTGTTGAAGAAGCCATTAAAACCTTTGGGGCCTCACAAGTTTTAAAAACAACAAAAGTTCAATAGAATTTTAAACATTTCAAATATCAATGAAGTGTTTGTGTTTGATTTCTTCTAACTACTTTCAAGATATCATTACTTATGGTGTTCTTAACAGATATTTAGATGGGAAAATAACAAAAATATGGAATCACAGACTGGACAAATTCCTCAAATGTAACTCTTTACTTAACACAAATAGATTGAATTTCAGGAGATAAATATAGTTTATTTAATATGTTATGAAAACCTAATAAATGATTTACGCTAAAAAGACAGAATATAAAAAGCAGGAAAAGACATATACACTCCTTCAATTAAATGTGTAAGGAATTGAACTAGGAACAGTTATTTGTAAATTTCTATTTCAACACAATAAAGCACAATAAACTGTAGAAATGTCGAACTGGAGAACTGTTGATCTGGAGAAATGTTGAACTGAAGAACTGTAAAACTGTAGAACTGATGAACTGAAGAACTAAAGTGAGGATGTAACAACAGAAATAATTGTGTACTCCAGTAGCTGTAAGGCTGTACTTGAAACCTGTTGGATAAAATTGTGTACCCCAGTTTAGCTGAAGTATAATAGGCAAAAATATGAGCACACTTGAAACACATAATTGTGATATGATTGGCTGTCATTAAATAATTGAACCATAACGCAGCACTTGTTAAATGACATACAATATGAGTTTAATATGTGATAATGTTGGTGCTGCTTTGTAATATTTCTGAGACAAGACACTGACAGCATTAGTTCAGGTGATAGAGGGTCCCTCAATTACACACCACAACAGGGAATGTTGGTGTTGACCTCTAACAGATCTGAGACAAGACACTGACAGCATTAGTTCAGGTGATAGAGTCTCTCAATTACACACCACAACAGGGAATGTTGGTGTTGACCTCTAACAGATCTGAGACAAGACACTGACAGCATTAGTTCAGGTGATAGAGTCTCTCAATTACACACCACAACAGGGAATGTTGGTGTTGACCTCTAACAGATCTGAGACAAGATACAGCATTAGTTCAGGTGATAGAGGGTCCTTCAATCACACATTACAAAAGGGAATGTTGGTGTTGACCTCTAACATATCTGAGACAAGATACAGCATTAGTTCAGGTGATAGAGGGTCCCTCAATCACACATTACAACAGGGAATGTTGGTGTTGACCTCTAACATATCTGAGACAAGATACAGCATTAGTTCAGGTGATAGAGGGTCCTTCAATCACACATTACAAAAGGGAATGTTGGTGTTGACCTCTAACATATCTGAGACAAGATACAGCATTAGTTCAGGTGATAGAGGGTCCCTCAATCACACATTACAACAGGGAATGTTGGTGTTGACCTCTAACATATCTGAGACAAGACACAGCATTAGTTCAGGTGATAGAGACAAGACATATCATTACCTCAGATGATAGAGGGTCCCTCAATTACACATTACAACACAGAATTTTAGCTGTTACACACAAAGAAAAAAAGAAAAAGAATTTTGCAATTATATCATTAAAAATGACTTTAGGAAGACAAAAGTTAGACATGGAAAGGATTTTAATTCCAGTTAAAAACATATTTAAGAAATTGTGTCTGTAGAAGTGTTATGGTTACATTTTTGAAGTTGGTGGACAATAAGTTTAGACTGGTAAAAGGAAGGGTATCTCAGGGTTCACAGTTAAATAGTTTTATCCCCAGTGTGTGTGTTTCTAAGTTACTGTTAGTCACAAAATATTTCCCACATGTTTCACTGGGGAAGGTCCTTTTTCTGCAGTCTGACTATGTGGTCAACACGAGTAGAATTCTGAATAA
Source organism: Eledone cirrhosa (assembly GCA_964016885.1). Lineage (NCBI taxonomy): Eukaryota > Metazoa > Mollusca > Cephalopoda > Octopoda > Eledonidae > Eledone > Eledone cirrhosa. Next base: position 6,222,750 of record OZ024757.1, on the reverse strand, counting down.
AAGTTGTCCAACATGTTTCACACTGGAAGTTTCTTTCCTCCAGTCTGAAGACATATATGTTTATTAAGTACCAAACTATCTGTAAAAGATTTCTCACATGAAATGAAATATTTAATCATGTAGCAACACCTATCTTGAAACATGTAGCTCACTCTATGTTATCTACACAATATTAACTTTCACTTTAACATGAGATAATTACTACATAAAATATAATTAGATTAATTAATTAAGATGGCAGGTACGTGGTGTCGTTGACAGTGTTTCCTTTTCCAGATGGTGACATGACTTAAAAGTCCCCTACATAATTTAATACATTCAGAAACAACTTCCGTTATATCAATTCACACTTTCAATCAATATGCTAATCTTTATTCAGATTTGTGTAAATAACATTCGGAATTTTATATAACTGTTCATATTAAACCAAAATACATTATTAAAGGTAATAAAATATTTAAGAAATGGAAACGAAAAGAAGGAAAACGAATCAAGCAATGTCACTAATAGTAGAGGGAAAGGGACAGGCACTATATTCCAGTCTGAGCTGTGATTCAGCCCCACCCTACAGAAACTATGTTTGGAAGGAAACCAGAGTAGAGGATGACCAAGAAAGTCAGGGGCAAATGTTGTGAGAGCCGAACTCAAAACGCTAAAACTGGAAGAGATGAAGGAACGCATCTAGTGGAGAGATGCTATGCTGAGAAGGACCTGTACAACTGTTGCAAGCATGGAATAGTAGATATAATGATGATACACAAAATATACACTATACATATAAATACTATGTATATAGTGTATGTGCTACATATACACAATATATACACTATATATAGAGTATATGCTACATATAGACAATATATAAACTATATATATACTACATACACATTATATATAATGTTGTCCAAGGGAATAGCTGAAACAGCTTGGCACCAATGACATCATAGATCAGACGCATAGTTACGGCCCTTGCCATTCTGAGTTCAAATCCCGCCGAGGTTAACTTTGCCTTTCATCCTTACGGGGTCGATAAAATAAAGTACCAGTAATGCACTGGGTAATTACTGGCCTTGTGCCAAAAGTAGAAACAATTATTTAAAGACCTGTCCCACCCTTGCTAGCAAGGGTGGGACAGGTCTTTACAAACCAGGGGGCAGTGGTTATTCTACATTCTACTGAGTGTATTTTATTGTGGCATCAGTACTAAAGAGGTTGTCATGTCTTTGACACAACTGAAGGGTCCTACCAAACCTTTGTTTGGCAAGAGAAGAAAGTTGTAAAGTATTTTCAAATGTGAATTATTTCTAAAAAGAGTCATAATTTCAACTGTCATGAAAGTACCATCAACAAATATTAAAGTTATAAAATTGTTTTTATTTACACATAAATGTGGATATTTTGTCATAAATATAAACATAAACCAGTTAGTGTTTGTAAAATAACACATATAAACACATCAATCTTGTTTGTTTTTCTTATATTGATGGAGTCATAGGGGTGTCACTGTGGGCATTTGAAGCTTGGTGGAGCCCTTCACTCACCAGGTTGGAACAGGTGATTTCTTCCAGAGAAGGAGAATAATAAATGTTCATCAATATATATATATATTATTTTGTGGCATTCTTGAGATCATTAATCCCCAGCTGAACATCCCTAGACATCTGATCTATGTAGGACATTTTCAGTCATCCCACTAGGGTCTTACTATGTTTAGGTATCCACCACAGGAGCCAGCTCATCAGGGCATCCATTCTTCGGTAGGAATGTCTGGTATGTCTTGTCCTCGGCTCCCTAGTTATTGTAGTAATCTTCAATATATGGCAGTATGTTTCTTGTTTGATTGAGGAATATATATATATATATATATATATATATATATATATACATAGATGCGTATGAAGGATGACAGCTGCATTAACAGGTGCAGAGTTCTAAAAGTCGATGTAAGCCATGGGGTGGGGAGAACCAGGAAGACCTGAGATGAGGTGATAAAGGCTGACCTTGCCCAATTGTGCCTCTCAAATACAATGACACAGGACCGTGACCTCTGATGTCACTCAGTAATACAGAAGACCCAACTTCACACGGGTACAAGCTGAAGCATATAGACAATATCTCCCCATCCCTACCCACTGCAAAAATGGTCATGGAGATATCACGACAAAAAATCACCCAGCCCACACTGTAAAGTAGTCTTGTAGATACCATGGTAAAGAAAGCACCCAGCACTCACTGTAAATGAGGTTTTGTTTTAGGAAGGGCATCCAGCTGTAGAAATCAAGCCAAAATCAGTTCCCTGACCTGGCATTTCCCACAACAGGACAACCCGTCTAACTTATGATGATGATAAATATAAGATAAGGATTTTTCAAGCTTCACATTTTATACACTTCATTCCAGAGTGTGTCTGTATATTTGTGTTTCACATTTCACAGTGATGGGGTTTATTGCAAGTGTTGACTACGTAGGTGAACAACCAGTGAAGAATTCTGAGAGAAAGATTTCCCACATATTTTACAATGGAAGGGCTTTTCTCCTGTGTGTATTATTTTGTGTTGTACAACACTAGAACCTTGAGAAAAAGATTTCCCACATATTTCACAAAGAAGGGTTTCTCTCCTGTGTGTATTCTTTTGTGTTCTACAAGATGAGAACTATAAGAAAAAAATGTTCCACATATTTCACATGAATAAGGTTTTTCTCCAGTGTGTATTCTTTTGTGAACTACAAGAGTAGAATTACTAGAAAAAGATTTCCCACATATTTCACATGAATAAGGGTTTTCTCCAGTGTGTGTTCTTATATGCCTCTTTAAATCACAGTTCAAGACAAAAGACTTCCCACATATTTCACAATGGAAGGGTTTTTCTCCAGTGTGTGTTTTCTCATGTGAGGATAGTTTCAGTTTTGAAGGGAAAGTTTTCCTACAAATCTCACAGCTATATTCAGACATATTTCTAGCTAGTGATCTTTACATAAAAGATCCTCATCACTTTTACTTATATATTAAGAAATGTAGGTATCGTTAATAGATGCCATGTAGTCTAATATACAAAGGGTCCATAAAAGACTGCAGAAGTCTGTTTTCTTCTTCAACAAGTTGTAATGTAGCATTTAATTGGTAAAGTAATAAGACATATGTCAGTGTAAGACTGATCTTGGATGAAGAAAAGGCAAGTGCTTATATATATATGTGTGTGTGTGTGTGTGTGTGATTATTGTGGAATATACCACTATTATTATTGTTAAGGTGAGAGAAGCTCTATTCACAATAAAATCCTCAGCTCATAAAACAGACGAATAAGACTTCTATAGTTAAGGTTCTTGTTATTGAGGACAGTTCAGGTGACAAGAGATTTAATATCCATAATTACAAAAGACAAAGGTTAATATATATACATATATATATACAGACATACAGTGTGTAGGTATGAGAGAGAGAGAAATAGACGTGTGTTGTGTGTGTAGAAATATGTGTGTAGGTGTTGTAATAAATCAAGATATTTCACTTCAGATAGAAAAGTTCACAATGTTTGTGTTGTGGTGGAAAACGAAATAATAAGTACTTTAGTTGTCAAGACCAAATATAAAGTCAAGAAAAGTTAGTAAAAACTAAATGTTCACTGATTTCTGATTAAAATAATATTTTCCTGTCCTGTAAAATGTTGAACAACCACTTCAATATTTAATAATACAGGTGATAAAACAACAACTATAAGGTAAATAAGTCACCTTATGTTATTTACAAACATTAACGTCCACCTTAATATGAAATAATCACCATAAAAGATAAAATTAGATGAGGTTTAAGTTGTAACAATGGAGCTGATATAAATGGTAATATTTCACCGTCTAGTTGACACCGGTGTTATGACATAAAAGTCCCCTACATAATTTAATACATTCAGAAACAACTTCCGTTATATGAACTAGCAGAAAACCACCCGAAGGTAGCATGTGTAGTATGTATATTGATATTATACGCAGGTATATATGATACATGTATATATATACCTGCGTATAATATCAATATACACACTACACATGCTACCTGTGGGTAGTTTTCTGATAGCATGTGTAGTGTGTATATTGATATTATACGCAGGTATATATGATACATGTATATATATACCTGCGTATAATATCAATATACACACTACACATGCTACCATTGGGTGGTTTTCTGCTAGCATGTGTAGTGTGTATATTGATATTATACGCAAGTATATATATATACATGTAGATATGATACATCAAATAAAATCATAATTGACAATATATAATTGTTTCTAAGTTAGGCACAAGGCCAGCAAATAACCAGTGTATTACTGGTACTTTATTTTATCGACCCCGTAAGGATGAAAAGCAAAGTTAAACTCGGCGGGATTTGAACTCAGAATGGCAAGAGCCGTAACTCTATGCGTCAAAGCATGGCGTCCGACCCTCTACCGATACTGCCAATCCATCACCTTGACAATATATAATACACAGAAATTGAACGAAGACCGTGTTACACTGTCTTATGTAATCAGTAACGTAATCCATGATACATTAAAAAAGACGATATTATATATAAACTGCATTAGGAGAAAATTAATAGTTTATTGAAGTGATGGCCAAACGGAAGTGTTGACATTTCAGAAATTTTAAAGCAGTGAATCTTTAAATAAACAATATATATTTAATCAACAGCCTCGAAATTTAGTAGATAAATTATGTAATATTCATTCATTATTTATTCAAAGTAATCCAACTTATTTTACTAATGGGATAAACAATTATAAACCGTACGCAGTCCCACGCTCCTCCTTTTATTATAGTTTAGATTCATACGTTCAATAGATATGCTAGTACTTTATTCAGATTTGAATAAATAACGTTATTAATGTTATATAACTGTTCATATTAAACCAAAACACATTATTAAAGGTAATAAAATATTTAAGTAATGGAAAAAAAAGAAAAAAACGAATCAAACAACGAAAATAATTGTTTCTACTTTGGGCACAAGGCCAGCAATCATCCTAGTGCATTACTGGTACTTCATTTTATCGACCTCGTAAGGATGAAAAGCAAAGTTAACTCTGGCGGGATTTGAACTCAGATCATAAAGGGAGGTAACTCTATGCTACAAAGCATGGCGTCCGACGCTCTACCGATATTGCCAATTCAACGAAAATAACGGGAGAGGGACAGACTTTATTTTTCAGTCTGTGCTGTGATTCAGCCCCACCCTACAGACAAAATGACAAAGGTGTTACCACAGAGAATAGCCAGAGACACCCACTACAACATCCACCCCACCTCATGGGACTACTTCCTCAAGTGGGCTGCTGTCTTTCTAATTTTGAGAAGGAAATCAGAAGTGTGGGGACAAAGAGGAGGTGGTTTGTCAGGCCCCGGTATTTAACTATCTCCCTCTTCTCTCTATTGCAGGTAGTAAAGCCAGGGTTCGTGGCTGCAGGGAAAATGTTGGAGGCAGGGAATGATCCAACCCATGCTAAACCTCCAACTAAAGCTGATACTTGTCTTTTTCAGCTGTGGAGATTAGAGACATGTGGAATGATGTGTCTTGCTTAAGGACACAATGTACCTCCCTAACTGACAATTGAAAACATGATATTACCATATGATGTATGACTTCACTATACAATATATATGTGTTTGTATACATATAAATATTATATATTTGTGCGTATACATTGTCTCATTCCATGAGAGTAACTTGGTCAGTCTATGAACTCCTCATCTGACCCTTCTATATGTATATACATGTTTGTCAGTGTGTGTGTACATATGTATATAGAATATTGTCACAACTACTATATACACCACATATACACTATATATAATATTGTCCAATATATATAGACTATATGTCATGTTGTCCAAGGGAAAGGCTGATATAGATCAGCACCAGTGACATTACAACTATTATATACACTATATATCATCATTATCATTATCATTTAATGTCTATCTTCCACACTAGCATGGGTTAGACGGGAATTGTCCCACTTGAGGCAGGATTGATCAGGTGACCGTGTCTCACTCGTATAGGACTGTATCTGGCAGGTTTTCTACGGCTAGATGCCCTTCCTAACACCAACCACATTTCCAGTGTGGACTGGGAGTCTTTTCGTGATGACACCTATACTACCTCTTTAGTTTGGACTGGATGTTGTGGTACCAACATAACTTTACAGAGACAGGGTGGTGTTGGTGGGAGTGGGAGGATGGAGTAAGGGTTGTGAGTTGGGTGTATATTTTATTAGGAGGGGCCTATTGACTGTAGGTTAACTTTGCATGTAGGGTAGGCAGTTCTTCTCTGTTACTGTGTGGTGCCATAGATCTCAATCCAGTGACATTGTCTAAGAGAGGTTTAAGTGTGCAAGGTTGGATTTTATGTCATCCCAGGTTTTTCTGGGTCTACCTACTCCGTAACTTCTATCAATTTTGATCACCCTGCACATTTTGTATAAAGCTGTCGTCTTTCATGCGCATCACATGACCATACCAACGTAGTCTTCTCTCAAGTAAACAGCATCTGATCCCTCTTATGCCTAATTCTCACTTAGTTCGATTATGTTTTGCCTTTCATGTATATTACAATTACACGTCCAACGGAGCATGCATGCTTCGTTCCTTTCCAATCTGAGCAGGTCCTCTGCACACAATGCCCCTGACTCACTGCCATGTAACATTGCTGTTCGTATACAGGCATTATACAATCTGCCTTTCATTTTTAGAGAAAAACTTTTTGTGTCTAGCAGCGGTATTAGCTCTCTGAACTTTTTCCATCACGTTCTAACTCTGGCTACTACACTTTCAGAGCACCCTCCACCACTGCTGATTTTGTCACCAAGGCAACTGAAAGTGTCCACTATTTCTATAGAACCATCTGGGCAGTAGAAGGTGCTAGTATCCTGTGGGTACTTGCTGCTTATTTCACCTGAGCATCGGCCACATATAAAATCTACATTCTTAGATAGCTTACTTGTGATCTCACTACATCTTTTATGTACCCATAGTTTGTATTTGGGACATAGAATGGAATTTCTAACTACTCCTTTCCTACACACTGAGCATGGCACCGGTGCCCTATTTTCTTTTCTACATACTAGACCTTTAGTCTTAGACAAGTTAACTTTAAGGCCTTTTGATTCTAGGCCATGCTTCCATTTTTGGAATTTCTTCTGTAGTTCAGCCATAGATTCAGCTATGAGAGTTAGATTATCTGCATATAGAAGTTCCCATGGGCAGCAGGTCTTAAACCCCTCTGTTATAGCCTGAAGGGCAATAATAAACAGGACGAAGCTAAGGATGGGGCCTTGGTGAACCCCTACTTTTACACTAAATTCTTCACTATATTCATTGTTAATTCTAACCTTGCTGACTGTTCCTCTATACATGGCTTGTATAGCTCTCACAAGCCATTCATTTACTCCTAGTTTTCTAAGGGTCCACCAGATAATGGAGTGGGGGACTCTGTCAAAGGCTTTCTCCAAGTCAACAAAAGCTAAGTATAAGGGGTTTACTTTTAACTGGGTACTTCTGTAGTTGGTGTACAAGGAAAATAGCATCTGTGATACTTTTTACCTGGCACAAACCCAAACTGCATTTCATCTCGATCAATTCTGTCTCTGATTAGTTGTGCTATAACTCTTTCTGTGACCTTCATGACCTGGTCAACTACCTTAATTCCTCTATAGTTTCCTCTATTCAGAGCATCTCCTTTGCCCTTGTAGCAGTTAACGATGATGCTGCTATGCCAGTCATTTGGTATGAGCCCATTCTGTATTACTTGGTTTACTATCTGGGTGTCCATAGTATGTCCCACCATTCCAGATACTTTCAACATCTCAAAAGTGGCCCTGTTCAATATTTATAAAAGAAGTAGGCATAAACTCTATACAATGTACACAATGTAGGTATAAACTCTATACAATGTACACAATGTAAATCTTGGATACACAAGTGATGTAGTGGGATATCGGGTTGGCTAACAGGAAGGGAAGAGTTTGTATGTAAAAGATACACAGGGGTAATTGAGGAGAAGGGCACCAATGATATAAGCCTATTCCAATGACGGGAAGGATCCATAGAAGTGGTTGATAGCCTCTGTTATCTAGGTGACTTAATTAGCAGCAGAGGAGGGAACCCTGAGAACATAATAGCTAGAATAAGGAGAGGATGGGGGAAGTTTAGAAAGCTACTCCCACTGTTGATAAAAGTTTCCTCCCTATGTACAAAAGGATGACTGTATGATGTTTGTGTGTGAATGGTGGTGCTACATGGTAGTGAAACATGGGTTGTGACTGCAGAGGACATGTGGTGCTACATGGTAGTGAAACATGGGCAGTAACTGCAGAGGATATGTGGTGCTACATGGTAGTGAAACAGGGGCTGTGACTGCAGAGGACATGTGGTACTACATGGTAGTGAAACATGGGCAATGACTGCAGAGGCTATGTGGTGCTACATGGGCAGTGACTGCCGAGGACATGTGGTGCTACATGGTAGTGAAACATGGGCTGTGACTGCAGAGGAAATGTGGTGCTACATGGTAGTGAAACATGGGCAGTGACTGCCGAGGATATGTATTGTCTTGAAAGAAATGAAGCAGCCATGCTTCAGTGGATGTGGAAGAAAGACAGAGCTTGGATGAACTGAGGGAGAAACTGGGTTTAAGAGGAATCCGAAGTGGTGTGCAAGACAGAAGACTGTGTTGGTACGGATATTTGGTGTACATAGATGATGATCATTGGGTGAAGAAGTGCCAGGGAATCCCAGTGGAACGAAGCTACAGTAGAGGTAGACCAAGAAAGACCTGGACAGAGGTGATGAAAGCTGATCTTAAAAATGATGACACAGGATTGAGATAACTGGTGTTATGTAGTTATACTGAGGACTTGCCCTCCAATAGGCATGGTTAAAGTATACATCTAGTATGCACATCCTACCATGCTTCCCCCTTTCCCCCAATTCCCATGGCCTAACACACTTCCCTCTACCCATGTCCTAACACTCCACATACACCCTAACACTCCACCGTTCACCAGATAAGTGCCCCACATTAGATCAATCCCATGCACCTCCCCCATCCCAGCCTATAGTCTACAATATAATGTGGTCGTCTTGTTGCCACAATAAATAGTACCCAGTCCACACTGTAAAGTAGTCATGTTGGTGCCACAATAAATAGTGCCCAGTCCTCACTGTAAAGTAGTCATTTTGGTGCCACAATAAATAGTGTCCAGTCCTCACTGTAAAGTAGTCATGTTGGTGCCATGATAGTACCCAGTCCACACTGTAAAGTAGTCCTGTTGGTGCCATGATAGTACCCAGTCCACACTGTAAAGTAGTCATGTTGGTGCCATGATAGTACCCAGTTCACACTGTAAAGTAGTCATGTTGGTGCCATGATAGTGCCCAGTCCACACTGTAAAGTAGTCATGTTGGTGCCATGATAGTACCCAGTCCACACTGTAAAGTAGTCATGTTGGTGCTATGATAGTACCCAGTCCACACTGTAAAGTAGTCATGTTGGTGACATGATAGTGCCCAGTCCACACTGTAAAGTAGTCATGTTGGTGCCATGATAGTACCCAGTCCACACTGTAAATTAGTCATGTTGGTGCCACAATAAATAGTTCCCAGTGCACACTGTAAAGCAGTCATGTTGGTGACATGATAGTACCCAGTCCACACTGTAAAGTAGTCATGTTGGTGCCATGATAGTACCCAGTCCACACTGTAAAGTAGTCATGTTGGTGCCATGATAGTGCCCAGTCCACACTGTAAAGTAGTCATGTTGGTGCCATGATAGTACCCAGTCCACACTGTAAAGTAGTCATGTTGGTGCCACAATAAATAGTTCCCAGTCCACACTGTAAAGCAGTCATGTTGGTGACATGATAGTACCCAGTCCACACTGTAAAGTAGTCATTTTGGTGCCACAATAAATAGTGCCCAGTCCACACTGTAAAGTAGTCATGTTGGTGCCATGATAGTACCCAGTCCACACTGTAAAGTAGTCATGTTGGTGCCATAATAGTACCCAGTCCACACTGTAAAGTAGTCATGTTGGTGACATTATAGTACCCAGTCCACACTGTAAAGCAGTCATGTTGGTGCCATGATAGTACCCAGTCCACACTGTAAAGTAGTCATGTTGGTGCCATGATAGTACCCAGTCCACACTGTAAAGTAGTCATGTTGGTGCCATGATAGTACCCAGTCCACACTGTAAAGTAGTCACGTTGGTGCCATGATAGTACCCAGTCCACACTGTGAAGTAGTCATGTTGGTGCCATGGTAGTACCCAGTCCACACTGTAAAGTAGTCATTTTGGTGATACCGCAGAAAGCACCCAGTACACACTGCAAAGTAGTTGGCGTTATGAATGGCATCCAGTCATGGAAACCAAGACACGGTCATCTGACCTCAATTGTCTCACAATAGGACAACTCATCTAACCCATGCTAGCATGGAGAAATGGACATTAAACAGTGATGATGATGATAATGATGATGAAAGTCTACGGTGCTGAGACCACAAATCAAGGGAGTACTCTATTGATGTGAAGAAGTAGAGTGGGTATAGAGGAAGGTAAAAACATACCTGAGACATGAATGTGTAACCTAGTAGTTAGTGACTTTATAGTTATGACTAGAGGAACTCAGAGACAGAGGGCAACCTGGAGAAGAAGAATATGGAAGATAATGGAGCCCTCAGCCAGTAACAAATTTAGAGATATTTTGTTTGACACTTTTCACAGTAAAGAAGAAGATATAGAGACTCAGAAGATAGAGGAGGTGTTGGTGTTATATATATGTATGCTCTGATCGATGAGCAGCATTAGGAAACTGAGGGAATAAGTTGGTATAAGAGAAAGTAGATGTAGTGTGCTAGAGAGAAGACTACGTTGGTATAATAATAATAATGAAATTATTGTGTAAAGTGCTCAGGTGCACTACAACTCGTCAATATAGTACATAGAATAATACACAAATGCCAGGGAAGTACATGTTTGAATGTGTTAGCTGTAGTATGGACATGTGATGTGTATGAAAGATAACAGCTGCATAAAGAAATGGAGAAAAACTGATGTGGTTAGGACCATTGGAAAAGGCAGACCCAGGAAGACATGGGATGAGTGTGTGAAGACCTTAAAAGACCTCACAACAGAAATGACAAAGGACCACAAGGTCTGGCACTATGTTAAGATAGTGAAGACCTGGTCAACAGCATACACTGTGGCCTGACCTATCCCCTTATCTTCCCTCTCCCTAGCACTCCCTAACAGGTATTTCTCACTACACCACCCCCACTCCTTATCTGCTGCCCCCTTCAAAACTTCTAGAATCCCTCACATTTCACAATCTAGTAGACACTCCCCTCACTGTTATGTACTCCATCCATGCCCCCTCCACTAGTATTCCCTAGCAGCTCCCCTCATCTCCACTAAATACCCCCACTCCATCCATGCCCCCCCTCCACTAGTACTCCCTAGCAGCTCTCCTCATCTCCACAAAATACCCCCACTCCATCCATGCCATCTCCACTAGTACACCCTAGCAGCTCTCCTCATCTCCACTAATTACCCCCACTCCATCCATGCCCCCCTCCACTAGTACACCCTAGCAGCTCTCCTCATCGCCACTAAATACCCCCACTCCATCCATGCCCCCCTCCACTAGTACTCCCTAACAGCTCTCCTCATCTCCACTAATTACCCCCACTCCATCCATGCCCCCCTCCACTAGTACTCCCTAACAGCTCTCCTCATCTCCACTAATTACCCCCACTCCATCCATGCCCCCCTCCACTAGTACACCCTAGCAGCTCTCCTCATCGCCACTAAATACCCCCACTCCATCCATGCCCCCCTCCACTAGTACTCCCTAACAGCTCTCCTCATCTCCACTAATTACCCCCACTCCATCCATGCCCCCCTCCACTAGTACACCCTAGCAGCTCTCCTCATCGCTACTAAATACCCCCACTCCATCCATGCCACCTCCCTCTAGTATTTATCCCTTAGCTTCTGTCTCCCTCACTATAAACCCTTAGAACCCTTCACTATCACTCCTTAGTAGCTACCATGCCCCTTCCCTATCACTCTACTATTCTCTCCATCACTACACCTCCCCGTTTCTGACATTGGTGAGTGCCACCCCCACCACTTTAGTGTTCTCATCTTCATGGAAAAAGACAGGAGACAGGTGAAGAGGACCCTTCAGTGGTGTCAAAGACAGGACAATGTTCCTAGTGTTGGTGATCTACAAGATAAACACACCCACTACATGCTATAAAGTTGGTGCTAGGAAGGGTATCCAGCCATAGAAATCTTGCCATACAAAGTGCTGGGAGGACCCTTCACTTGTGGTAAAGACATGACAACCCCTCCTGTGCACTTGATAGTATGTGAGATCATACATAAGAGAGATAACAGACTCCTAACCATCCTGGAAGGTCAGCAGCCATGCATTAGTACTGACTTAGTCTATCCATACTCATCTTTCCCTTACAAGCAAGGTAAGAAGACATTAAAACGATGATGATGATAATATATATATGTGTGTTTCTAGTAAAAGAAATGTTTTCCCACAGTCTTCTCTTATGGACATGGCCACCACGAAGTGACCTGCGACCTTGCAGAGAAGACAACAGATATATTTTCTGGAGGCTAGGTTTTACAACACCATTCCTACAAAGGAGAACATATTCTGGGGCCATCTGTTATTTATCAAAAATAACTAGCTGTCATTACAAATAGGCTGTCCTGTGGTCCTAACTCAGTCATCTTCCTCTTCATATAAACAACACAGCTCCCTTGCCACTGCTTACTACTACCTCTATTGGTACATACTGTCTGACTACAACTTGTCAATGTTTAATCAAACATAGCATATTAAACAAAGATTCTCCAGCACAACACAGGAGCCTTATTATACAACACTATATTCATTTGTAAATACTACAATCAAACATTATATTTATGATATGAGGGTGGTGAATTGGCAGTATCGGTAGAGGGTTGGATACCATGCTTTCTAGCATAGTTACATCCCTTTAGAGTCTGAGTTCAAATCCCGCCGAGGTTAACTTTGCTTTTCATCCTTACAGGGTCGATAAAATAAAGTACCAGTAATGTACTGGTTAATTGCTGGCCTTGTGCCTAAAGTAGAAACAATTATATTTATGATTTGAAGTAATCAGATTTTTTTACCTTTTTGCTGAAGTGAAGTAAACTTATATATCTAACCAGAATTATTGGCATTTGTCTTGTTTATCATCCTCTTTCATAATAACCACTAACTTCCCTTCATGTCTACACACAGCCACATGTCTAATTCTCTTAATTTAAAATGTTTAAAAGTGAGTTGGCTGCTATTTCTAGCACATCGAGTAACAAGGTAAGAGACTGCTTCGTTGATATGTAATAATTATTTTATTGGGTGATGTTTGTTTTACCAGGTGTTGGACAGTAGTCACACTGGAGAGAAACCCTGGGAAATATGTGGGAAATATTTTGGCAGTAACAAGGTTTTAACTGTTCACAAGAGAACACACACTGGAGAGAAGGTATATCACTTTGAAATATGTGGGAAATCTTTGGTATGGACATGTGATGCACATGAAGGATGACATCTGCATAAAAAGGTACAGGGCACTCGAGGGTGTAGGGTGCCTCAAAAGAGGAAGACCTAGGCAGAAGTAGGATGTAATGACAAAAGGTCAACCTGGCTCAGCTGAACCTCTCAATGGAGATGACACAGGACTGAGCACTCTGGTACTACAACATACAACAAAGGACCAGAGTGAACCTCACGAGGTGCAAGGCATGGTGCGGCCAATTGGCCTGACATCCCTCATAATGGGACCTCTCAGCTCCCAAATCACAGTCCCCCTGTGAGCAGGGTACAGTGAGGCCAGCTGGCCAGACATTCCCCATAACAGTGCCACCCAGTTCCACACTGTAAAAGTGGTTGGTACTAGGAAGGGCATCCAACAACTGTAAAGACACAGCCACTACATAGTCAAAGCATGAGAGAACTGAGAGAGAAACTAGGCATAAGAGGGGTCAGATGTAGTGTGCAGGAGAGGAGATTGTAGTGGTATGGGTTATGTATGGAGGATGACAGCTGTATAAATATATTTAAGGCTCTCAAAGTTGATGGTAGCTCTGGAAGTGGAAGACCTAGGAAAACCTGGAAGGAAGTGATAAAAGCTGACCTCACACAAACTCTCAAAGGAGACGACACAGTATTGAGATCTCTGGATCATGCTGTACTGCAGAAGACTGCCCCACATCCCATGTAAAATGATATGAAACAAACATGTAGAGTACATACTAATCTGCACCAATCTTCTCCCTACACCTCACCATTCACCCAGTCCACACTGTAATGTGGTTGGCATTAGGAAGGGCATCCAGCTGTAGAAACCAAACCAAAATACAGATCCATGTGAGCAAGACGTGTTCACATTACCTGACATGTTTCATAACATGACACCTTGTCTAACATATCAAGTGTGAAATAACAGACGTTAAATGATGATGATTATGATGATGATATACACATATATATATATTTGTATGTATATATTTGTGTGTGTGTATACAGAAATAATATATACACTACTTAATTATATATATATATACAACATATCAAAAAAATCAAATAAATTTAACAAACGACTGAATCTACCAAAATAGAATATTTTATTTATTTATAATTTGGTGATAAACAATATTTTTGGTAAAAGTAATTCTTCTCTTTTTCACACTTTCTTTCTTTCCATCCTTTTTCCACACACACACACACACACACACACATATATATATATATTGCTGGATGACGTTTTCAATGACAACCACTTTACAAAGTGAACAGGGTGTATTTTATTGTGGCAGCAAGTCTATCACGCTACACCACCACTTTATACCCTTGTGTGTATATATATATATATATATATATATATATATACACAAGGGTATAAAGTGGTGGTGTAGCGTGATAGACTTGCTGCCACAATAAAATACACCCTGTTCACTCTGTAAAGTGGTTGTCATTGAAAACGTCATCCAGCAATGTCTAGTCTCGTTCCATGACAACACAACCCATCCAGCTAATGCTAGAATGGAACACAGATATAAGATGATGATAATGATGATGATAGAGACTAGTTTTCCTCTGAATCTAGACAACGAAGAGCCTCAAAACAATCTGCTGTCTTTAGAGCTTCTTTCAGAGTGGCTATGGTGCATTCTTCTGGTTTACAAATTTCACACCGTTTGAGTAACATTTGAAAAGCCTGTTTGCCAATATCACTATAGTTATGTTCAATGTTGTTCCGTATATAAGCTGGAACTTCTAATTGAATACCTGTAAAATATAAAACAATAAGAAACCAATGCTATAACAACAACAACAACATTAAACAGATTAGTTATATAAAATATGTATACGACAGGTTGTTGTAAATAACAAAGTAACTAGCTGTAGAGTAACAGAAATAATTAACATAAAAATTCTAAAATATTGTTGTATGTTTCCAAGGATACCGACAAAAATAAAGAAGTTGAAGTGAGGAGAAGAAAGAAGAACAAGATTAAAGAAAATAGACTTGAGAAAATTATGGCAAAGAAATGGCAGAAGTTTTCGTATTGTCAGAACTGGTTCAGAATTTAAATATCCAACATTGATAACCAACATTCACAACATGTCATCCATAGGAAAGGTTTAAAGGATGAGATTGAAGACCCCTCAATAACATCACAGGATCAGTGTCTGAAATAGTCATGTTTCTGCCTAAAATCTACCAAGACATCAATGACAAGTGACAAACATTTCCTCATCATCATCAACATCATTTTACATCCTCTTTTCCCTGCTTGCAAGGGTGGGATGGGTCCTATTCATCATCTCTCCATTCGTCACGGTCCTTTGTCATCTACTCTGTGAGCTTCAGCGATCTCAGATCTGCTCTCACCAACTCTCCCCATGTTTTTTGTGGTCTTCCTCTACTGCGTCTTTCTTCCACTAGGATTTCTTGGCACTTCATTACTCAGCAGTCACCCACCATGCATATCACACATCCATACCAACATAGTCTTCTCTCCCACACACTACATCTTATCTCTCTTATACACAGTTTCTCTCTCAACTCGTCTATGCTGGGTCATTCACACTCATTGACATTGCACATCCAACGGAGCATGCTTGCTTCATTTCTCTCCGGCCGTCACATTTACTCCACAGTTGCTGTCCATGTCTCACTACCATGCAGCATCACACATCTCACACAGCCATCATATAACCAGCCTTTCATTCGTAGGGAGAAACCCTTCTTCAACAGCAGAGGAAGCAGCTCCCTAAACTTCTTCCAACCCATCCTTATTCTAGATACTATGGCCTCAGAGCACCCTCCTCCCATATTAATCTGATCACCTAGGTATCAGAAGCTATCAACTAACTCTGTAGATCCTACCTCCATTTGAAAAATGTGTCTATCACTGCGACTTCTACTGTCAAATGTCCCAGTACATCTACTGCATACGTAGTTTTCCCTACCTGTCAGTTTGCCTGCTATCCCACTACATCTCTTGAGTACGCAAGATCTGCATTGCTTACATTTTATACATATCGAACATGACCATTTCCCTGGTGGAATCAGAGTTTTGTCCTCTTTTCTACTCATCAACACTTTTGTCTTAGCTAGGTTAACTCTCAGTCCTCTTGCTTCCAACTGCTGTTTCCATAGCCAGAATTTATTCTCTAGCTCCTCTACTGACTCTGCTATAAGAACCAGATCGTCAGCATAGAGAAGTTCCCATGGACAGCCAGTCTTAAACTCCTCTGTTATGACTTGGAGGACTATAATGAACAAGAGAGGACTGAGGACCGAACCCTGATGTACACCTACTTATATCTGGAATTCCTCACTAAACTCCATTCCTACCCTCACTTTACTGACAGCACCCCTGTACATAGCTTGCACTGTCCTCACAAGCCATTCCACTACACCTAGTTTCCTTAGGGACCACCAGATGACAGATCGGGGTTCTCTATCAAAGGCCTCCTCTAGGTCGACAAAGGCTAAGTATAGTAGTTTATTCTTCTCTAAGAACCTCTCTTGTAGTTGTCTCACTAAGAAGAGGGCATCCTTGCTGCTAAATTTAATGGACATGTTGAGTAGCACCAACGTGACTCTTTTGGAGTACATGATGGCTAGAGGTATGGCTTGAGGGATCAAGACTCCTACAGTTCTGTACACTAACTTCAAGATATCAGCCAGTCATTTGATCAGGTAGACATACAAGCTAGATTAACTTTATTCTCATCAGAAAACAAATAGACAGATGGTTGTGAATATTAAGTCTTTTTCCAGAGAAGGAAGGCTTTGATAGAGAGTGTGGACAAAGGAAGACCATAACCTTAACAATAAGACTACACCATCTGATAAGACAAAAATGACTGAAGAATGAAGGAGTAACAATCTCTAGGAATAATGTAGGGTGGTCACACCTGGAACACCCTCTATTATAAATCTGCAGATCATGGCAGAACCGAGACTAAATAACAATAACAACCTATCTGTAGATTGAATATGTTTCAATAAAAACAAACAAAAACATTCCCATTAACTCACATGTTTACCCCAATACACCAACAGATTTTTATTCCCTGTTTTAGAAGACAATATTAGTTATATTGTGTCTTCTAATTTATCAATTTTTACCAATTCAGTTAAAAGTAAACTTTATAGAAATCAACAAGATACTGTAATCTTATTACTCACCAACTGCAAACCATTTTCCCACTAACAGTTCTGCTACCTTACAAAGTACTTTCTCATTCGGCTTTTGAGACCCTGAAAAAATATTTCCCAGTTTTTTTTATTTTACTGTAAAGATTTTCTATTCCTGTTTATAATCTATATTTTCAGACATTCCTATCATCAGAAGTCAACTAGTGATCACAATGGCTTTAGTCAATATTTTCTCTTCTTGTTATATCAGGTCATATCTGAGTATTTAGGCCCACAACAAAATATGTTAAACTTTATAAATATTTTCTATCTATAAAAACATCTTATATATTCTAACAATGCTGTAATTATCTCATTCCACTATCAGCTGATTATACATTTGTTTTTCTCATAGCTTTGTCTTTCACTTATGCCAAATCTACAATATAGCATCACTGTCCTCTCATCTCTGTATTTTACTAATAAATATTCTGCTGTTTATTTTCTTCTTATTTCTAATATCAGCCAAGTTGGTTATCAAAGACCTAGCCACAAATTCATGATAGCCTACATGAAATAGGAGTAGATACACCTGCTTTCCTTGAGAAAGGTCGATGTTGGCAATCTTTAGTTTAAACTGACCACATCTGTGTTCACCAGAATGTCATCTGATTCATGTAATATTTACAAATATTTACATGTCATGTGTCCTTCATAATGATACAGGATCTTATCGGTGAGCACTGATTATTCTATACAGGTGAGAAGGAAAGTGATAACAGGTGTATTAAAACACTGTACACTTACACAAATCCTCATTAGTTACCTTTAACAAGTCATCTCTACATTAATGCTGTGAAAATATCTGAATGGGATCCATGAAATGACCCCAACATTATAAATTATCTCCTACAGACCCCTTATATAAATAAATCATAGTTTCTCAAATCTTTGCTGACCCCTACATCAATACAGTGGACATCAGTAGCGGGAGAAGCCAACTACCTGAAAATTTGAGGAAGTAGAAGTTACACCTGTCTTTTAGACATCTGTCAGTTCTAACAATGAGTGTTCCAATTGTTTGAATAACAGAACAGTTTACTCATGTAATTAAGGTGCAAATGGCTGAGTATTCCACAGACATGTACACCCATAGCGTAATTCTCAGGGAGATTCAGTATGGCACAGTGTGTGACAAAGCTGGTCCATTTAATTACAGGTACAGTCCCTCTTGTGTTATAGTGAGAGTGGCTGAGTATTCCACAGACATATGTTCTCTTAACGTGATTCTAAGGGAGATTCAGTGATATGTTGTATGTGATATAGCTGGCCCATTGAATTACAGTAACAATAACGGTCACCATTATTATAATTCTCAGGGAGATTCAGCATAACAAAGTATGAAACAAAGCTGGTCTTTTGAATTACAAATACAACTTATTTTCCCATCTAAGTAGACTGAAGTAACATGAAATAAAGTGTCTTGCTCAAAGATACAATATGTTCCTGGGAATTGAACTCAGAACCTTATGATCATGAGACAAACACACTAACCACTAAGTCATGAATGGAAATATACAGACAGATTATCAAATCATTACTTACTAAATTCATCCACCGTACATACAGTCATTCCACACTGTGTACAATGTTCAATTGTGGAACAACATTTTCCACAAGCAACTTTATGTTGACATGGATTGGATGTATTGGTGGCTTTATTAATCTGACATGGGTGACATACAGCTCTGTAAAAGAAAATAAAGATACAACCCACCAACAACATTAATTTACACCAAATATTACATTGTATACAAGTTTACAGAGATTATGTGTGAAGGGTATAACAACCTCTCTAGTATTGGTGACATGATAAAATACAACCAGTACACTCTGTAATGTGGTTGGTAATAGGAAGGGCTTCCTGTCATACAAAACTTTCCAAACAAAGGATAGAGAGGATTCTGTAGTGGTTTCAAAGACATGACAACATCCCTAGTGTTGGTACCATGATTAAATCAGCAGTGCCTTTCATGATGATGATGATGCTGATTTATAATAAAAGGTGGGATTTGAACTCAGAACGTTCAGGGCCATAACTCTATGCTGTAAAGCATGGTGTGTGACACTCTACTGATACTGCCAATCCATAATCAATACTAATAATGAAAATTATTGTGTACAATGCTCAGGTGCACTACAACTCATCAAAGGTGCATGTATTGTACAGAGAGTAATGTAGAAATATCAGGAAAGTGAACAGTGATTGAGTCATGATATACACACACATGCGTGCATGTATGGAGGTGAGGATATCAGGTGTAGTGTTGGAGAATTTCAGGAAGGATGGAGGTGTTAAAGGATGCAGTGTTCTGACAGCTAACAACTGATGCAGGTAGTTGGTTCCATGCTTCAGTAACTCTGAGCATGAAAAGATGTTTCTGAAAGTCATGGGGTCTGTACTGTTTTCTTGCTATTTCTTGGCTTAAAGCAGAAATCAGGTGTCAAACTTCCACAACTTCTGTATTGAGGGTCTATTTTTGTTGTTGTTGTTGATGTTCTTCAACAGGAATGGTAGGGGAAGACATGGTAGTTGGTTTGTGTTGTTGTTCAACAGCAATGGTATAGGAAGACACACAGGCCAGGGACTGAAAGGACCAATTTGGTAGCAGCACCTTTAGCCAGAGTCCATCCATCATAGAAATATGGTGTCTCATTTTTTTTGACCTGGGATCTTTGGAAAGTTTATGGCACATTGAAGACAGAGAGAAACATGACATTTACCACATTGAATCTATCTATTTTGGAAATAGTTCTTGGGTTCGGTACATAGATGACAGACGTGATTTTCCTGGCAATCTTCTATTTTGGGACAGTGAACAGTTTTATTACACACCCCTCATCTATGGATGTCACCATAGCAATTATGTTCTGTCTGTCTATCCATACAATACAACAATAGCTAAACAAATAGATATGTCTAAGTATAGCACACTTGTTAAGGAGATCAATAAAATATATTTTCTTTCTGTTTTCCTATTCTACGTATGTGTGTATATAAAAAGATCTACACATGTATATATAATTAAGAGATGTATATAGGCTAGAAATGAAGTCTATGTCCAGTGTTTATAATGTAGGTACGATAGTTACTATAGTTTCTCACACACGAAACAGGATTTCCTTGCACGTTCTGTGTGTATGTATATATATATGTGTGTGCGTATGTATATATATATATATATATATATATAAATATATATAGATAGATATGTGTGTATGTATATATAGATGTGTGTGCATGTATATATAAATATATCTGTGTGTGTGTATATATATGTGTGTGTGTAGCTATATATATGTGTGTGTGTATCTACATTTATATATATGTGTGTGTGTGTGTATCTACATATATATATATGTGTGTGTGTATCTACATATATATATATGTGTGTCTGTGTGTATCTACATATATATATGTGTGTGTGTATCTACATTTATATATATATATATATATATGTGTGTGTGTATCTACATATATATATATGTGTGTGTGTGTGTATCTACATATATATATATATGTGTGTGTGTGTATCTACATATATATATATATGTGTGTGTGTGTATCTACATATATATATATATGTGTGTGTGTGTATCTACATATATATATATATGTGTGTGTGTGTATCTACATATATATATATATATGTGTGTGTGTGTGTGTATCTACATATATATAATTGAATTAAGACTAGTTCTAAATAGAACTACTGTGACAATAATATCCACTTATGCACCCCAATCTGGTCAACCTGATGTTATAAAGGACAGGTCCTATGAGATGCTAATGCATACTACCTCCCAAATAACAGACAGTGACTACTTAATTATTGCTGGTGACCTAAATGGTCACATTGGACAACATAGTGATGGCTATGATGGAATCCATGGAGGCTATGGGGTTGGAAATAGAAATGAGGAAGGCTTCAGGATCCTGGAATTCTGTGACACTAATAACCTAACTAACCCAAACTTCAAAAAACGAGACAATTACTTGGTCACCTATAGATCAGGGGAACACGCCAGCCAGATAGATTATATCCTTATTAGAAGACGTGACAGAGTGTCTGTTGTAAACACTAAATCACTCCCCCGTGAAGAATTCACCTCCCAACATAGCCTAGTAGTTAGTGACCTCGTAGTCAGGACTAGACATACTCGACGACAGAGGAGGACTACCTTATGGAGAAGATGGAAGTTGAAGAACCTCACAGCCAGTAATAAATTTAAAAGCATATTAGTTAATACTTCTGACAGTAAAGAGGTGCAATTAGAGACATACAATATAGAGGAACAGTGGGGATTCTTGAAAGTTAACCTGCTGAAGGCGACAGATGAAATCTGTTGCTGGAGCAGACCTATAGGCAGGAGGAGAGTAACTTGGAGGTGGAGGAGACAATCAGGCTTGGAAAGTATTGTGGGATGGGGAAAGTAGAGAACACTATTAGGTGGCTAGGAGACAATTGTACTTTGCAAGAAGGGAAGTAGAGAATAGAAAGTTCAAGCATGTTCTACAGTGTGAGGTGTTCAGGATCGCAACATAAAGCATCAAGGAAAACCGTGATATTGTCAGGGAGAAGTGTGTCCTTAATGATAATGGTGTACTTGCCCTCACTGATACTGATAAGAAGGTAGCTTGGAAGTGTCACTACGAGAGACTACTAAATGAGGAGAATAAATGGGAAAAAGATAGTCTGCCCCAAATCGATCCAATAGAAGGACCAGCGTTGCAAGTTAATGGTAGTATAGTATATAAGGCAATCAAAGATATGAAGATGGGCAAGGCAGCTGGGCCTTTGGAGATAGCTGTTGAGATGTTGAAAGCATCTGGAATGTTGGGACATAGTATGGACACCCAGATAGTAAACCAAGTAATACAGAATGGGGTCATACCAGATGACTGGCATAGCAGCATCATCGTTAACTGCTACATGGGTAAAGTAGATACCCTAGATAGGGGAAACTATAGAGGCATTAAGGTAGTTGACCAGGTCATGAAGGTCAGAGAAACAGTTATTACACAACTAATCAGAGACCAAATTGATCTAGATGAAATGTAGTGTGGGTTCGTGCCAGGTAAAAGTACCACAGATGCTATTTTCCTTGTACAGCAACTACAGGAGAAGTAGCTAGCTAAAAGTAAACCCCTTATACTTAGCTTTTGTTGACTTGGAGAAAGCCTTTGACAGAGACCCCGCTCCATTATCTGGTGGGCCCATAGAATTGTAGGAGTAGATGAATGGCTTGTGAGAGCTATACAAACCATGTACAAAGAAACAGTCAGTAAGAATTTAGCATAAAAATAGGTGTTCTTCAAGGCCTCGTCCTTAGACCCCTCATGTTTATTATTGCCCTTCAGGCTATAACAGAGGGGTTTAAGACAAGCTGCCCATGGGAACTTCTATATGCAGATGAGCTAACTCTCCTAGCCGAATCTATCGCTGAACTAGAGAAGAAATTCCAAAAATGGAGGCATGGCCTTGAATCAAAAGGCCTTAAAATTAAGTTGTCTAAGACTAAAGGTCCAGTATGTAGAAAAGAAAATAGGGCACTGGTGCTATGCTCAGTGTGTAGGAAAGGAGTAGGAAGAAATTCCATTCTATGTCCCAAATGCAAACTATGGGTACATAAAAGATGTAGTGAGATCACAGGTAAACAATCTAAGAATGTAGATTTTATATGTGGCCGATGCTCATATGAAATAAGCAGCAAGTACCCACAGGATACTAGCTCCTTCTACTGCCCAGATGGTTCTCTAGAAATAGTGGACACTTTCCATTGCCTGGGTGACAAAATCAGTAGTGGTGGAGGGTTCTCTGAAAGTGTAGTAGCCAGAGTTAGAACGGGAGGGGAAAAGCTCAGAGAGCTAATACTGCTGCTAGACACAAAAGGTTTCTCTCTAAAAATGAAAGGCAGATTGTATGATGCGTGCATACGAACAGCAATGCTACATGGCAGTAAGACATGGCATTGTGTGCAGAGGACCTGCGCAGATTGGAAAGGAATGAAGCATACATGATCTTTCGATGCGAAATACGCGAATGGCAAAACATAAACGAACTGAGAAATTAGGAGTAAGAGGGATCATATGCTGTTTACTTGAGAGAAGATTACGTTGGTATGGTCATGTGATGCGCATGAAAGACAACAGCTTTATAAAAAAGTGCAGGGTGATCAAAATTGATGGAAGTTATGGAGTAGGTAGACCCAGAAAAACCTAGGACGACATAAAATCCAACCTTGCACACTTACACCTCTCTTAGACAATGTCACTGGATCGAGATCTATGACACCACACAGTAACAGAGAAGACCTGCCTTCCCTATGTGCAAAGTTAACCTACAGTCAGTAGGCCCCTCCTAACCAAATATACACCCAACCCACACACCCTACTCCATGCTCCCACTCCCACCAACACCACCCTGTCTCTGTAAAGTTATGTTGGTGCCACAACATCCAGTCCAAACTAAAGAGGTAGTGTACGTGTCATCACGAAAAGACTCCCAGTCCACACTGGAAATGTGGTTGGTGTTAGGAAGGGCATCCAACTGTAGAAAACCTGCCTGATACAGTTCTATACGAGCGAGACACGGTCACCCGATCAATCTTGCCTGAAGTAGGACAATTCCCGTCTAACCCATGCTAGCGTTGAAGATTGACGTTAAATGATTACGATGATGATGATATATAGTGTATATAATAGTTGTAATGTCACTGGTGCTGATCTATATCAGCCTTTCCCTTGGACAACATGACATATAGTCTATATATATTGGACAATATTATATATAGAGTATATGTGGTGTATATAGTAGTTGTGACAATATTCTATATACATATGTACACACACACTGACAAACATGTATATACATATAGAAGAGTCAGATGAGGAGTTCATAGGCTGAGTAAGTTACTCTCATGGAATGAGACAATGTATACACACAAATATATATTATATATATGTATACAAACACATATATATTGTATAGTGAAGTCATACATCATATGGTAATATCATGTTTTCAATTGTCAGTTAGGGAGGTACATTGTGTCCTTAAGCAAGACACATCATTCCACATGTCTCTAATCTCCACAGCTGAAAAAGACAAGTATCAGCTTTAGTTGGAGGTTTAGCATGGGTTGGATCATTCCCTGCCTCCAACATTTTCCCTGCAGCCACGAACCCTGGCTTTACTACCTGCAATAGAGAGAAGAGGGAGATAGTTAAATACCGGGGCCTGACAAACCACCTCCTCTTTGTCCCCACACTGCTGATTTCCTTCTCAAAATTAGAAAGACAGCAGCCCACTTGAGGAAGTAGTCCCATGAGGTGGGGTGTATGTTGTAGTAGGTGTCTCTGGCTATTCTCTGTGGTAACACCTTTGTCATTTTGTCTGTAGGGTGGGGCTGAATCACAGCTCGACTGAAATATAAAGTCTGTCCCTTTCCCGTTATTTTCGTTGGATTGGCAGTATCGGTAGAGCGTCGGACGCCAAGCTTTGACGCATAGAGTTACCTCCCTTTATGACCTGAGTTCAAATTCCGCTACGGTTAACTTTGCCTTTCATCCTTACGAGATCGATAAAATAAAGTACCAGTAATACACTGAGATAATTCCTGGCCTTGTGGCCAAAGTAGAAAGAAATATTTTCGTTGTTTGATTCGTTTTTTTTCCCATTACTTAAATATTTTATTACCTTTAATAATGTGTTTTGGTTTAATATGTACAGTTATATAAAATTAATAACGTTATTTATTCAAATTTGAATAAAGTACTAGCATATCTTTTGAACGTTTGTATCTAAACTATAATAAAAGGACGAGTGCGGGACTTGTACGGTTTATAATTTGTTATCCCATTAGTAAAATAAGTTGGATTACTTTGAATAAATAATGAATGAATATTACATAATTTAACTACTAAATTTCGTGGCTGTTGATTAAATATATTTTGTTTATTTAAATATTCACTTCTTTAAAATTTCTGAAATGTCAACACTTCCAGTTGGCCATCACTTCAATAAACTATTAATTTTCTGTCACTAAATTTCTCCTAATGCAGTTTATATATAATATCGTCTTTTTTAATGTATCATGGATTACGTTACTGATTACATAAGACAGTGTAACACAGTCTTCGTTCAATTTCTGTGTATTATATATTGTCAGGGCGGTGGATTGGCAGTACTGGTAGAGGGTCGGACGCCATGCTTTGACGCATAGAGTTACGGCCCTTGCCATTCTGAGTTAAAATCCCGCCGATGTTAACTTTGCCTTTCATCCTGACGGGGTCGATAAAATAAAGTACCAGTAATACACTGGTTATTTGCTGGACTTGTGCCTAACGTAGTAACAATTATATGTTGTAAATTATGATTTTATTTGATGTATCATATCTACATGTATATATATATACTTGCGTATAATATCAATATACACACTACACATGCTAGAAGAAAACCACCCGAAGGTAGCATGTGTAGTGTGTATATTGATATTATACGCAGGTATATATATACATGCATCATATATACCTGCGTATAATATCAATATACACACTACACATGCTACCTTCGGGTGGTTTTCTGCTAGTTCATATAACTGAAGTTGTTTCTGGATGTATTAAATTATGTGGGGGACTTTTAACTCATGACACCGGTATGAACTAGACGGTGAAATATTACCATTTATATCAGCTCCATTGTTACAACTTAAACCTCATCTAATTTTATCTTTTATGGTGATTATTTCATATTAAGGTGGACGTTAATGTTTGTAAATAACATAAGGTGACTTATTTACCTTATAGTTGTTGTTTTATCACCTGTATTATTAAATATTGAAGTGGTTGTTCAACATTTTACAGGACAGGAAAATATTATTTTAATCAGAAATCAGTGAACATTTAGTTTTTACTAACTTTTCTTGACTTTATATTTGGTCTTGACAACTAAAGTACGTATTATTTCGTTTTCCACCACAACACAAACATTGTGAACTTTTCTATCTGAAGTGAAATATCTTGATTTATTACAACACCTACACACATATTTCTACACACACACATATCTCTAAACACACGCACACATATTTCTACACACACACACGTATATTTATTTCTCTCTCATACCTACACATTGTATGTCTGTTTATATATATATATATGTCTGTATATATATTAACCTTCTTCTTTTGAAATTATGGATATTAATTCTCTTGTCACCTGAACTGTCCTCAATAACAAGAACCTTAACTATAGAAGTCTTATTCGTCTGTTTTATGAGCTGAGGATTTTATTGTGCTTCTCACCTTAACAAAAATAAAAGATACACACACACACACACACACACAGACATATATATATATATATATATATATAAGCACTTGCTTTTTCTTCTTCCAAGATCAGTCTTACACTTTCATCTTATTACTTTACCAACTGAATGCTACATTTCTTAATATTTGAGTGGAAGTGGTGAGATTCCTTTATGAAATATGTCTGAATATAGCTGTGAGATTTGCAGGAAAACTTTCTCTTCAAAACTGAAACTATCCTCACATGAGAAAATACACAGAGAAAAACCCTTCCCCTGTGAAATATGTGGGAAATCTTTTACTAATAATTCTGCTCTTGTCGTCCACATACGGAGTCACACTGGTGAAAAACCCTTCCACTGTGAAATATGTGGGAAATCTTACGCCCAGAAGTACAATCTTGTAAAGCACAAAAGAATACACACAGGAGAAAAACCTTATTCATGTGAAATATGTGGGAAATCTTTTTCTCAGAGTTCTGAACTTGAACCTCACAAAAGTACACACACTGGTGAAAAACCCTTCCACTGTGAAATATGTGGGAAATCCTTTTATCGTAGTTCTCATCTTGTACAACACAAAAGAATACACACTGGTGAAAAACCCTTCCATTGTGAAATATGTGGGAAATCATTTTCCCAGAGTTCTACTCTTGAACCTCACAAAAGAACACACACAGGTGAAAAACCTTATTCATGTGAAATATGTGGTAAATCTTTTTCTTGTAATTTTATTCTTGTACAACACAAAAGAATACACCATGGTGAAAAACCCTTCCATTGTGAAATATGTGGGAAATCCTTTTATCGTAGTTCTCATCTTGTACAACACAAAAGAACACATACTGGTGAAAAACCCTTCCACTGTGAAATATGTGGGAAATCTTTTTCTCAGAGTTCTACTCTTGAACATCACAAAAGAACACACACTGGTGAAAAACCCTTCCATTGTGAAATATGTGGGAAATCTTTTTCTAGTAATTCTGATCTTGTACGTCACAAAAGAACACACACTGGTGAAAAACCCTTCCATTGTGAAATATGTGGTAAATCTTTTTCTCAGAGTTCTCCTCTTGTACATCACAAAAGAACACACACTGGAGAAAAACCCTTCCATTGTGAAATATGTGGGAAAACTTTTTCTCGTAGTTCTCAAGTTGAACCTCACAAAAGAATACATACTGGTGAAAGACCTTATTCATGTGAAATATGAGGTAAATATTTCACTGAGAATTCGTCACTGGTAGTTCACCTACGTAGTCAACACTTGCGGTAAACCCCATCACTGTGAAATATGAAAAACACAAATATTCAGACACACTTTGGAAGGCAGAATATAAAATGTGAAGCTTGAGAAATCTTATACATCTCAACATATATGTTGTGTGTGTGTGTATATATATATATATTATTATTTTTAGTTTTTAATACATTACTCACAGCGATGAAATATACTGACATATATCAAAGATTACCACAATAACAAGGGAGCGGAGGACAAGATATGTTGAACATTGCTGCTGGGGGTAGGATGAGCTGGCTATTGTGGTGGATACCTAAACATTATAAGACCCTAGTGGGATGAATGAGATTGACCTACATAGATCAGATGTCTCAGGATGTCCAGCTGGAGATTAATGATCTCAGGAATGCCATGGAAGATCGTGACATCTAAAAAAGAAGAGTAGAATTGTTCTGGCCAATCCACCTGACCTAACAAATCTAAACTATAATAAAGTAAGGAGCGCGGGACTGTGTACGGTTTATAATTTTTTATCCCATTAGTAAAATAAGTTGCATTACTTTGAATAAATAATGAATGAATATTACATAATTTATCTACTAAATTTCGTGGATGTTGATTAAATATATTTTGTTTATTTAAAGATTCACTTCTTTAAAATTTCTGAAATGTCAACACTTCCGGTTAGCCATCGCTTAAATAAACATTCATTTTCTCCTAATGCAGTTTATATATAATATCGTCTTTTTTAATGTATCATGGATTACGTTACTGATTAAATAAGACAGTGTAACGCAGTCTTCGTTCCATTTCTATGTATTATATATTGTCAATTACCATTTTATTTGATGTATCATATCTACATGTGTATATACCTGCGTATAATATCAATATACACACTACACATGCTAGCAGAAAATAATAATAATATTAATATATATTGATGAACATTTATTATGGTGAAATACGTTGGAAATCATTCTCAGAGGTTTTGTATTGTAATTAACAAATACACCCTGTAGAAAGTACCCCTTCATATTATTTGTCATTAAGGGCTATTACAGAGACACAATCTCATTTCATTGTTGAGGGTGGTGGATTTGCAGAATCAGTAGAGTGTCAGATGATATGCATTGTGTCATAAAGTTACAGTCCTTTATGTTCTGGGTTTAAATCATGCCATGGTCAACTTTGACTTTCATCCATTCAAGGTTGATAAAAAAACAGTAACAGTAATGCACTGGGGATGATTTAATTGGCATTCCCCTTTCTCTTCAAATTGCTGGCCTTGAGTCAAAAGTAGAAACATTTATTTAAAGTCTATAAAACAATGGATAGAATGTTTTCTGCCATATTTATCCTGGTTCTCTGCTCTCTGAGTTTAAATCCTGCTGAGGTCAACTTTCTTTCATCCATTCAAGGTTGATAAAAAACAATACAAATCTTTCACTGGGGTCTGTTCTTCCTCTCTATATTTCTATCTCACTTCCTCCCTCTTATTCTCTCTCCTTCTCTGGAAGAAATCAACTGTTCAAACCTGGAGAGTGAAGGGCTCCACCAAGCTTCAAATGTCCAGTGACACCCCTATGACTACATCATTTAAAAAAAAAAACATTGATGTGTTTATATGTGTTTCTTTTGTAAACCTTAACTGGTTTATATTTATATTTATGACAAAATATCCACATGTGTAAATAAAAACAATTGCATAACTTTAATATTTGTTGGATGGTACTTTCATGACAGTTGAAATTTTGACTTTTTAAAAAAATAATTCACATTTGAAAATACTTTACAACTTTCTTTTCTTTTTCTTCAGCCATTTATTTCTGAGAGGGTTGTAGGGGTAGAGTCCTCACACACCCCTTGTAGGTCCTATGTGTGTAAAATTTCCTCTTTACACTACACACACACAACAACACATCACCCTGTGCACACACACACCACACCACATACCACACCATACTACACACCACATACCACACCACAACACATACAACACCACCACACCACATACCATACCACCACACACCACACCACACATCATACCTCACCACGACATACCACACCACAAAACACACCACACCATATCACATCACATCACCACATATCACACCACATCACACAACACATACCACACCACAAGACACCACATACCACACCACACCACACATCATACCACACCACACCACACATCATACCACACCACAACACCCCACATATCATACCACACCACACATCATACCACAACACACCACAACACCCCACATATCATACCACACCACACAACAACACACCACACCATATACCACACCACAACACCCCATATACCACACCACAACACCCCACATACCGCACCATACCACAGGACAACACATACCACACCACAACACACCATACCACACCACAACACACCACACCACATACCACAACACACCACACCACACCACATACAACACCACAACACACCACACCACATACCACATACCATAACACACCACACCACATACAACACCACCACACCACATACCATACCACCACACATCATACCTCACCACGACATACCACACACCACAAAACACACCACACCATATCACATCACATCACCACATATCACACCACATCACACAACACATACCACACCACACCACAAGACACCACATACCACCCCACATATAATACCACACCACATACCACACCACACATCATACCACAACACACCACAACACCCCACATATCATACCACACCACACCACACAACAACACACCACACCACAACACCCCACATACCGCACCACACCACAGGACAACACATACCACACCACAACACACCATACCACACCACAACACACCACACCACATACCACACCACAACACACCACACCACAACACATACTACACAACACACCACATACCACAACAGACCAATACAAACCAGGTAGTTATACCAACCCAGTATCTTGATTTTAGTGATTTTTTTGTAACACATCTCAACATCTCAGACCTTACTTACCAATTGGAGTGGAACTCATCAGATTGGACCAAGGAAACAATGTTTCAATTGGTCTTTCCAATTGATGATATTGAATCGGATTAGAAAGAAAGAAAAAAAAAATTGAGAATATATTTATTTGCCGTTGTGTTGCCAAACGATGCCAAAAGCCATTGACCTGCATCTTTGGTCAAGAAGGCCATTGGAGCGTCACTCAGAGAAGCTGATACAGCAGCCAGCTTGACAGCTGATATAGGTAGCACCAACAATTATCTCTACCATTAACAAGAGGAAGGCAACGACAGAAACAGTGACAATAACAACGACCCCGCATCTTCGGTTAAAGAAGGCGTTCGACCCCCAGCAACCAGCCTGGCAGCCCGAATAGGAAGCTGTTTCAACTACCACCAACATCTTACCAGCAAACACGACCATTAACAAGAGGAAGCCAACCCAGCATCAGTGACAATAACAACAACACATGTTTTCAGGATTGAAAGACTCACCTTTAGCCAGAAGGTTCTATGAGAAACTGCTAACATGCTCGCATGTGTGCGTGCTGAAGTCTGGGTCTTCCCGCTGGGAACAACCCCCTGTTTTCTTTTTTGTATATTCCTCCATTCATTCATTTATTTATTTGCTAACATTCTACCTTCTTGTGTGTCCCCCTCCATGCATCCCCTTCTTTTCTCTCTTGTCTTCTGACGCCTCCATATCTGATGTAGGTGAGCTATGAGACCCGCTTATCAGCACTTTCCCTTCCACCCACACAGTTGTGCCTAGCACCGAGGCTGGTGGCAGCCAGCCACTCACCACTGATTCCGCTCCGTGCCCCATGCCCCATCCTCTATCCCCACCAGTCGACACCTGCAGGACCTCGCATAGTGGAGATGGAGAAACTGTCTCTTCTCCTTGTCTGCCCAGCCACGGACATCTAGCACACTACCAGATGAGACAGTGAGCTTGCCTGATGCCCTAACGTCACTGGTCATCATCGCTCGGCTCAGGCGATGCCGGAAGATACCACGCAGGATCCGGAGAGCAGCACGGGTGCCGGTAGCCGATGTCCTTGCTTCGTCGATTAGGAGTGCACTGGAATCAAATCGAACCAGCGACTGTGTGCGACTCATCTAATTTGTCCCACTTGACCTCGGCCTCCCCATCTCTGGTGCTGTCAGAGCCAGCCAGTCGACAGCAGCCTTTGTCAAGGCCAATGTTTCATCGTTTGGGCAAGGGCCCATTCCAAATGTGCCTAAGGACACCACATACCCCAATCCTCCACCCAATCCTCCACCCTTGAGGCCAGCACCAAGCGTTTGCGTGAGCGTGTAAAAGTCAAATTAATCAGGGGTGATGTCTCGGCTGCAGTCAGAGTGGTTACCTCAGAGGACACTGTCCTCCAACCCACTGAGGAGGTCCTGGCTGCCCTGAGACTCAAGCACCCTGAACCACTTGCTGATCTCAGACCCATAGCCCCACCCGATTCCCACTTGCTCCTTGTAGCTTCCAATGCAGACATCCTGTCCGCCATCAAGGCCTTCCCAGCTAGCAGCAGCGGAGGTGCTGATGGTATCCGGCCTAGCCACCTCAAGGTGTTGCTATCCCCCTCTCCGCTGAGGCCGGGCACTGCCTTCTGAGTGCAATTGTGGCACTCACCAATAGGCTAATCCATGGCGCCCTGGACCCTCACACCCAAGGACTCTTTTTCGGCTAGCCTGACCACTCTCAGGAAGAAAGAGGGTGGCATAGGCCCCATCTCTGGGGGCAATGTTTTCCAGGGGCTGGCTGTCAAGCTGGTCTGCAGGTCCATAACACCTGAAGTGGGCGAGGAGTTCAGTCCGGTGCAACTGGGTGTCGGCGTGTGAGCGGGCCACACATGCAACCAGTCAGCTGCCCACCGGAACTGGCATCCAGGGACTCCAGGCACCTTATTGTCAATGTGGTTGGTATTAGGAAGGGCATCCAGCCATAGAAAACCAGACAGAAACACCCCTATATGAGCTGTCACGGTCACCTGACACAACTTGCCTCAAAATAGGACCTGTGTAACCCATGGAAGATAGATGTTAACCGATGATGGTGATGATGATGATGATATATATATAGTGTATACATAGTATGTATAGTGCATATATATATATGATAAATGCTGGTGTCAAGCTGTTTCAGCCATTCCTCTGGACATTATATATAGTGCATACGACGCTCATCTCTACGGAAAGTAAAAGAGTGTTGTCATATAGAGAGTGAAGAGAGACAGAGAGTAACGCAGTTAAATTATAGAGAGGGTGAAAGAGGGAGAGAGAGACGACGCTCAGCTTTATAATATTTGAGAGCGAAGAGCGACAGAGAGAGTAAAGCAGTTAAATTATAGAGAGGGGGAATGGTCTATTATAGAGAGAGGGAAGAACGACGGAGAGAGTAAAGCTAACAAACTATAGGGAGGTGTGTAGGATACATACATAATACACACGACACTCAGCTTTATAATATTATATATATATGAAAATAATTTATGCTTTGATTCGTGAAGACGTTTCCTGGCAATGAATGGAAAAAAGCGAAGATAATACGTCGTTATGTGGACCATAGAGAACAATTACACGTAAAGACAAAACAACGTTTATGGTATAAATGGCGTCGTAGACTAATATACTATTTAGGAAACTTAATGATTCTCGGCTTCGGAGTTCAGAATAATGTAAATAAATTAGTTGAACGAAAATGACAGAGGTTATTAAAATCATAAAAGTAATAATTAAATATATACATACACACATTTATACAGGTGTATATGCGAAAACACACACCATGCATGTATATACATGCACGTACACATAAACACGCGCACACAGACGTAAACCGGCGCGTCACATATACCCGCACACGTACGAACATATACACCAAATACACATATAAATATATGTGTGTGTGTATACATATAATTATATATACACATATAAATATACACGCATAAATGCGTATAGAACGCACACTCACACATACCTACAGGTAAATACACATGTTCACCAAACGTACATATACCAAAACCCTATGTACATATATACACACCATACGTACGTGTAAACACACAGACACACTCATACATACCCATATATGATGGCTGCCCCCTCGTTATCGAGTGTGGCCATTGCACGAGAAGAAAACAACAATAATAATTGTTTCTACTTTTGGCACAAGGCCAGCAATTAGCTCAGTGCATTACTGATACTTTATTTTATCAACCCCGTAAGGATGAAAGGCAAAGTTAACCTCGGCGGGATTTGAACTCAGAATAGCAAGGGCCGTAACTCTATGCGTCAAAGCATGGCATCCGACCCTCTACCAATACTGCCAATCCACCGCCCTAATAATAATGACAACAACAACAATAATAATATATATATGTATCTGTGTGTACACATATAGACATATGTGTCTATAAGTATGTATGTGTATGTGTGTATGTATACACATATGTATATGTTTATATATGTGTGTGTGTGTACACACACACATATATACATGATGTATCTATATGTCAGTGTGTGTGTGCGTACGCACACCCGCATAGGACAGGGTTTGTTTATATGCGGGTACATGTACCTGTGTGTAGATATGTGTACAGGTCTGTATCTCTGTGTGTGTATCTGTACTTATATCTTTAGAAGTGTGTCTGTCTTTGTTGCCTACCCATAAGAATATGCATGTATGTACGTATGTGTGTCCATGTGTGTGTCTGTGAGTGCTTGTGTATATATGTGCAGATGTGCCCGTACGCCGATATGTGCCCTTGCATGTGTGTACGTGTGTGTCTGCGCTTGTGCGTGCGTATGAGTCAGGATGTGAGAGCCGTGGAGGCAGGCGCCAGTAGACCTGTGGTGGTGTAGGTTTGGGTGTGCTTGGGTATGTGTAAGAGAGGGTGTGTGTGTGTGTGGGTATATATTTGTACGGAGATGTGTGTGCCTACACATCTGTGCGTACATGTGTGTATGCATGCAGGTGTATGTGTGTGTACATGCTCGCGAGTGTGAACAGACGTGTGAGATACCAAACACAGCATGGCTCCATTGAAGTGTGTCGGATGGAGAATGGCTGCTGGCCTGTGTAGCAGTAAATACTGACCAGAATTTATGAAGACGTAGAAAAACAACAGACAATGGCAACAAGAGTGGAAGATGTATTTTGATGGGGACACCCCAGTGAGAAAATTTTCTCCGAAAGATGTCCATGTGTCCGAAGGACCTGTAGCCGTAGAATCAGCCAGATCCATACAATGATCATGTCTCGAGCTACCTGTCGGTGAAACAATTGAAACACGCTATAAACAGAGTCTAGATACATCACTAATTTTTCGTTTTTTTATACTATTCACACTAGCTCTGTATGAACATTGAGTGCTAATTTTGTCATACCGCCTATGGAAGCACCATAGCTACCATGAAACACACGTATATATATATATATATATATATATCTACACACACACACATACACGTGTGATAAGCAACTAACAGTGCTGCGATCGAATGTGGCTTTTTAGCCCAGCCAATGATCTAAAATGTCTTGCACAGAGTTGGCAACCAAAACATTCACTGGGAATAGCCGGCTGTGGCTGGAGTTGATGTACTTTTGCATGTCGTTTGAGCCTTCCTGCTGAGTTACATTCTCTACCACGTGCTTGTCAGGCATGATGAGTAGCATCTCCAACCACAGCCTGGTAGTCAACCACTGGTCTTACTTTGTGACTGCGGAGATGACTTTCGAGTCCAGCTTTGCTGAGGCAAAATCTCGCACAGAGGCTGCAAATGCAACGGTAATGCCCTTCCTCACATCCAACATTACGATCAGCAGCAACATTTCTCCCCTGTATCAGCAGAGATGTTAGCGTCTTTCAAAGAGGCTTTCAAGGAATCCTTATATCTCTTCTTTGGTTTATGTGGAGGTCGTTTTCCTTTAACTAACTCTCCATAAAATAGTTGTTTATACATATACATACACATAAGAGTTGTATACACATTTATATACATACGTACATATATATGTTTTAGTGTATATATATAAATATATATATAGAGAGAGAACAGTTGTATTGGATAATATCGCTGCTATTTCTAGCAGTTAGAGAGACTACATAGAGGTTTTCTTATTGATATATAATTGATATTTTATTGAGTGATACTTTCTGATTTACAATCAATTAAATACGGTTGGAACTGTGTCTGAAGGTATTAAATTATATCAGGGACTTTTAATGTGTGACACCGGTACGACAGTTGAAACATTACCAACGACACCGAGTACCTGCTATCTTCAGTGCCTAAAGTAGAAACAATTATAACTTTAATTAATCTAATTATATCTTGTGTAACAATTATATATATATATATAATTTTAATTCCCCGACATCAGTCTTACACTGTCATATCTATTCTTACTTTACAATTGTGTCTACTAAGAGTTCCATTACAATCTGTAGTAGTAAAACTACTATTTCACCAGAACATCTGCTATCAGTCATTTATAGACAATATATATATTTTAGACCACATATCAACCTAATATATATATATTTCCTATCAAATCTGTAGCTAAAGACATAAAGTCAGCCTCACTACTTCATTCTGACAAGATATCAATTTATGACTAAAGATGAAGAAGATACACCAACGTTAATGTCGTGAAATAAAGCTGATAACATTGAAACTTCTAATTTGATAACAAAGAGATTATTTCTTTGGTTGTTTAGTAACAACACAACACATTGATTATATGTGAAGGAGGTAAGTTGACAAAGATTTACTTAATGTCTATATTAATGTGTGTAAATAATATAATTATGTGAACCCTACAACGATACGGTAATTAACCAGATTCCACTGTTTCATGTGATATAAAATATATTGTTATCATGACTGTCTTTATTATTTAAATACCTCCGTCTATTTAATTATGTCGTTCACTACCTTACATTATAAAATATATTTTATATTTAGCTGTACCTTGTTATTGCTTTAAGTAAATTAAAGATATATTTATTATCTAAATTACCTCCGTCTATTTAATTATGTGGTTCACTACCTTACATTATAAAATATAGTTTATATTTAACTGTACCTTGTTGTTGCTTTAAGTAAATTAAAGATATATTTATCATTTAAATTACCTCCGTCTATTTAATTATGTGGTTCACTACCTTACATTATAAAATATAGTTTATATTTAGCTGTACCTTGTTGTTTTTTCAGGGAAGTTTTGTTCGTTTTAGTCTAAATCTATTTTGATATAATTTACTTGATCTACATCATCATAATTTTACGCCCGTTTTTCACTCCTGGCATGAGTTGGATGGGCTCTTTTAAGCACAACATCTCCCCACTCGCTTGTTCCTTCGTTATCTCCTCTTTGAGTCTCAGCAATTTGAGATCAGCTCTCACCACATCTATCCTGGTCTTCCTTGGTCTACCTCTACTATCGTTTCCCTCCTTTGATATTACCTGGCACTTCTTTAACCAGTGATCACCATCCATGGATATCACATATCCCTACAAAAGCATTCTTCTTTCTTGCACACCACTTAGGTTTCCTCTGAAGTCCAAATTCTTCCTCAATTTATCCAAGCTCTGCCTTCCTCTCACATTTACGTTGCACATCCAACGAAGCATGGTTGCTCCATTTCTCTCCACCTAGATAGCAAGAAGCTATCATTGTGTACAGTTTATGCCTACTCCTTTCCTACATATGCAGTAGGGTCACTTATTCTCTAGTTCTTTTATGGAGAGAAGCTAGGAGACAAGTGTACCTTGCAAAGGGGGAAGCAGAGGATAGAAAGATCAAGCATTTTCTACAACAAGAGGACCAAAAACGTGAGGTGCTCAGGATTGCTAGGCAAAGTGTCAAGGAAAATCGTGATATTGTCGGGGAGAAGTGAGTCTGTAATGATAATGGTGTACTTAGCCTCACTGATACTGATAAGAAGATAGCTTGGAAGTGTCACTACGAGAGGCTACTAAATGAGGAGAATAACTGGGTAAAAGATAGTCTGCCCCAAATCGATCCAATAGAAGGACCAGCGGTGCAAGTTAAAGGTAGTATAGTAAGTAAGGCAATCAAAGATATGAAGACAGGCAAGGCAGCTGGGCCTTCGGAGATAGTTGCTGAGATGTTGAAGGCATCTGGTATGGTGGGACACACTATGGTCACCCAGATAGTAAACCAAGTAATACAGAATGGGGTCATACCAAAGGACTGGTGTAGCAGTCATTAACTGTAAAGGGGATGCTCTAGATAGGGGAACCTATATAGGCATTAAGTTAGTTGACCAGGTCATCAAGGTTTCAGAGAGCGAATTGATCTAGATGAAATGCAGTTTGAGTTTGTGTCGGGTAAAAGTACCACAGACACTATTTTCCTTGTACGGCAACTACAGGAGAAGTACCTAGCTAAAAGTAAACCCCTCTACTTAGCTTTTGTAGACCTGGAGAAAGCCTTTGACAGAGACCTCCGCTCCATTATCTGGTGGGCTCTTAGAAAACTAGGTGTAGTTGAAACGCTTATGAGAGCTATACAAGCCATGTATATATGTATATATATACAAATGTATATGTATATATATATGTATATATATGTATATATATATATATATATATGTGTATGTATCATCATCATCATCTTCGTTTAACATCCATTTTCCACGCTAGCATGGATTAGACGGGAGTTGTCCCACTTGAGGCAAGGTTGGTCGGGTGACCGTGTCTCGCTCATATAGGACTATCTGGCAGGTTTTCTATGGCTGGGTGCCCTTCCTAACACCAACCACATTTACAGTGTGGAACTGGGAACTTTTTACCGTGTTACCTACACAACCACATTACAGCGTGGACTGTGTGTTTTTTTTAGGATACCTACACGATCTCGATCTCATTATCTCATTTATTTGGACTGGATGTTGTGGTACCAACTTTATAGAGAGAGGGTGGTGTTGGTGGTAGTGGGAGGATAGGGTAGGGGTAGTGGATTGGGGTGTATATTTGGTTATGAGGTGCCTACTGACTGTAGGTTTCACTGTGTACATAGGGAAGGCGGGTCTTCTGTATTACTGCGTAGCGTCAAGGATCTCGGTCCAGTGACATTGTCTTTGAGAGGTGTAAGTGTGTGAGGTCGGAATTTATCAGATCGTCCCAGGTTTTTGTGGGTCTACCTACTCCGTAACTACCATCAATTTTGATCGCCCTGCACTTTTTTATGCAGCTGTCGTCTTGCATGCGCATCACGTGGTCATACCAACGTAGTCTTCTCTCGAGTAAACAGCATCTGATCCCTCTTTTTCCTTATTTCTGACTTAGTTCATTTATGCTTTGCCGTTCACGTATATTACTATTACACATCCAACGGAGCATGCATGCTTCGTCCCTTTCCAGTCTACGCAGGTCCTCTTCACACAATGCCCAGGTCTCACTGCATGCAACAGTGCTGTTCGTATGCAGGCATCATACAATCTGCCTTTCATTTTTAGAGAGAAACCTTTAGCGGCCAACAGCAGTATTAGCTCTCTGAACTCTTTCCATCCCGTTCTGACTCTGGCTATTGTACTTTCAGAGCACCCTCCACCACTGCTGATTTCGTCACCCAGGTAACGGAAAGTGTCTACTATTTCTATAGAACCATCTGGGCAATAGAAGGAGCTAGTATCCTGTGGACACTTGCTACTTATTGCACCTGAGCATCGGCCACATATAAAGTCTACGTTCTTAGATAGTTTACCTGTGATCCCACTACATCTTTTATGTACCCATACATTGCATTTGGGACATAAAATGGAATTTCTGCCTACTCCTTTCCTACACACTGAGCATGGCCATTTCCCTGGGGGTACCTGTGCCCTATTTTCCTTTCTACAAACTAGGACTTTAGTCTTAGACATATATATATATATATATGTATATATATATGTATATATATATATATATATATATATATATATATATATATGTATATATATATATGTATATATATATGTATATATATATGTGGATCAGGTTATGAAAGTGGTAATCAGGTTATGAAAGGGTTAAACTAGATGAGATGCAGTTTGGTTTTGTGCCTGGGAAAAGTACAACAGATGCCCACTTCTTGGTGAGACAATTACAAGAGAGGTTCTTAGAGATGAATAAGCCACTCTACTCTATACTGAGCCTTTGTTGACCTAGAGAAGGCTTCTGATAGGGTACCCAGATCTGTCACCTGATGGTCCCTAAGGAAACTAGGTGTTGAGGAATGGCTTGTGAGGACAGTGCAAACTTTGTACAGAGGTGCTGTCAGTAAAGACAGGGTAGGAATGGAGTTTAGTGAGGAATTCCAGATACAAGTAGGAGTACATCAAGGTTCGGTCCTCAGCCCACTCTTGTTCATTATAGTCCTCCAAGCCATAACAGAGAAGTTTAAGACTGGCTGTCCATGGGAACCTCTCTATGCTGGCGATCTGGTTCTTATAGCAGAATCAGAATAGGAACTAGAGAATAAATTCTGGCTATGGAAAGAGCAGTTGGAAGCAAGAGGACTGAGGGTGAACCTAGCTAAGAGAAAAGTGTTGATGAGTAGAAAAGCGGACAAAACTCTGATTCCGTCAGGGAAATGGCCATGTTCGATATGCAGAAAAGGAACTAGCATAAATTCTATGAAATGCACACAATGCAGATCCTGGGTACACAAGAGATGTAGCGGGTTAGCAGGCAAACTAACAGGTAGGGAGAAATACGTAGACAGTGATAGACACATTTTTCAAATGCAGGTGGGTGCTATAGAAGTGGTGGATAGCTTCCGGTACCTAGGAGATCAGATTAGCATGGGAGGGGGGGGGGCTGTTCCGAGACCATATTATCTAGAATAAGGACGGGTTGGAAGAAGTTTAGGGAGCTGCTGTCAAGGAAAGGTTTTTTCCTGCGTACGAAAGGCCGATTATATGATGCCCGTGTGAGGAGCGCAATGCTGCATGGCAGTGAGACATGGGCAGCAACTGCAGAGGATATGCGACGGCTGGAGAGAAATGAGCAAGCATGCTCCGTTGAATGTGCAATGTCAATGTGTGTGAACGACCCAGCAGAGATGTGTTGAGAGAGTAACTGTGTCTGAGAGAGATAGGATGTAGTGTACGGGAGAGGAGACTGAGGTGGTATGGACATGTAATGCGCATGGAGGGAGACTGATGGGTGAAGAAGTGCCAGGAAATGCCAGTTGAAGGAAGACGTATTAGAGGTAGACCACGAAAAACATGGGCGGAGGTGGTGAGAACAGACCTCAGATTGCTGAAACTCACGGTGGAGATGACGAAGGACCGTGACAAGTGGAGAGATGCTGTGCTGAATAAGACCCGTCCCACCCTTGCAAGCTGATCCATCAGTTTTATACCTCTATAATTGCTCCTCTCTAGAGCATCCCTTTTACCTTTGTAGCAATTTATGTGAATACTGCTGCACCAGTCTTTGGGTATGTCACCACCATATATAGCCTGATTGATGATGCGTACAACCAGTTTAGTGCCTACATCCCCTGATGCCTTCAGCATCTCAGCAACTATCCCCGATGGTCCAGAAGCCTTACCATTTTTCATTTCCTTAGTCGCCTCTTGTACCCTATATTCGTCACTCTCAATAGCTGGTCCCTCTGTTTGATCTACTGAGGGTAATTTCTCTCTCTCCCATTCGTGCTCCACATTCATCAGTCTTCATAATGACATTTCCAGGCCTCCTTTTTCTGATCATTCGTGACACTAAGTACACCGGCATCATTCCGGACACATTTATCTCCTGCAACATTACATTGACACACTGCCTTGCAATGTGGAACACCGCACGCCTCTGATCTTCCCATCGAAGAACATTGGCAAACCTTCTACTCTCAGCCTCCATGCGTGCTAAGTACACCTGACGTCTAGCTTCTCACTTAGCGGCTGTATATCCTTCTCTACTCCCACCCTTTTTCCAAGCTTTCCATGATAGTCTTTTGTCTCTAATTTTTCATCATACACATCTTGAAGAGCTTTCCTTAATTTGTATTTTAGTGAAAGCTCTTTTAGCTTCCAGACCTTTCTTCTCCATACCTTCCTGTATGTCTCATTCCATCTCTTGCTTACTGAGATATCACTAACGACTAACCTATGCTGTGGGGTACATTCTTCCCCAGGGTATGCCTTGGTATTTGACACCATCTGCCTGTCCCGCTGCCTAACTAGTAAGAAGTCAATCTGGCTTATTTGCTCGCCTGATTTGTAGGTTATTAGGGGATTGGCAGGTTTCTGGAAGTTTGTGTTGCAAACAGTTAGTGTACTTGCAGCACAAAATTCAAGAAGTCTCACTCCTTCTTCATTTCTTGAGTCGTAACCGTGCCCACCATGTACCCCAATGTAACCATCCTGGAGCTATCCAACATGACCATTGAAGTCCCCTGCTAGCATAATTATGTCTCCATCCTCTGTCATTGCGGTTGTTTGTAAAAGTTGCATATATATATATATGTATATATATATATATGTGTGTATATGTATGTATGTGTGTGTATATATATTTATATATATATGTGTGTGTGTGTGTGTATATTTATATATGTATATGTTAAACCTGTGTTGACATGTCACCAGGAGAGGAGATGATAGCTACATTAGAAAGTCCTATCAGGATGAATTTTTCACTAAACTCCCGTAGAGCAGACCTCTCTAGAGATAGAAGGATATAATTTACAGAGCATGCTTGAATACCACTGCTTACATTGGAGAGAATTGCTCTGGACAGGAAAGTTGACATCTATAGTTTATCAACATAGAAATATAAAATGTCCACTGTTAAATCTATCTCTACTTCTAAAGTATTCTGTATTATCTCATAGTTTCTTTTTCATTTCAGAATACCAGATTACATTGGCATAAATTATTATTTTCAATCTTGGATACATCACCTATATTTATCATCATTTGAAGACTAAAACTATTTTAACAGAACTTATATAACACTTTATATAAATCTATAGTTCAATTACTGTGAAATATTTCCTCAGAACTGAGTTTATTTTCTTCACTATGAGATAGTTTTGTATTTTAACTAAACTTGGGTGAAACATAAGTTTGTATTATCTTCAGATATTAACTGAAATCACAGTTGAGGGAAATATAGAAGATATATTTTTTAGGAATATAATATAAGAAATATTACAAGTAAATCAATTGTATATTCTGTTGAAGAAAATATCATTATTTAAATAAATTGAGTGAGAAGATTAAATGTGAAACACAATCTAAAGTGTTTAGTATTCCTGGTGAGAAGCCATATCACTCTGATAGTAGTGCCTTGCCTAGACACAAACGTATACGTTTTAAGGACCGTGACAAGTGAAGAGATGCTTTGCTGAATAGGACCCATCCCACCCTTGCAAGCAGGGAAAAGCGGACGTAAAATGATGATGATGATGATATGGTTTCCCTCATCTATGCCTATATATAGTTAAATTGCTCCATTAAAAGATATATTTTCCAAACATATCAAAGTGATATGGCTTCCCACCTGTATATGTTTGTGTGAAGTTAATGTAGCATTGAAAGAATGATTTACCATAGATATTACACTGATATATATTCGTATTCTCATTAATTCACAATTTTAAGAGGATTTATCACTGATGTCAATGCATTAAGATTTCTCCACTGCATGTATGAGTTTGTGAGTAGTTAGGCTACTTTCCCCAGAGAATGATATAACACAGATATCACAGTGGTATGGCTTCTCTCCTGTATGTATACGTTTGTGGCTAGTTAAGGTACTACTTTGAGAGAATGATTTACCACAGATATCACAGTGGTATGGCTTCTCTCCTGTATGTATATGTTTGTGTCTAGTTAAGGTACTACTTTGAGAGAATGATTTACCACAGATATCACAGTCGTATGGCTTGTCTCCTGTATGTATACGTTTGTGGCTAGTTAAGGAACTACTATCAGAGAATGATTTACCACAGATATCACAGCGATATGGCTTGTCTCCTGTATGGGTACATTT
This sequence comes from Eledone cirrhosa, assembly GCA_964016885.1. Lineage (NCBI taxonomy): Eukaryota > Metazoa > Mollusca > Cephalopoda > Octopoda > Eledonidae > Eledone > Eledone cirrhosa. Next base: position 6,178,335 of record OZ024757.1, on the reverse strand, counting down.
GTGTCTACTTAAGGTACTACTATCAGAGAATGATTTACCACATATATCACAGTGCTATGGCTTGTCTCCTGTATGGGTACGTATGTGTCTAGTTAAGGTACTACTATCAGAGAATGATTTACCACATATATCACAGTGCTATGGCTTGTCTCCTGTATGGGTACGTATGTGTCTAGTTAAGGTACTACTATAAGAGAATAATTTACCACAGATATCACAGTGGTATGGCTTCTCACCTGTATGTAAATGGTTGTGACTAGTTAGGCTACTTTTCCCAGAGAATGATTTAGCACAGATACTACAGTGATATGGTTTGTCTCCTGTATGTATAACTTTATGAGTAGTTAGGGTACTACGTATATTGAATGATTTACCACAGATATTGCAGTGATATGGTTTCTCTTCTCCAACCTTTGTCATCTCACCAGGAATACTAAACATTTTCGATTGTGTTTCGCATTTAACCTTTTCACTCAATTTATTTTCCATAATAATTTTATCTCCAACAGAATATACTTGTAATATTTTTTACATTATATTCCTAAAAAATATATCTTCTATATTTCCCTCAGCTGTGATTTCAGTTAATAGTCTTCAAATGATGATAAATAGAGGTGATGTATCCGAGATTGAAAATAATAATTTATCCCAATGTCATCTGGTATTCTGAAATAAGAAAGAAACAGTATGAGATAATACAGAATACTTAAGAAGCAGAGATAGATTTAACAGTGGAAATTTTATATTTCTATATTGGTAAACTGTAGATATCAACTTTCCTTTCCAGAGTAATTCTCTCCAATGCAAACAGTGGTATTCCAGCATGCTCTATAAATGTCATCCTTCTATCTCTAGAGAGGTCTGCTCTATGGCAGTTTAGTGAAAAATTCATTCTGATAGGACTCTCTAATATAGCAATCATCTCCTCTCCTGGTGACATGTCAACACCAGTTTAACTTCCATCTTTTTATTAGTAGGAGTCAATTATTCCTCTATATCTTTTTCTTACTTCTTTTCTATCTTTCTCTGGTGAGTTACGAGTCTATATGAATCCATACAATATCAGATTTCACTTGAAGTTTTATTCTCTGAAAGTAGTGCCTTAACTAGCCACAAACGTATACATACAGGAGACAAGCCATACGACTGTGATATCTGTGGTAAATCATTCTCTCAAAGTAGTACCTTAACTAGCCACAAACGTACCCATACAGGAGACAAGCCATATCACTGTGATATCTGTGGTATATCACTCTCTGGGAAAAGTAGCCAAACTACTCACAAACTCATACATGCAGAGGAGAAATCTTAACGCATTGACATCAGTGATAAATCCTCTCAAAATTGTGAATTAATGAGAATACAGATATATATCAGTGTAATATGTATGGTAAATCATTCTCTTTCAATGCTACATTAACTTCACACAAACATATACAGGTGGGAAGCCATATCACTTTGATATGTTTGGAAAATATATCTTTTAATGCAGCAATTTAACTAAATATATGCATAGATGAGGGAAACCATATTATCATCATCATCATCATCATCATTTTACGTCCGCTTTTCCCTGCTTGCAAGGGTGGGATGGGTCCTATTCAGCAAAGCATCTCTTCACTTGTCACGGTCCTTTGTCATTTACACCGTGAGGTTCAGAGGTCTGCCCTTACCACCTCAGTCCATGTAATTCATTTTCTAATTTTGGTTTCACCAAACACTAACATACAGGAGAGGAACTATATCACTGTGATGTCTGTGGTAAATCCTTCTCTAAATGTTGTGGCTTCACTACACACTAACATATACAGGAGAGGAACTATATCCCTGTGATGTCTGTGGTAAATAATTCTCTATATATTGTGGCTTCCCTACACACTAACATATACAGGAGAGGAACCATATGCCTGTGGTGTCTGTGGTAAATAATTCTCTAAATGTTGTGGCTTCCCTACACACTAACACATACAGGAAAGGAACCATATCACTGTGGTGTCTGTGATAAATAATTCTCTTGTAACGGTTACTTGATGCAACACAAACACAATCAGACAAGATAAAAACCATGTCACTCACCTAAAATAGTGCCACCAATGTTGTTAATATCTTGAATAAAACTGTTTTACTAAGAAATTATTCTCTTTTCATTTTATTTGTAGAAGTTGTAACCAAGACTTGTGCTGACAAAACTGTATTGTTCAGAATTGACATATGCTATATGTATGTGAATGTATGTGTGTAGAAATTTGTGTCCATGTATATGTTTGTATATAAGTATGTGCATATCATCATCATCATTTTACGTCCGCTTTTCCCTGCTTGCAAGGGTGGGACGGGAACTGATTCTGGCTTGATTTCTACAGCTGGATGCCCTTCCTAACACCAACCTCATTTACAGAGAGTGCTGGGTGCTTTTTTGCCGTGGCACCTCCACGACCACTTTGCAGTGGAATGATATGAACCCCAGTCCCTATCATCTCATTTCTACAGCTGAGTAAACTGGAGCAATGTGAAATAAAGTGTCTTGCTCAAGGAAACAACACATCACACAGTCTGAGAATTGAACTCACAACCTTTCGATTGCAAGGCCAATGCTCTAACTACTAAGCCATGTGCCTCCACTGTGCATATCTGTATTTGATTTATTTATTATGTATGTGTGTATATGTACGTCATCTTCATCAACATCATCACTGTTTTTATGCTTCCTTGGGTTGGACATGTCCTTCTCAACATGGCATCTTTCAACTTGTCGTGTCCTTTTGTCATCTCCTCTGTGAGAGTCAGTCATTTGAAGTCAGTTCACACAGCCTCTGTCCAGGTCTCTCTTGGTCTACCTCTACTGGGATGTCCTGGCACTTCTTCACCCAGCTGACATTATCCATGTGTATTACATGTTCGTACCAATGCAGTCTTCTCTCTTACACATCTCTTAAGTTCCCTCTTAAACCCAGCTTCTCCCTCAACTTGTCCAAGCTCTGCCTTTCTCTCACACTTAAATGGCACATCCAATGAAGCATGGTTGCTTCATTCCTCTCCAGTCTACACTTTTTTTCTGCTGTCACAGCCCTTGTTTCACTACCATGCAGCATCATATTTTATTGGCAGGTGTTATACAGTCATCCTCCACTGCTAATTAAGTCACAGAAGCTATCAACCACTTCTATGTGTGTATAATTACATGTGTATCTTTATGTGTCTGTATATTTATGTGTATACATCTGCATAGATTTGCAGTATATGATACAGCCGGGAGAACATCTCATATTATCTGGGTCCTTCTAGCAGATCCAGCAAGTGACACATATATATATGTATAATATATATATATACATGTGCGCAAGAGACTAGATGGAGAGGAGAGTCTGCCAGAGTCCTTGTAGGAAAAAGCCGGTGCTACACATTTTTCTGGGTGGGAAATGACGATGGGATGGGTGGTGTAGGTAAACTACTAGCTGACAAGTGGGTAGATAAAGTAATCTCAGTGTACAGGGTAAATGCAAGAATCATTAAACTCAGACTAGTCCTGAATAAAACAATTACCACAATAATATCAGCTTACGCACCCCAATCGGGGTTGCCAGACAAACTTAAGGATAGGTTTTACGAGTCCCTAATGCACACTACTGCTCTAACAGACGACAATGACTTCCTAATCATCGCAGGAGATTTTAACGGACACGTAGGTAAACACTGCGACGGCTTCAATAGAGTCCATGGAGGCCATGGGGTTGACACAAGAAATGAGGAAGGAATCAGAATTCTAGAATTCTGCGAGGCCAATGACATATCGATATGTAACACAAACTTCAAAAAACCCGACAACCACCTGATCACCTATAGATCAGGGGAGCACTCCAGTCAGATAGATTTTACCCATGGGTACAAGCTGAAGCATATAGACAATATGCCCCCTCCCCCCCACTGCAAGGTGGTCGTAGAGGTGCAAAAAAGCACCCAGCCCACACTGTAAAGTGGACGTGTAGGCGCCACAAAATAGCACCCATCACTCACTGTGAGATTGGTGTTAGGAAGGGCATCCAGCTGTAGAAATCAAGCCAAATCAGTTCCTGTATGAGCGAGGCATGGTCAGCCGACCAGACACTGCCCACAACAGGACAACCAGTTTAACCCATGCTAGCGTGGAAGAACGGACGTAAAACGGTGATGATGATGATGATGATATATCACAATGGAAGGGTTTCTCTCCAGTGTGTCTGTATTTGTGTGAAGTTAAGTCACTGCTGTAGACAAATGTTTTCCCACATACATCACAGTAATAGGGTTTCTTTCCAATGTGTTTTTATGTGTACAGTTAAGCTACTGTTTTCAAGAAATGATTTCCCACATATTTCACAATGATAGAGTTTTTCTCCAGTGTGTATTCTTTTGTGTCGTGACAGAGTATAGCTATGACCAAAATATTTCCCACATATTTCACATTTGAAGGGTTTCTCTCCAGTGTGTGTTCTTTTGTGACTACATAAGTCTTTGTTTGAAAGAAAATATTTCCCACATGTTTCACATTGGTGAGGATTTTCCCTAGTGTGACTACGTATATGATTATTAAGTATCCAAATCTCAGGAAAAGATTTCCCACATATTTCACAATGAAAGGGTTTCTCTCCTGTATGTGTTCTTTTGTGTCTAGTTAAATGATTGCTTGTAACAAAACATTTCCCACATATTTCACAATGGAACAGTTTCTCTCCTCTGTGTGTTCTTATGTGATTAGATAAATTGCTGTTACACACAAAAGATTTCCCACATATTTCACAATGATAGGGTTTTTCCCCAGTGTGGCTACGTATGTGGCTAACAAGATGGAATTTCTGAGTGAAAGGTTTCCCACATATTTCACGTCTGAAGGGTTCCTCTCCAGTGTGTGTTCTTTTGTGTTTAGATAAATCACAGTTACAGACAAAAGATTTCCCACATGTCTCACAGTGGAAGTGTTTGTGTTTGTGTGTAGATAATTCATCTTCTGATGAGAAAGTTTTCCTACAAATCTCACAGCCATATTCAGGAATATTTCTGTGTAATGATCCTTGTTCAGTACACGTTTCACTAGGTAAAGGTTTCTCACCACTGTATCTCTGTATAACTCTATCTATATTGGTAGAAACAGGTGTGGTAGAAATGTCCAAGTGTTTAACGTCCTCCATCGTAATTCTTGAAGAATTCTCAAAACTCGAGAAGAGATATGATTGTGTACGAGTAATTTTGGGTAAGAAATGGCCCTCTATGTACTTATATATATATATATATATATATATATATATATATATATATATATATATATATATAATTGGGTGCGTATCGATGTATATGCAAGCAGTCCTAACAAACCCGGATTGTTTATTACGGAGTGTATAAAAGTACACAATATCTGATGTGTTAACAATACAAATAATACATACTTTATATTTCAAATCCAAGTGTAAAGTCAAGAAAGACCAGGGAAGCTAATTGTTCAGATGTTGGTGATTTAAACCTATTTCTCTCTGTCCTGTAAAATGTGGAACAACCAATTCACGATGTAGCGTAGTTTCTCATGAAATGAAATATTTAATCATGTAGGAGATGGAACACCTACCCTGGAACATGTAGCTCACTCTATGTTATCTACAGAATATTAACTTTCACCTTAACATGAGATAATTGATACGCAAGATATAATTAGATTAATTAAAGTTATAATTAAGATAGCAGGTACGTGGTGTCGTTGACAATGTTTCCCTGATCATAAATAAAACCGGTGTCATACTTTAAAAGTCCCTGACATAATTTAATACCTTCAGAAAGACCTTCAGTTATATCAATTAACTCCATCAATTGTATCCAACCCCTGGTAAAACAAGCAACATCTCCCAGTAAAATATTTATTACGTATCAACGAGGGAGTCTCCTACCTGGTTACTTGACTTGGTAGAAATAGCAGTCAAATATCACTCTCTACTGTCTAACACCTACAAAGACCACATTCTACAGTTTAGTCACACACAAATGTATATATTTATATATATGAACATGATGGTCACGGCTGGAACAACTTTAATTATAGCTCTGCTCAATCATACTAACATGGGATTTAAATTGAGCAAAGGTGGAGTTGTCTCCCTTGGTACTTTACTACGTTACGTTTGTTTATATATATATATCATCATCATCATCTTCAACATTATCATTTAACGTTCAATTTTATCACACCTGCATGGATTAAATAGGTTGTCACGTTATGAGACGTCAGGTGTGGAGACCAGGTCTCATATGGATGTGAATTTTGGTTTGGTTTCCAAGGCAGGATGCCCTTCTTAACACGAAACACGTTACAATGTGGACTGCACACTTTTGTATGACCACCTTACAGGATGAACTGGGTGTTTTTATTGTTGTAGCATCAACGAGGTGTGTGGGATATTTAGCAGGTGAGGGCAGGGTCTTATGAATGGGGAGGGGTGAAGAGAAGATTGGTGCAGACTAGTGTGTTCTCTACATGATTGTTTTATTTCATTTTCAGCACATGG